>QEPC01008797.1:1273974-1295105 GCA_003113815.1 Sphenodon punctatus
GGGAGCACATTACACCGGTGCTCCGAGCGCTGCACTGGCTGCCGATAGTGTGCCGGGCCAAGTTCAAGGTCCTAGTAATGATCTATAAAGCCCTATACGGCCTTGGCCCCTCTTACCTTAGGGACCGCCTCGCCCTTCGCGCCCCGGAACGGCTCCTGCGGTCTGCCGGGGGTGTCCGCTTGGAGGTCCCCCGTGTTAAGCGGGGGGCCACGATGGAGCGGGCATTCTCGGTGGTAGGGCCGCGGCTGTGGAACTCCCTTCCGGAGGAAGCTCGCCTGGCCCCAAGCCTTTTGATATTTCGGCGGTACTGTAAGACCTGGCTGTTTGCCCAGGCCTTTGGGAGGGAGGGGGGGGTGATTTTTAATCCCCCACCTATATACTTATTTATGATTGTACAATTGCCCTGTTTTATTGATATATTTTAGATTTGTATTTTAAATGTTTTAAAACTGTTTTTTATTGTTGTTAACCGCCCCGAGCTGCATGGCAGGATGGGGCGGTATATAAATCTAGGAAATAAATAAATAAATAAATAAAGAACAATTATGCCCACCTTAGCCCAGTCCCACAGACATGCCACCAACATCTCATGGTCAATGGTATCAAACGCTACCAACAGATCCAGTAGAATCAGAAGGGATGATCTACCCCAATCCAAATCACGGTGCAGGTCATTGATCAAAGCCACAAGTGCACTCTTCATGCCAAATCCAGGGCAGAAGCCATACTATGAAAGATCAAGAAAACTGACCCAATCCAGATGCCCCTGAAGCTGCCAAGTCACAACCCATTCAATAACCTTCCCTAAAAAAAGATTAGAGACTCACCAGTAGCTGGCAAGGGAGTCCATGTCAAGTGATAGTTTCTTGAGCAGAGGCCACAACACTGCCTCTTTGAGGTGGCCCGGCACTCTGCCCTCCATAAAGGAGGCATTGACAACTCCAGCCAGCAACGGCCCCAGCGTCTCTTGGCAAACCTTGACCAGTCAGGACATACATGGATCTAATTCACAACAAGTGGCTCTGACAGCCCCAAGAGCATCCAGCACATCAGTGGACAACACCCACTGAAACCGATCCTATGAAATCAGACAAGGCGGGGCTGTCATTATCTCAGGTTGTCCTGCTGTTATAATAAGTGCAGCATTGAAGTTGTGGTGAATCCGGGCAATTTTATCCACAAAAAGTCAAGAAACATGTCACAGAGAGCACTGGAAGATTCCAGTTCCAGGCAGAGGAAGGCCGGACTGATCAGTATCTCTCTTTTTCAGCTGACCCAGACCCTGCTGTCTCGTTGCTATCCCAGTGTCTGGAGGCCGTGGCGGAGTGTGTGTGGCAGATTTTTCCTTTCTTTTGAAATCAGAAATAGAATATTGTCAATAAATTCCACCAATGGTAGCTATAGCATATTGCTGCTGGAGATCCAAAAAACAATAGACCAACACAACCCCTATATGCAAGCAATTAAAGAATTATCTTCTCTGAGACCTACTGGTATTACTGTATTCAACCTATGAATTCAGTAAACTTCCCTCCTCCTTAGTTGTTTAATATGATTCCTCGAAATAGCTACTTTCTCAAGGCACAAAACCACATCTCTTGTGCCTTATGCCCCTTCTGAATAAAGTGTTCTACCAAAGGTTCCTGAATAATTCCCCTCCTAATGTTACTCCGATGTTCAAGAATCCATACTTTAACCATTCTAGTATTTTAGCAGTATTGCTGTTCACTTATGCAGCTGAGTTATATGGTTCATAAAGGAATGTATGAGACATACGGAATACATAAGGACTCTGGCAGGAAGATGATGGGAAGAGGATTTCCATGGGTCCGCATGAGATTGCGAAATCATCAAGGACTAACACTGGACTATGAATTATCCATGAATACTAGTTGGTGATACTGGCAAAAAGAAGCTGGGTGATACAGAAGGAGACACTGTGACTTTAAAATAATGCCTCAAATAGTCAACACATGGTGCTGTGGGTCCAGATGAACAAGATGATAAAATGAGTGCAGGAGGCATGGGGGTAAAGCAATAGAGCACTTTGACTCTTGAAGCTAACACGGTGCTTGGGCCCTGGGAGCCACATTAGGTATTAAGTCTTGAAATTGAGGGTATGAGAAGAGCTGTGGAATAACTGGAAGTGAATCTTCTTGTTTAATCTGGTGGCATGGGCATTATAAAAGCTACTCTGGAGTGTGGGTTTGTTAACATGGCTACTGCTTCTTCTGTTCTGATTAAGGACAGAAGGTGGATGGTTCATTTGCTCCCCCCAGGTCTATCTGCACATATGACCTAGTAAGTGGATCTGCAGCACTAAAAAGGGGAAAAAAGATAAAAAACAAAAAAGCTTCTTGCTGGTACAAGCATGACTTTAATTATCACTCAATTAAGGCATGATGGTATATTAGTAAATGTGACTACAGCATAACCTCCTTTCATTCTCTACAGAATCTTCTATATTTTGAGTGTGTATGACTATGTCCGACTGAGGAAGGGGCATGGACCCCGAAATGCGTTTGGGATTTTTATACTATTTGGGGATTTTTGGACTACTTATGACATGATTGTATTATCACTGGGATTTTTTTACTACTTGTGACATGGTTGTATTATCATTATTTTATTGGTCATGTTTAATCTGATTTCTATTACTGTGTATTATTTGGGGACTGATTGTTTATAGTGTGTGTTTGTTTTTTTGTCTCCATCCTCCTTGTGAATTTGGGAGGTTTGGCCATTGTACATACAGACTGGGATTTCTTATATTGTATTACTGTACCTCAATTTTGTTTGTTTGTTTGTGGGAGGGAGTCATAGCCTATTAACCAATCACCTCCGCCCTCACCCACCCCTCCAAAGCAACACCCCCAACAATATCCGCCCTGCTAAAACCAGCCACCCCTGTATTAAAATACCCAGCACCCCTTCAGTCCCACCTAAGGGCCACACACAAGGACCCATAAATCTTTATATGTCATGCTCCTCTTATTGTTTGTCACTTCACAAAATTTTGCACCACCTAAACCTTCATCAGCAATTATTTGATATCTTCTTCCTGACAAAAATATTGAAGAGTGTTGGGCCTAGAACAAGCCCTTGCTGATAATTCCCCATTTAAAACTACTGGTGTAATCTTTCAACTAGCCAGTTTTTAATCCTTTTACCATGTGCTCTTTAAACACTGCATAGTGCTGGTTTTCAATTAGTAGATCATACAGTAGTAAGTCAGAAGACTTGCTGATGTCTAGCTATTATAGCAATGTAGCTGCCATGATCAACCAAACTTGTAACATCCTTAAAACATGAGGTCAGGTTTGTTTACCAAGACTAGTTTGTTTTGTTTTATATGGCATTTGCAATGTTCAAGTGCTTTATAATCCTTTCTAGTTTACAGCCACAACAGGCTTGTGAGGTAGGTCATTTATTATTCCAATTTTACAGAGGGGTAACTGAGGATGAGAGTATGTGATTTGTTTAACCCAGCAAGTTAATAGCTAAGATAGGAGTGGAACCCTGGTATTCCAGGTCCAAGTCCAAGTCTAGCACCTTATTCACTAGGCAGCAGTTTCACATAGATGCATGCTGCTGGTCAATAATCATATTTCCATCCTTTAAAGTCATTGGCCACAATCCCAAGGGGGATTCGCACAGGATCCTCATGGCACAGTGTGCCTTCAATGGACTTGCACGCACTTTACGCGCATGTGCAAACGTGTAGGTTGTGCACAGCGCACACAGGGCATGGGATTGGCCCCACTGTTTATTGAGTCAAATATCAGCCACCTTAATAGTTTTCCTGATGTTGGTTCTGGGCCAGCAGTTCGCAAACTGGTCTGCAAACCCTTTATAAGTGATCTGTAGCTGGTTTGTGGGAAAAGCCATAGGTATCACAGACTGGGCTTCAGCCGCTTTCCACATACCGCAGCTATCTCCCAGGGGAAGGGAGGCAGTCTGGGAAATATGCTGGTTGTGGCTTTCCTCTAGTAGTAGCTGTGTATCATGGTCTTCATGGCTGTGGTGGCAGCAGGGACAGAAGACAACTGTCTTGTATAGCTTCAGCCAGTCCACAATAAGGATGCCGCGGAGCATGCCCATCTTTGGTAAGTGCAGAGTGGTCTGTAAAGAATTTTGAGGGCTGGCAGCAGTCCATTGGTCCAAAAAACCTGGGATCCAGTGTCTTAAGCAAAGCCAGCTATCATTACAAGAGTCACCCCACTTACCCTTTGAAAAATAGTGGCAAAACATTAGCTTTCCTCCAGTCTGCAATAATTTTTCCTCTGTCACAGGATTTGTTAGTAATTAATATAAATGCACAGCGATCTCCCCAGCCAGCTCCTTTAGAACTGGACAGAAGGGCCGGTAAATCATGGGGGAGAACAGGGGCACATTTGCTCTCCTAGATTTCTGGCAGTGGCAGGAGGGGATCTGCTGGCCCCACTGTTGCTCCTTGTGAAGTCCTTGCTGCTTCCCTTGCTCTGCAACACTGTGCTGAGGCCAAATGGAGCAACTGTGCGCCATGGGGCTCACACAAAGGGTGTTTTCAGACAGACATCTACTCCGTTCAGCTCCGCCCCACCCCCAGGTGGCCAGTCCATGTAAAGGCAGGCCACCCTGGGGTGAGGTGGAGCACAAGCGGTCCGTGGAGCAGGCACTGCCTGCTCGGGGCCAACTCTGCTCGTGGTGCTCCGGACATCCTGGAGCACTGTGAGCAGAGCTGACAGCCCAAACCCAGACCACTGGGGGGGAGCAGAGCAGTGGTCCATCTAAAGGCCAGCCAGCTGCTACAGCTCTGCTCCAAGCTGTGGGTTGCCCCGGAAACCACCATAGAGCTGCAGGTGGCAACCTACAGCAGCTGCCGTTTCACCCGTGGCTCTATAGTGCGACAGAGGGGGCCCGCACAGGCGGGCTGCAGTGTGCGACAGGAGGTTCCGTTTAAACCCACCACCACCGGGGCAGACCCCAGGGTGGCCAGCCCCAGGTCTATCTGAAAACATCCAATGAAGCAGCACCCTCTTAGATCATCATCCCCCTCTGGAAGGGGAGGAAAAGGGAAGAGGTCTGCCTGCGTTACTACAGCTGATGTTCCCCTGAGTGGCCAGCTCCTCTGTTGTCCCTGCTTACTTAATGCTCAGAGAGCAGGGTGGAGCCAAAAGAGAGTTTCTCTGCGAAGTTGGTCCAATAAAAGATATCTCTACACTACTTTGTCTCTACGACCTATTTTTGGGACCAACACCGCAAACCCACTCCCTCTGTTAACACACATGCATCACTCCTGAGGTTCATTTTTTAAAAGTTTCTCCTAAGTCATGACTAAATCATGGTAGAAAAGATAAAAAGTCATGGAAAAGTCATGGGTAAAAAAAAGTTCCATTTTACTTCAATGTTTCTTAACATATTATTAGATTGTAAGCCTGGGGCAGGAGGAAAGGGACACACACACACACACCCCTTTCCCTTACCTCACTTAGAATGAAAGCCCCAGACAGGGGGAAAGGGAACCCCCCCTCTCACTTATCTCTCTTAGAATGAAGTCCCCAGGAAGGAGGGAAGGTAGATCAAGGCACGAGAAAAGGCAGCGGAAATGCTGCCATCTCCTCCAGGATGCCTTTTCCTAGCTCTGGCGCCGCACTCTGCCTCCAGCCACACCGCACTCAGAAGGGGAGGCATTTGGAGCAACACGTGAGCGTGGCAGCCAGCGATTAGTGCGGTATCCATGCTGCTCTATTGGGAGTCTCTTCTCAAGCTCCGCCCTCCACCTCTAACTATGCCATGCTCTGAAGTGGAGGAGTTTGGAGAACCCCGGAGACATCCGCGTGGAAGCCAGTGCTGACTGTAGTCTCCATGCCACTCTTCTCAGTGGCACTTCTCTGGGGTGTGTCGGAGATGGCTTCTACAGCTCCGGTGTTTTTTAGGCAAAAGTCATGGAAGTCACAGAAAATCTGTAAAAGTCACGGGGGGGGGGGGAAATTCACTAAAACGTGACCGCTGTCACTACCGTGACTAAATCTTAGCCCTAGCTATGAGTGCATCTTCCTGGTTCTTTCCCAATTCACAACAGAATCTCTGATTGAATATACGCTGAAAAAATGGGCTTTGTTTGGGGAGTTTTCTTTTCTTTGTGGCAGGGAAGTTTTCAACACGTCTTTAAGTTTCTGTTCTAAATAACCATTCTATCCATTGACACACATCATTTTTTGCAAGGGTGCCTAGACTGTGATCGAAGGTATGTATAAGTTGAAATAAATAATTAAGCAAAAGAAATAACTCTTCCTAATTAAACTTGACAACCATCCTTTAGTTTAAATTAATGCTGTAAGTATTTATATTCCATCACTCCAGGGAAATGTATGTAAAGTATGTGTTTTCATCCAATTGACATTTTAAATAATTTCATTCAGGCATCCTCTTTGTTTAAACATACTTGTTACATTTTCTGTAATGGACTTCATGCCATCCACAGAATAAAAGGAAATATAATCTCATTGACAGCAGTCCCATCCAGAATCCTCAAAGCACAGGTAGGCAATAAAAAGATTAAATGTACAAGCCTGAACCATTAATTCAGTGGTCAATTTTAAAAACCCATCCCTACAAATATTCCTGGAAGCAGTATGTAGCATAACAGCATGGACACATTTCCATTTTATCAGTGTCACATGTTAAATGAGCTTTCAGCCGATCTGAAATTAAGGACATTTTAAAGTTCTCTTCTCTGTGGATATCAATTTTGGACAATGGCAGAGAGATAAAATGAATGGTGACCTCTGATGTGACTTCCATCTATTACAATGTTCCACTAAGCAGTTCAATAATGAGACTAAGTCAGAGAGTACGAGAGTATGTGGAGACCTTGCAACGTGAAAGGACACCAATGCCTGGAGTACAGCCATTCAACAGTACCTCACTATTCATAGAAATAGGAAGAGGTCCAGTGGAACTGTGAGACAAATTAGCAGTCTGTCTCCACTAAGTTCAATGGGAATGAAATATCCCAACAACAGTTTAAATTTCTTTGGGAGTCAATTGCTAATTAGTTTTTCCAAAATGCTTTTCTGTTGAAGCCAGTTCAGATAAAGTATACAGAATCTGTGAATAGCACTGCCTTATGAATCCAAAAGCTAATGCTAGCAACAACCACTTAATCTTTACTTAATAATCTTTTGGCAGAGAGAAAGAGTGACCCAAGGCAGAGTTTAATGATCATAAAACTGGCAAGTCTAGCTATTGGTAACAGCTCATTTTTCCATAAATCTGCTCTCATATTAGGAAGGACAACCATTAAGCACACATACATTTTGAAAATGTTGGGGTGACTATCAAGCACTAATGCTGTGCAAATTCATATCTAATATTAAATCATAACATGTTCATGTAATTTTCACAGTAAATGTTATTCAATAACAACAATAGGATCTCCCAGGAGATTATGTTGCGATGACTGGCTGGAGAAACACTTGGCCCAAGCCACTACCAGAATTTTCCTTCAAATCCCTCCTCAAGACCCACCTTTTCCTTGCAGCCTTTCCCAATCCCTGCTAGACATTCCCATATACCTACTGTCTGCCCGCCTCTGCAGACTGCTGCAACCTGACTGTAACCAAGCCAAGCACACGCACCTGAATGTTTGTCTGTCTTCTCCCCTGTCTCTCCCACTGTCCCCTCTCCCTGTCTCCCCCTCCTTGTCTGTTAGATTGTAAGCCACAGGCAGGGACCGCGTCTATTTCTATGTTCTGTACAGCGCCAGGCCACATGACTGGCACTATATAAATGTTTATAATAATAATAATAATTCCTTGTAGGTATTCATACATCCACAGCTTGAGAAAATGGATTACTTGTGGGTTTTCTCATTTATGTGGGGTTATTTTTTCAACTACCCTGAATGTAAGACAAATGAAATACTATGGGACAAATCTTATCTCCTGTTACATTCATGTAAGACTTTGGTGTGATTGCATGGGTTTAGCAGAAGGCAGGATTAAAACTTTCAGCCCCAGTCAAGCAAATTATTTAAAGGAATGCTTAGCTTCAGGTACATGAATAGTTTCAGTGACATCACGTGCTTAAAATTAAATATGTGCTTTGGGTTGGGACCTCCAGGTTGGATTTTTAAATATACCAAACATTAGCCTAATTCTGCTTCTCTGCTGAAGTCAATGAGACCTTTACCATTTACTTCAATGGGAGTAAAGTAAAGTCAACATTACTTACCTATGAAAAATCCCACATTAGGGAGACTGATCAAAATCTAACTTGATTAGGCCTTTTCACTGTTATACTCTGTGTTGAAAATCCTTATTCAAACCACGGAAATGCCATCTGGTTTGGCATTCATCGGTTGTTTTTAAACGAGTAAGTCTTGAGGAGGGGGTCTGTGGCTGCGGAGCGGCCCGGCTGTGGCACACCAATGCCCGTGGAGTGAGTGAGGAGACATTCTAATGGGCGGCTCCCAGCGTGGCCACCAGAGCAACGCAGGCAGCCTCCATGCTCTCCCCCTGCAAATGATTCATACAGGCAGTTGTTAATCTCCCTCCTCCCACCTGGTAACAACCCCCACCCCAAGCCTTGCCCAAGTGCTCACCTTCTGCCATGACACACAGCCGCTGACACCATGGAACCAGGAAGCCGCAGCAGCCAGTAACCCCTTCCTGCCCATGACCTGGGCAGCTGCTAGCAGTCTCGGGCAAAAATGGAGGTGCATACTGGGTGGGACACGCAGGGAGCTGCTGTTCCTCCATGGCGTTGGATTTTCTCTCATGCGTTGTAAGGGAGGGGGTTGTTGTGCTTTGTGCCAATGTGGTGGTGTATTTCATGCACATGTCCTTTCCGAGCTCTGCAGAGAGCTCCTGGCAGGACTGTGGGTGAGACCGGGGAGGTGGCCAGCTGTGGGCCTGTCTGCTGGCATGAGTGGGTGCCCTGGGGATTCATACAGGCAGGGCTGCCTGTCCCCATGCACTTTTTTGGCTTCCCCCACACGGCGCAGTCTGGATTTTTCAGCAGTGCTGTGTGCGTGGCCATGAGTGGATGTTGCATGGGTCACAGGAGCATGCATCCCCCCACACACAAGTGTTCAGATGAGTGGCTGATGGGTGGCCATGCGTGGGGGCATCTTGTTTAAAAACACCTATCATGAAACAGAAAGATTTAGGCCACCTTTACATGAGGTGCTCAGAAGTGCCTCTGGAGCCCCATATTCAAGTGAAAGCCGCACAGGGAGTGTTTACATGCTCCCCGCGCTACCGGAAGTGACGTGCTGCTCGCTTGCTTCAGTGGCGGTGGCTGTAGATGAAAATTTAGGTCTACAGAATGCGCCTCTTGAAAGCGCCATGTCTGCAGCTGTTGCCGCTGAAGAGGATGGCCGGCACGTCTCTTCAGGTAGTGTGGGGAGCATGGAAACACTCCCCACATGGCTTTCTCTTGAATATGGGGTGCCAGAGGTGCTTCTAGGCACTTTGTGTAAAAGTGGCCTATGGGTGTTTTCAGACAAGCACATTACTCACCCAGTACCCACCCAGCATTCACTGGTTAAACCTTGTTTCAGCTAACTACACATTTTATTTGGCTAGACAATGAACCATGTAACTCAAGAGCTACAGTACAATTGTATTCACACAGCACAGAATACGTTTTAAAAGTTCATTAATTCACAACTTGGGTATTTAAGAAGGGATATTAGTGGGTCCCTACCAAGTGTTGCATCTTAAAGTTAAGGAGTCACTGTAAACACTGCACAAACAGTAGAGGGTATATTAAAAGAAATGCAAAGTTATGTCACATGCTATAATATACATAAGAAAAAGTACTCTGGTGTTAGCTTTCAGGGAAAAAAAACACCACAAAAACCTGGCCTACAAATATCTCGTATTCCTAATCTGATCACAAACCTATATACAAAATCATGGGAATCATTAGTCACTATAAATATTTATCATGAAATCTGTGTTGCAGCAATGCACTGAAATAGAGTCAGTGTAGTGCAGTGAATAAGGTGCTGGGCTTGGACCTGGAAGGCAGAGTTCAAATCCTGTCCTTGCCATGAACTCACTGGGAGAGGACTTGGGCAAGTCACACCCTCCCTGCCTCGGTTCCCCATCTCTAAATTGGGAATGCATGTGCCTGTCTGTCCGTCCCTGTGTGCCCCTCACCTGTGTCCATCTTTAGCCCTTTTCACATGGGTGCCCCCCTCGGCCGCGGTCGGCACCCGTGGGAACACCACAGGCAGTGAGTGGGGATGTATTCTCGTTTCTGTGCTCCACCCATCACCCACGCACAGAAAAACGGGAACTAATGCTCAATGTTCCGTGTGTGGAGGTCCCACCCATGCCCCCACCCACTGCAGCCCATATGAAAAGGGCCTTAGAGTATAAATCCACTGGGCAGGGACCAATCTTCAAAATCTATTAATGTTAAGTGCTGTGTACTATAGAAGGTAGTAGTAGTAGTAGTAGTAGAAATACCCAGTGGCTTCCAGCCTCAATGTGCTCTTGCAGGTGCAAGCCCATTGACTTTAGTGGGAGATCACAATGGAGAAGAGCTTTGAGAATTGGGCTGCCCATAATTAAAATCTAGGCAGAGTAAAATCCAGATGCAGTACAAATCAAGTTAGTGAAAAGGTAGTTGCATACAATGCTTATAGACAGCTTTTTACCGGAATGTTCCCTTTTTCTTAGCATAGTAGATACATTTATGTCAAATTAAGGGCTGAAAGCCATAACCTTCAATTATCTGCTACTCAGTGATACTGTATTGTAAAGTGCAACATTTATGCAAAATCCATCTGAGGCAGGCTCCTAAATTGTGCACATGCATTTTCACTTTCACCAGAGTAGGCCAAAAAATAGATCTTACTACTTGACCCTGGTAGTATAAAATATGCCCTGACCTACTGAAATTTACTCCATGTCCTTGCAGAAGTTGCTATATTCTGGACATTTCACACATCCAAAAAACCAGAGAAACTGATATGCTTTATCAATCAGCTTTGCCTGGCACCATCTTGTGCTTGTTACACAAATATTTCTTAAGAATGTATGTACATATGATACACACTTCCAAAGATAAAAATAATTATGATAAGTGACCTATTAGAAATTTGTTTCCTTCGTCATATTATTTAACCATTTTCTAGTAGATAGGATATTGTTAAAGGAATCATTAAGGACCTCTACTGGCTATCTACATGAATTACAATCAACAGTGATTTTCTTTTTTTGTTTAAGTATGTAAATCTATTAGACTTTATTTTTCGCTCTTGTATGTCATTATTTATCTGAAAAATACAGCATTGCTACAGGTGAAGGTATTTTAAAGCAATATTTTGTGCCTTGTCTCTAAAACAAACAGTTCTGCCTGCCTGCAGCCACCCATCTCTGCTGCCTCAGGCTGGCCATTTCTTTTGGACACCAGGTGGCACTAGATAACAAGTTGAAAACAAGCTGCTGCAATTATTGCTGGGTGAAAGTATAAAGGGAGAAACTAACCTCCAGTGCCACCAGATCCAGGGATGTTGGGGCCCCATGTGAAATGGTGGTGTGGGCCCCTTCCTAACATAGAAATGGGACTGACTGGAGACAGACAGGCTCAACCATTAGAAAAAGGGGAAATGCTATTGTAATTCTTTTCTGTGGTGCCATTTGAGGTAACATCCCTTTCAGTGCCAGGTGCTCCCTACATCTTGTGCTCTGAGGCCCCTACGTTACGCATACATGTTTCTCGTTTATGCACAGGCCCTGGATATCGGAGGCCTCTATCAAACTGCTGTGGGCTCTCCGTAGGCAAAGGCTCCCTGTCTTTGAGTCCCTTTAAGACCATGTTTCTCACACTCCTGAAGTAATTTCAAGCTTACCCTGGGCCCCAGGTAGTGGAGGCCCCTGTGAGGTCAAATAAACAAGCATACACACACAGCCCTTGACACAAGCTACTGAGGGAAAGCAGAGGTTAACAGAGTCCGACAGAAGTTTGTACTCATTATTTTGCGTACATAATAAATGATTTTTATTTATTTATTGGCGTGACCAGTGTCATTGCCAAAATCGTCATTGCCAAAATCGCCCAATAACATAAAAATCAGCTAACATCCAAGATTGATACAATATACATAAAAACAATAAACAATAAAACAATACTCATAACTGCACCAAGATGTACCAAGGCAAAATTTCCCATGAAACAACATAATAATCAACACGCACCAGATATTACCAAATACATAATAGTAATAGGAAATACAATAATCATGAAAGGACTAAATCAGACCAGAATGTAGCAAGGCTAAGGTTCCCAGCAGGCTACAGAAAGCCCCCGGCATGAGTGGCCCTCAATATGTCACCCCCGGCTGGGCACTGTCCCTGACTTAAGCCATCTTATACATTTGGACATTGATTATCCTAAAATCCCCTACCCGCACCCTACTCCGAACTCTCGAGGCTGTTCTGGCTCAAGAATAGTGCCCTCCTGACAAATTCGGCCACTTGGCGTGTTAAGGCTGAGTCACAAGGGGATAATAGCTTCTTTAATAGCATGCTATCAACCCCTGGCCGGAGGTCCTCCAGATATCTGGACCTTGGCCCTTCAAAAAATGGGCATTTCAACAAAATATGGGTCACTGAATCTGGGCTCCCTCCATCACAGTGCTTTCAAAATCTCATTTCCCTTGGGATCCCCTTATAGCGTCCATCCAGGAAGGAGGAGGGAAAAGAGTTACACCGGAGCTTAGTAAAAGCCACCCTCCTCGCGGCATCTGTCCAGGCAAATAAATATCCAGCCCCTAACAAACCCAGTTTAGGGGGGATATAATCTGGGGCAACCATCTGACACTCCAATAACACTTTTTCGGTTTGGAGTGTCTGGTCCCGTACTCTTTCCTGAACGATTTTCTTAAACTGGACGCGGCCCACAGAAAAGAGGACCGCCCGGGAAAATTCTAATTTAAATACTTCCAAGTCCACCACATCAAGCCATGAATCCAAAAGGCCAACTTTCCTGGCCATACCCAACAAAGAATTCTCATTTTCAGGGGTCACTAGCAATTTAGCCCAAAAGTTTACCATGAGCTTTAAAATCAGCGAACGGACTGGCAACACCCCCACTTCGTCTCGTAACAATACCTGGGGGGAGCCGCCTGGTAGGCCCAACAGAGCCGCCAAAAATCCATTTTGAATGCTTTCCATCTTCTCCCAGCACTCCAAAGCCCAAATAGGAGCAGCATATAGTGCTTGGGAGATAACCCTGGCCTTAAATAACTTCAATGCCGGTTCCGGCAATTTACCCCCTTGGCCAAAGAAAAATTTCAAAATTGC
This sequence comes from Sphenodon punctatus, assembly GCA_003113815.1. Classification (NCBI taxonomy): domain Eukaryota; kingdom Metazoa; phylum Chordata; class Lepidosauria; order Sphenodontia; family Sphenodontidae; genus Sphenodon; species Sphenodon punctatus. The sequence goes on from QEPC01008797.1 coordinate 1,287,279, forward strand.
CACAGTCGCTTTTTTTGCCTGTACTTTCACCAGATCCACCTGGTTAATAAATGATGAAACGGTGTCAAACTCTCAACAGGTGCAGAGCAAAGATAAAATACTCCAGACCTGCTGAACTTAGCACCCACAATGCATTATGCCAATGAAATAACATAAGAGCAACACACAGATGGAAGTATCCAGTTCTGTTATTTGAATATGCTTGCAGTTTTAAAACAAAGGGTCTAAAAATAAGCTACTTGCAAGACATTTGGATGATATTGACACATTATGGAAATATCACATTTTAATAGTGCTAACTGCTGTAAGAAGAAGAAAATATTTACATTAGGAAAAAGAAAAATCAGATCTACAAAAAGTGTGTGTGTGTGTAGCGGGGACACAACTGGAGGACAGGGCACCAAACCTCACCTTCAGTCATGCACATTCCCTGGCCTTCCCCTGCCTGTATCCAATCCCTCCCTGCACCCCTCCTGGCTTGGTTTCCTTCTTGAGAGGGGTGGTGTGCACCACAGGGGAAGGGACAGGGAGTGCGAGGTGCAAGTTCCTTTCCTGTGGTGCACACTACACCCCTCCATTAAGCAAAGAGAGCCTGGAGGGGAGGGAGAAGTGTCAGGTAGCAGGTGTTCTATACAGAGACTAGAAGTGTGGCCAAGGGATTGGTGTCAGGGCTGCCCCACCCTTATGTCTATGGGTGTCTTCACATGGACAGCACCCACCTCACCCCCTGTCTGCTGAAAGGTGGCCCGCCAGATGTGCAGACAGAGCAGAGGTGGGCAGGCTGTCCCTGCCTCGGAGTAGCCCCACCAGCAGTGCTTTGGAACACCATCCAGGAGCACTGCCAGCAGAGTGGGCAGCCCAACCCCAGGGCAATAGCCAGAGTTGGGGCTGCAGCTAGGGTTGCTACCTATGCACATTTTTAAGGAACACTTATGAAAAATACATGTTGCAAGGCCCACATTGGTGCCAATGCAGGTCCTGCAACATGTATTTTTCATAAGTGTTCCTTAAAAATGTGCATAGGTGCCAACCCTAGCTGCAGTACATCTGGCTTGCAGACAGCCGCTGCAGCCCCGATCTCAGCTGGAGGGTGCCCCAGTAACACCACAGAGTTGCAGGTGATCTCCCCTCAATTCCATGGTGTGGAGGAGGGGGTGTTGTGCAGACGGACCATGGGCTACAGTAGCCGCCAGGTCCATTCAAAATGGACTCAGGCACAGATAAAAGCAGGCAGATGTGGGGGTGCACCCCTGGACTTGCTCCAGGGTTGTGCACCCCACGTCTGTGGGGAAAATAACTATTCTTGTTTCATAGAGGGTATTCTAATCTGACCTCAGTGACACATCAGTGTAAATTCAAATAACTTCAATGACTCCAGCAAAACTCCCCTGATTTTATACAGCTCTGAATGCAAGTAGGGAGAGCTTTACAAAAGGAGAAGTTTAGCCATCACTATGGCCAAGTTAAACAAGACACAATTAGGCTACTCCCCCAAGCACAGGGCTCCTGTGTGTGGATTTCCTTGGAGAGGAACCAAGTAAACCCTGATTATGTGTTGTATAACTTGGCTGCTTAAATGGCTATTTTTGTATATGCTCTATATAATTTATCTGTTACTGACTTTATTTTGTTGTATTTTTTTAGGGGGGGAAACGGATAAGGATTTATTTGTCCATCATGCAGGTAGACAGGCATCTTTTACTGGACCAACTGCTGTTGGCGCAAATAAGCTTTTGGGCCACACAGGGCCTTTCCACAGGCATGGAGTGTAGCCAGCCATATATTTTTGACTGGCTGTGCTACATGCCTGAGGAAGGGTCCTGTGTGGCCCAAAAGCTTACTTATTTCCACCAACAACAGTTGTACCAATAAAAGATACCATTCGAACCACTTTGCTTCCCTCTCTGTCACTTGGGACCAATACAGCAACCACACAATCTCTCTGGTAGACAGCCAGACATTTCATAATCCTTTTTTAAAATGAGGAATATGCTCCCCTCTGTGGAATTATATTTCAGTCTCAAAATGGGATCACACAAGCAAAAAAGATTGGGAATTACTGTTCTGTCCTAAAGAAGTCATTTATGAGCTTAGTATCAGGGATCCTTCAGCTTAGCAAAGCAAACCATGGAAACCAGCCACCAGAGGGAGCTCATGGGTCTGGCAGGATGCAAGTTAATTTCTGCAGCTTTCAGATTCACTCAGGTGCAGTGGATCTATTGGTTTACTGGTTTCACTGCAGTGTCTCTTCATAACATCCATGCAATAGGGGTTAAGCATTCTTATATCTCAATAAGAGACTCCAGACAAGATCCAATACCATCTCAACACTGAATTGCTTCAGTATGGTAACGTTCAGGCTAGTGGTTTTTAGCTAACGTAAATCACTACCAGATTGAACCCCAGATTTTAGGTTCTGGTCTGGTCACATTTTCCAGCTAGTTTTAACTGCTGTAAGTGGCAATATAATGTACAAGGCATTGCAGAAATCTTATCTAAGGACAAGGATTTTAAGCTGCATTCACTAATAGTGACAGTTTTTTACTTAAGAATTTAAGTATTGTCCAAATCATCTAAATGCACTTAGACAGCTTTGATGTGGTTAACGTACCTTGTATTCAACAGGAACCATTTAAGTCAGCAATTTAATTATGAAGTATATCATGAAGTACATCATTTTCTGGGCACGCTATCAAAATGTGTGCCATCCAATGTAGTAAAATGCGTATGCCCTCTAAGTTACTTGATTAGCTTTTTCATGTTTCACAAGGAGTACAACCAGGAAATGTGTCGCAGTTAAGCCAAGTGCAGTTTGAACCTCGCCCCATCCACCCAAATAGTTACAGATTTGGAGGCGTATCTTTAACTAGCATCAGATGTGTGAACTGCAGTCAATTCTTGGTTGGGATGCTGCTCTGCGTTTCGCTATCCCTTCCCACTTGCCTCTTTTCTTAGCTTTGTTCTGGGAAGATTATCTCCCTTCATTTGGCAACAGCCCTGCTCTTTGGAAGAAAGCCATCAGCTTGTCCTTCTAGTTCTAGAATTCTTCTTGAGGACCACTTCCTCTATCAGAAGTCCCCAATTAATTCAGATAGGGCAGTGGGGAAAGACCTCGGCTTTTGATATTGGATTGCATATTTATAGCTTATGTTAGGAACTGTGAATATTGAGTTATAACTAATATGATGGGGCCCTGTTAAGTCATTTTTGTGGGGCCTCTATCAAACTTCGACTTGTCCGAAATTTAACATCTGCAGAGTTAAATAATCGGGGGAGTGTATGTTTCACTCAAGCACTGTTTTGCCTTCCACCTAAAAATATCAGTACCTTTGAATAAATAAATGTTTTCTTCTCAGCATGTGGTAAAAATACTGCAGTATACCTTCTCCCCCAGGATTACAGTGCAATGCACAGCACTCCTGTTCCCGTCACTCACCAGCACAACAGGGAACAGAAGTGCCACACCTGCTTGCACTGCAAGCCCTGCATAGATCTCCAAACTCTCTGTGCAATACACAGTACTCCTATTCCCCACCATTTACCTGAGCAGCAGTTGCAATGCAGACAGGGGATGAGGGTACTGTTGCCTTGCACTGCAAGCTTAAATAGTTTATACTACAGTAGTTTAACCTGTAGTTAAAATGTCGTCAACAAATCCTTAGAACACTCAAAGGTAACAAAAATAGTGTTAGCCGGTCTGGTATGTTCTATACACCTGAAACTGAAAATCGTATCAGGGTACAGAATTAGACTTACCAATTCAAGAACAAGAAGGAATACATTTGTTAGCTCTGGGGCTGGGGAAAACATATTACAATAGGCCTATGAAATGTTACACATCAGCGCAGGTACAAGAGCTAGGGATGTGCGAACGCAGTTCGGAAGTTCAGGGTTTAGCCCAAACTCAGGGTGTGCAGCCCATTTGCGAACACCCTGAATCCTAACTGCCCCCCGCCCAAACTGCCCGAACCAAGTTCGGGTTCCAAACCCATTCAGGTGGGACCCAGTTTTCCCTCCCCCCTCCAGGCTGCGTGGGTGGAAGGGGCGCCGGGGAGCACCTCCCCCCCCCCGGCACCAGCCTCATAAAAAAACAAATTGTAACCCCCCCACCCCAGGGATTGCCCTACCTGGTGGTGCCAGGGCTCCACCCCCGGGTCCAGTGGTGGCGGCGCTCCGGAATGCTTCAGGCCACTATTAGGCCTTCCGGGTCAAACTGAAAGGCCTAGTAGCGGCCTGAAGCATTCTGGAGCACTCCCGCCACTGGACCCGCCATCACCAGACCCAGGGCCAGAGCCCTGGCACCACCAGGTAGGGTGATCCCTGGGGTGGGGGGATTAACATTTTTTTACGAGGCTGGGCAGGGTGGGGGGGAGGTGCTCCCCGGTGCCCCTTGCACCCGTGCTGCCTGGAGGGAAAACCGGGCCCGCCCCTGCCTGAACAGGTTCGGCCCCCCCAAACCTGTTTGGGTCGAACCCAAACTATTTCAGGTTCAGCCAAACCCCAAACGGGTTGTATTTCTTAATCCCCCCCCCCCCCAGTGTTCGCACATCCCTAACAAGAGCCGTTCTAAAAGTGAGAAATGGGTGATTTTTTGGGGGGTGAAACACCATTTTGGAGTAAATAGGTATCTGCACCAAAAATGAAAGGAGGGGGAGCAAGAGTAGGCAGGGCTAAGCTCCTGTCTGACTGGGCAGGTACCTAAGACCCACCCTCTTCTCAGCAGAGAAACAACGGCAGTAGTTTTCACTAGGCTCTTCTCACCTGAGCAACAAGGCACAGAAAGAGAAGGGTGCTGTTTCCCCACCCTGGTGAGGATGACTTTTATTTTTATTTATTTATTTATATGCCACCCTTCCCATAAGGCTCAGGGTGGGTCACAATCCATTAAAAAACAACCAATAAAAACACACATCCCTCCCCTCAAACTACTTACCTCCCCTACAACCTTACCCCCACACCCACTCAAACCCCACCTATCCCTGCCTGTCAAATGCTCTTTCAAATAGAGTGGTTCTTTGTTGCTCTTATAGCATCCACTCAATCTCATCCGGAGGAGCTGTTCCGGGAGGTGAGTGGTCTGGTCAGTCCAACCTATCTCTGCCTGGAGCCAGATTCATCCGAGGCCCACTGCAACATATTCTTAACGTACTTTGTGGATAAAATCTCTCGCATTGAGCACGACTTCAGCCCTCCCATTTTAGGAGCAGTAGCAGAGCCAGAGGTTAGGAATGCCCTGTCTGGTCAGTGTTTATGGGATGACTTTCAATTGGTGATGGCCGCTGAGAGGGTGGATGTGCTGGGGTCTGTTCAGGTCACGACTTGTGAATTAGATTCTTGCCCGTTCTGGTTGGCAAAAGCCATCAGGGAGACTTTGAGGTCAGTATTGGCCAGGATTATCAATACCTCCCTTCAGGAGGGGAGGGTGCTGGACTGCCTTAAAAAGGCGCTAGTTCGGCCACTCCTCAAGAAACTATTGCTTGAAATTGGCGGTCTGATGTACTACCAACTTGTCTTTAACCTTCCCTTTTTAGGGAAGGTTATTGAATGGGTGGTGGCCCATCGGCTGTAGGCACATCTGGAACACACCGGTTTCCTTGATCCCACACAGTCTGGCTTTCGTCCAGGTTATGGCATGGAGACATCACTTGTGGCTTTGGTTGATGACCTCCTCATAGAGCTGGACCAGGTTTGTATGACCCTGTTGGTTCTATTGAATCTATCTGCAGCCTTCAATACTGTGAATCATGAGATGTTGGTGACCCGCCTGTGGGTCCTGGCCGGGGTGGACAGTACCTTCTTGTGGTGGTTCCATTCATACCTGGAGGTTAGATCTCAGCAGGTGATACTAGGGGACTGTACATCGTCCTCTGGGGGGGGCAGGGTGTCTCCCATGTGGGGTCCTGCAGGGTTCCATTTTGTCCCCTCTCTTATTTAACATGTATAGAAAGCTGCTGTGGGAGGTTGTGTGCAGCTGGGGAGTATGTTGTCATCAATATGTGGATGACACCCAGCTTTATTTATTATTTTTAACTGACCCAGCCCCTGTGGTCTCATTACTATGCCAGTGCCTGGCAGCTGTGGGGGACTGGATGAGGTCGAGCCGATCAAAGCTCAATCCCAACAAGACAGAGGTGATGTTAGTGGGCGGGTTATGGGGGAGGGGGACACCCCCCAGTATTGAGGGGGTCTATCCTCCATTGGTTCCATCTGTGCGGCATCTGTGGGTGCTCCTGGATGCACAGCTGCATCTGGATTTGCAGGTGTCGGCTGTGGCCAAGGGCACCTTCCACCAATTGCATCTGGTGAAGAGGCTCCACCCATAAGTCTCGGACTCTGATCTCATCACTGTCATCCATGCATTCATCACCTTGAGGCTAGCCTACTGTAATGCGCTCTACGTGAACCATGAGATGTTGGTGACTCACATACGGGATCTGGCCAGAGTGGACGGGACCATTTTGCAATGGTTCCGTTCTTACCTTGCAGGTAGATCACAGCGGGTGATCCTAGGGGACTGTATCTCGTTCTCTGGAGACTTTTGTATGGGGGTCCACAGGGTTCCATTCTGTCCCTCCTCTTGTTCAGTGTGTATAAGAAGCCTCCTGGGGAGGTTGTGCGCAGCTGGGGGGTTTGTTGTCATCAATACACTGACAACACCCAGCTGTATTTAACTTTTTCAAACAACCCAGGCCCTTCTGTCTCCTTGCTGTCTCGGTGTTTGGCTGTTGTGGGGGACTGGATGAGGTCAAGCCAATTTGAAGCTCAATCCCAACAAGATAGAAGTGATGCTGGTGGGAGTAGGGGGTCGGTGATCTGGGAGAGGGGAGCACTCCCATTATTGGGGGTGTTCACCCTCTGCCTTCCATCTTGAGGAGGCTGGGTGTGCTCCTGAATAGCAGCTATGCCTGGATCTCCAGGTGTCGGCTGTGTCCAGGGGCGCCTTTCACCAACTACATCTGGCGAGGAGGCCCTGCCCATATGTCTTGGACTCCAACGTCACCACAGTTATCCATGCATTCATCACCTAGAGGCTCATGGGTAGATTCACAGGGGGGGCTCAGGGGGCTTCAGCCCCCCAATTTCATTTTGGCTTTCATTTTCATTGGTTTCAATGTAAAACACGTTTTCAGCTGTAACTTTGTTGTTGTTTACTATATTTGGCTGAAACTTGGGCTGCGTATACCTAACATGTAAGGCATTAAGTGTACCAAATTTCACAAGGATTGAGTAAAGGAACCCAATTTTAGAAACAATTGAATTGTTGAATTGAATCATTTTGGCTTTCATTTTCATTGGTTTAAATGGAAAACACATATTTGGCTGTAACTTTGTTGTTTTTCACTATATGTGTCTGGAACCTGGGATGCATATACCTCCCATGGAAGGCATTAAGTGTACCAAATTTCACGAGAACTGAGTAAAGGAATCCAATTGTAGAAGCAATTGAATTATTTTATTTTGCAAAATTCTTCATATACATTCTTAGCTGTAACCTCTTTGCCTCATATCTAATGTAGATGACACTTGACAGGTTTACACCCCTTCCCATATTTACTATCTTTGCCAACTTTCAGAAGTTGGATAAAGGGTCCAGGTGGTATAAGCAATTCACATATAAATGTATATCTGACTAACATCTTTGTAGTCCAACCAGTGTACATGAAATTTGGCAGGGCTGTATATAACACTTTCATTATCATTTCATTATCATCTCTGCCACATATCAGAAAGCTGTGATAAAGGGTCCCAATTTTATATGCCTGCACAGCATATGCAGAGAAGGAGCCTATGCCAGGGATTCTCTTACGTCACTGTGGTATAAGATCG
>QEPC01008797.1:1304419-1318537 GCA_003113815.1 Sphenodon punctatus
GTGGGGAGTGCGTTTCAGCAGTTACATCTTGTCCGGCAGCTTCGGCCGTATCTCTCAGACTCCGACCTCGCCACTGTCATCCATGCCTTCATCACCTCGAGGCTGGATTACTGCAACGCGGTCTACATGGGGCTGCCCGAGAAGCTGGTCCAGAGGCTGCAGCTGGTGCAGAATGCTGCGGCCCGTCTCCTGGCAGGGGCGGGTCACAGGGAGCACATGACACCAGGGCTCCGGGCTCTCCACTGGCTGCCTATAAAGTACTGGGCCCAGTTCAAGGTGCTGGTTTTAACCTTTAAAGCCGTTCACGGCCTGGGCCCTGATTATCTGCGGGATCGCCTCACTCCTCATGTGCCCGTGTGACCCTTGAGATCGTCCATGGGAGCCTTTTTGGAGGTTCCCTGGGCGAGGCGGGTGGCCACCGATGTTAGATCTTTTTTGGTGGCCGCCTCTGTGCTGTGGAATTCGCTCCCGGAGGAGACTCAGTTGGCTCCCACTCTCCTGCTGTTTTGGCGTGTATGTAAGACCTGGTTGTTCCGTCAGGCTTTTGGCAAAGGGTAGGAGTGAGGTGAGGGGTGGGGGTTTTCCCCACATATTGTAATTTTAAAATGTTTTAAATTTTTTTATATTTTTATTGAATGTTGTTCACCGTCCCAGGCTGCCCTGAGGGCAGGAGGGGCGGGATATAAATTTTAAATAAATAAATAAAATAATGTAGCCCCTCACATGTGAGTGGTTAGTTACCATAATGTGTAATCACTGCCATCAAACTGTAGATGCATAGTAGCTATGTTGCTGCTATACTCTACTCCCTCCCACCCCCACAAACACAGGTGATACTGGGTCTATTGCAGGCCCCTGTATAGAGAAGGACCCAGGATGGACTCACCACCTTCCCCTAGGCTGTCTGGGGCTCTCTTGCCATCTCCCAAATAAACACCCAGGTTCATAGTCTGCCTCTGGCATCCTGTTTTCCACTGGCGATTCTAGGTTCTCCAATCTCTAAGCTTCCCCTGTAGGGTTGCCACCTATGCACATTTTAAAGAAACACTTGTACATGTTGCAAGCCCCGCATTGGTGCCTATGCAGGGCCTGCAACATGTATTTTTCATAAGTGTGCCTTTAAAATGTGCATAGGTGGCAACCCTATTTCCAGCCTCCCTGCAACCTCACTGCTCAGGAACACTGCAAAGGGGAGAGAAGTGACTTGAAAGAAACGGGAGAGGGAGCTGCACAAAACTTAGTTGCTCAGCTCAAACTTTATCTTCTCTCCTACTTCGAAGAAACACAAAAAGATATTTTACAGTTGAAAAACCAGACCACAATCCACAAATGAGAACTTCACTGGGGCTACTCCGGATGAAGCAGTTTGTGGATCATGGCTCAGATCAGTAAAGCTCTCCCCTTCATCCCCCCGCCAACACACATGACTGTTCTAATAAACCAGGCTTCTCTACAACAGGGAAAACCAAGTCTAAAACTAGTCAAAACAAAGTTCTTCATTTGCACCCAGGAGTTTATCAGCAGGGAATGCCCCACACTGACAGCATGTGAACCTCTATGGTCTTGTTTTCTCATACCAGGTTTCCCCTGCATTACTAATGACTTCAGCTGAGTTACTCATGATTTATACGAGTAAAAGGGAGCAAGCCAGGGACATTTCATCTCACTTAATTAAAAACAGGCCCATGGGAACATTCTTGACAAGCTAAAGCTACCAAGGCTAACCTTATGTAGGCCGTTAAGTAAGCTAGCTTTGAAGCCCAGAGCGCTACATGGAAGTCCATGTTGGAGAAGAACTCTTATATCCTCTCCAGCAGCTGTGGACAGAGCCCCATGACTTCTGTGCAGCTGTGATTGCAGATATTTGCACAGAATCTAACACTTAGCCATATTGTTGCAAAGGTTGTCTCTGGCAGTGCAGAATTAAACCCTGAGTAGGGAGCACTGTGAGCTAGCACATGGAATATGAGCTCTGGCAGACATTCTAGGATGAGGTGGTCCCCTGACAAAGAGGAGCTGCCCAGGAACCTGACGAGTTCCACACTGATAGATCCAGGGACGTAGTTATGGGGGAATTGCCCCCCCCAGCTGGGGCAATGCACGCCAGCGCATATGCATTCTTCATCCATGTGGGTCCCCCAGGCACATGGGCTCAAGTGCAGCTGCACCTATTATAGCTATACCCCTGAACAGATCTATGTGGTATTTTGTTTTTCAAGACACCAGACGTCAAGAATTAATGAAATGGCGTTCTGGGAAACTCATTTGCATTCAAATATGTGCATAATTTAGTCAAAGTTAATTTGCATAATTTATTCCTCTCCCAGAATCTGAATTTTCAGTTCATAAAATTTGGAGTTTGAGGTTGTAGAAGTTGGGGGAAATAAACTGCAGAATACATTGGGGTCGTGATTATTTTTGGTAATCCCTGGGATATTTGTATGAAAATATGTATGAAACCTTCGGTGGTGAGGCTAGGGATGGAGTGGTAGTATTCGTGCTCCATGAAGCCTTACTAAATGGCTCCATGCAGTCTTACTAATATTGGAGAAACTGAGATCAGCAATGAAACCAAAATGCCTTAGGGATTATAAAATGTAATGGCAAAGTGTGTTCTTATCAGAACAAGTCACAGCAAATCAACACCAATGCTACTACACTGCATGCCACACACTACAATAAACCAGCTGCCAAAGATCAAGGAGAGCACACCAGCTACATCGGGTGCTTTTAGATGGACGTGGAGGGAGTCCAGCCCTAAGCTTCTGGGGGGGTGGGGGGGCACCCTCACATCCACCTGCTTCCAACCCCACCTGGATGCACTGGAAGACCCCATGGTTTAGACCGACCCGATGGTTTACCTGGTCTGCAATCCGCCTGTGCAGTGCCCTCCCCACTCCATAGACTTTCAGGAAATTGCCCAACACTCTAGGCTGGCACCTGCAATTCTGTGGCATTGCCCAGGGCAATGGCCAGCCAAACGTGGAGCTACAGTGTGGGTCCGCTGAGGAGAGAGAGAGCAGCTCCGCTGAGGAGAGAGACAGCAGCTCCACTTCGGGCCAGTGTCCTGGGTTTGGCCAGTCCAGTCCAGGATGTTCCGGCACACCATTGGTGGGGCTGCCCCTGAGCAGGCATAGCCTGTTCCGGCTGCACATCTGGTGGGGGCACCTTTAGACAGATGGGCCAGCCCGGGGGTGAAATGGGCTGGCATGGGCAGAACTGGGGCTGCTGTCTGTCTAAAAGCACTCGGTGTCAGAGTCTAATGTAAAGTTATCATGATCAAAGTTTTAATTTAAATTTATTTATTTTTCAGTTTATTTGCCATCCCCTCCTGCACAGCAGCTCAGGGCGGTTCATAACATCTTAAGAACAATATACTACACTAAACGCTAAGCACACTTTGCTTGTGGCTTTGGTAGACGACCTACGCTAGAAACTGGATCGGGGTCGTTCGACCCTGTTGATATTGTTAGATCTGTCGGCTGCGTTTGACACTGTTGACCATGAGATGTTGGTGACGCACCTGCAGGACTGTGCAGGGGTGGGCAGGACTGTTCTTGAATGGTTCCGCTCTTTCCTGACCGGAAGAACCCAGCGGGTGGTGCTCGGGGATTATTTTTCATCATACCAAGACCTCTCGTGTGGCGTTCCGTCTTGTCCCCTCTCCTCTTCAACGTGTACATGCAGCCACTCTGCGAGGTGATTAGGCGGTTTGGCGTGCGGTGGCATCAATATGCTGATGATACCCAGCTGTACCTCTCTTTTTCAACAGACCCAGGCCCGGCAGTCTCGGTGCTTACTCGGTGCTTGGCGGCTGTGGGGGGCTGGATGAGGGGTAATCAACTGAGGATGAATCCTGACAAGACGGAGGTGATGTTAGTGGGTAAGGCGGTGGAGTTGGTGATCCCTGTTATTGATGGGGTCTGCCCCCCATTGGCAGGGCTGACCTTACCACAGAGCAGCTAGGGGTGGCTGCCCAGGGCCCCACGCTTGGGGGGGCGGGGTTCAGGGGTGTGTGAGTGTAGAATTATTATTATTTTTTAATTATTTTTTTATTTTATTTTTAAAGTGGGGTGGGGGGCTCGGGTTAGTGTGGTGCCGCACTGCACTGGCAGGCAGAAGCGGCACTGCAGGGCACCCCACCCCACCCCCAGAACACCCGCCCATGTGAGGCCCCACCTCCTCCTCCTTTCTCCTCGCAGCGCTGTGCCTGGCCCCTCCTTCTCTCTCCTGGAAGTTGCATGAAAGCAACTTCCGGGCGGGTGAGAGGACCCATGGGCACAACGTGCCAAGCAGCAGGCTGCTTACCTGCTTCTGGTTTGCTGTGCTGTGCGGAGAAGAAGAGCCTGAGGTCGGACTCGGAGGAGGCGGCGCGAGGAGCGGCTGCGGAGCAGAGCAGGCAGTGTGGCAAGGGCAGCAGGTCCCTCGCCACCAGGATGAGCATCTCCTGCGTGGCGGCTGGGGGATGGGACTGGAGCAGAGGAGGCAGCAGTGCAGGCACAGCGTGAGTGAGTGAGTGAGTGAGTGAGTGTGTGTGTGTGTGAGAGAGAGAGAGAGAGAGAGAGAGAGGTGAGAGCATCATGTGTGTGAGTATGGGGATTGGGTGTGTGAGAGATGAAAGCATGTGCATAAGCTTCAATGGGTGTGTNGAGAGAGAGAGAGTATGTGAGTATGACTGGGGATTGAGGGGTGTGTGTGAGAGATGAAAGTGTGTGTGTAAGCTTGAATGGGTGTGTGAGTGTGAGAGAGAGAGATAAAAGCGTGTATGACAGTGTAAGCTTGAATGTGTGTGTGTGAAAGAGAGAGGTGAGAGCATGTGTGTGAATATGAATGGGGGGTGTTTGAAAGAGAGAGATGAAAGTGTGTGTGTAAGCTTGAATGGGTGTGTGAGTGAAGAGAGAGAGGGGAAAGTATCGGTGTGAGTTTGAATGGGGGGGTGTGAGGGGTGAGAGCGTGTGTGAGAACCCAAATGAATGAATGTCTCTGAGAATGAATGCATGTGAGAGAGATGTGTAAGAGAGAGAAGGGGGGATGTGTGGGTGAGTGTGTGCGCCCGAGGGGGAGTTGCTCCCTCTCCCCTGCTCCCCCTTCCATGGCTGTCCCCCCTCACCCCCTGATGGCTGCCCCCACTCCCCCATGGCTCCTGGAGGGGGAAAGAAGACCCAGGCCCAGCAGCAGCTGAGGTAAGGGCCACCCGGCCAATACCTCTTCCTTCTCTTTCTTCATATGACAGGAATGAACAGGGACCCATCCTTGTCCCTTTCTTCAGGGACAAGGATGGGTACTTGTGTTTTGGGTTTACAAATCATTTATTTTAAGCTTGATGTACATGTAGACTGTGTTTTCTTCCATCTGATGTAAACCCTGGGAACTCCTTGCTGCTGGGTTTTGCCATGCCACTGGCCTACCACCCCCTGGCTCCACCTACCGCCCCCCCTTACTCCATCCCTAGGCCCGCCGGCCCGGTCTTAGTGCCCCTCCAACATCAGAACCCACCAGCCGCCCCCGGGAAAGCGCGTGGAGCTGAGGGGGCCCTGCATTTTGTGTTTGCCCAGGGCCCCGCAATTTCTAAGGCCAGCCCTGCCCATTGGCCTCCCAGGTATGGAGTCTGGGGGATGCTCCTCGATGCACAACTTCGCCTGGATCTCCAGGTGGAGGCTGTGGCAAGGAGTGCTTTTAGCCAATTACATCTGGTGCGATGGCTTCAGCTGTTTGTTTCGGACTTGGACCTGGCCACTGTCATCCATGCTTTCATCACCTCTAGATTAGACTACTGTAACGCACTCTACATGGGGCTACCCATGGTGATGGCTCAGAAATTGCAGCTGGTGCAGAATGTGGCGGCCCATCTCTTAGTGGGATCGGACCGCCAGGAGCACATTACACCAGTGCTCCTTTCTTTGCACTGGCTGCCGGTGGTTTTCCGGGCACAATTCAAGGTGTTGGTTTTGGCCTATAAAGCCCTAAATGACCTGGGCCCTGCCTATCTGTGAGACTGCCCCACTCCCTGGGTCCTAGATCAGCCCCTGCGGTCATCCGGGTGTGCTATGCTCGAGGTTCCCCGGGTTTTTCGGGGGGCCATGCAGGGGAGGGCATTCTTGGTGGCCATGTCACAGCTGTGGAACTCCCTTCCGGTAGAGGCTCGGCTGGCCCCAGACCTCCCCTCCTTTCAGAGAAGTTGTAAGACCTGGCTGTTCCACCAGACGTCTGGCAGGGGAGATGGGGGGGGGATGTTGTTTTTCTTTTCCTCCTTTTATGTGATTTTAATTGATGTTTTAAATGTTTTAGAATTTGTAAAACATCCCAAGCTGCCCATGGCAGAAGGGGCGGGGTAGAAAAAATTTAAAATAAATAAAAGCAATAAAACCCACAAAGCATAAAAACAAACATCCCCCCCACACCCAACCCCCACACCCATTACCCATCTCCTTCAACAAAAGCCTGGCAGAACAGTCAGGTCTTACATTGTCTTTGGAAGGAGGGGTGGTCCGGAGACAGGCAGACCTCCGTCAGGTGGGAGTTCAACTGCAGTTCAGCCACCGAGAATGCCCTCCTCATAGGAGCCACCTGGGATAGGAGGGCTGTGGCGTAACGGAGCCCACTGGGGTTCGCCCCAGCCTCCCGGCACCCCGTTACCCACTTATTACTGGCCTCTTAACTGCTGCCACCACCTCAGTGCTTATTAATCATACAGGTTCCTGCCTCATCCCACTGAGGAGAATGAGACCCTTTGTACTTATAACAGCCCAGCTCGCAAGCTGGAGTAAAAACAGTTCCCAAGTTCTGCCGCGTCGAGCGTACAGAGGCGTATTAGCTAACACACACAGACACACAGATCCTTTAGATCAAAAGAAAGAAAACTTTACTGATAACATAAACTCATCATCACAGGCTACAACCGTGTGAGGTAATTTGAATCCTTGAGCAAAGTAAATGATCAGAACTGTTTAGGCATGATAGCCCTTTTAGAAGCGTTTAGCCTAAACTGGTCCCTCAGATCTAACATTCATTTACTCACTGCTTGAAGTGCACCTTTGCTTTGCAGCAGAGGGGTCCAGTCTTTAAGTTTCAGTTGAGTCCATATAGGCCTGGAGCCATTCCCTCAGCTCCTCAGCACCAAGTCAGTGTCCAAAGCAAACAGAAGACAAAATGGAGAGAGACCTCGAGAGGTGTGGCCCTTCCTTTTAAAAGCCCCCTACCCCCTCAATGGTCATTGGTCCTTGGTAAGTCAGGTGGCTGTACCTTTCCCTGGGATTGCGAAATCCTGCCTAGCAGTACCTGGAAGCCAAGGTGTCAGTGAAGGTCAGCTGGAAGGTCAGGGAAGCTGCTACTGGTGGCAGGTTCTGCCACATCCTGGAAGCCAAGGTGTCAGTGAAGGTCAGCTGGAAGGTCAGGGAAGCTGCTACTGGTGGCAGGTTCTGCCACAAGGGCCCTTCCGGTCGACCGCAGGGGTCAATCCAAAACCTGGAGGATGAGGCAATCCTGCAGAGAGACAGGGCTTAGGCCATTTAGGGCTTTATAGGTCAAAATCAACACCTTGAATTGGGCCCGGAAGACTATTGGCAGCCAGTGCAAAGAACAGAACACTGGTGTAATGTGCTCACGGCAACCGTCCCCATAAGGAGATGGGCCACCACATTCTGCACCAGCTGCAGTCTTCGGATCACCACCAAGGGAAGCCCCAGGTAGAGCACATTGCAGTTGTCTAGTCTTGAGGTGATAAAAGAAAGAATGATTGTGGCAAGGTCCGAGTCTGAGACATAAGGCCTAAGTCGTCGCACCAGATGTAATTGGCAAAGTATTCCCTTCACCACAGCTGTCACCTGGACATCCAGGTGGAGCTGAGGGTCCAGGAGCACCCCCAGACTACGAACCTGAGGAACCAATGGAGGGCAGACTCCATCGATAATGGGTGCCACCACTCCCTCGGCTCCTCCCACCAGCATCACCTCGGTCTTGTCAGGATTCAGCTTAAGGCGGCTCGCCCTCATCCAGTTCCCCACAGCTGTCAGACACCAGGTAAGCACCACGACTGCCGGGCCTGGGTCACCTGAAAAAGTGAGGTACAGTTGGGTGTCATCAGCATATTGATGACACCGCACACCGAAACCTCTGACGACTTCACCCAAAGGCTGCATGTACACATTGAACAGGAGAGGGGACAAAATAGAGCCTTGAGTGACTCCACACGTGAGGTCCCGAGGAGAAGATGAACAATCATTCAGCACTACATGTTAAGTTCTCCCAGCCAGGAAGATGTCTGGAGCCCCTCACTTCCAATGATAAATCCAATGTATTTATTTCTCATTTATTTTGAATTGAATACTCTACCAGAAGAAGGCCTCCCGTGACCTCCTGCAGCCTACTCTGAGTACAAGCTCCACGGGCTGGATAAGAGTTAGGACAAGGAGGGTTTAAGGATTGTGTTCAGGAAGGGGGAACATCATGGAGAGTCTAGATGATGAATCTACGCCATAGGTCTATCTATCCTCTACCCTTGAGTGCATGCCCTCATGCCTGCTCCATCCTCCTGAGGTCACTCTTTCAGTGACTGAGGGTAGGGACTGGGTCCATGGGCTAGAGCCAGGAATTTGAAAGAAACTGAAGAAAAAATGGCTGCAATTCAGATTTGGCCTATGGGCTAGTGGTTCTCAACAGATCACCTCAAATAGAAGTGTATTATGGGTTTCCTACAATGTCCTTAACATTCTCCTTTGCCATGATACCTGTGGAAATCGAGATAAGGATTAGGAAACTAGTATTCTCTGACTGCATACTTACCCCCAATGGGGCCAATCTTAACCCCTGAACACTGTATGCATGACACATGCGCAGCACAGACTCAGTATGGGAATAGGACATGCGCATGAGTTTTGGATCAGCCCCACTGTCTCTTTGTTTCCTGGGGCTCCTCCTGCCTGCCTGCTGTGTCCTCTCCTTTACTTGGATTGTAAAACCCCTAGGAGCAGGGACCATCTTTTTGTTTGTTTGTACAGTGCCTTATACTGAGTATATGTATGTTTACAGTAATCTTATAATCCCTGTACATTACTCTTAAATGCCCTGTTCTGAAACAGTACTGAGAAAGTAGTTATTGTTTTATTATTAGAATTAAGTGTTTTGCCAGTAAGGAGCTCAAAACAGGGAAGGTTAAAGGCAAGGACCCAATATTTTTGCCTTGGTTTTCAGTCCGTTGTATTTCAGAAGTTCAAAAGAGATCCCTTCCATCAAAGGAGGGAACAACTATTTTATTTAAACCTTGCTTAGTTTTCCACCATGCATTGCTCCTGCCTGATCAACGCTGGTCATGAACCTTTTCCCATAGAATACTTTAATGACCCAATGAGAGACTATGAGAAAAACGCAATGAGAGAACCTGTTGCTTACTAAGCTATTCTATCCTACTTAACCCAATGATCCAACTGCTAGCAGCTTCACACTCCCTTCTTCTCTCCACACACCTCATGCATTTCCTGCCGATGGGGAAATTCATATCCTTTTTTCTCCTGTCGGTCTTCTCTGAGCCTCGTTCTCTTTGTATCATGCATGGACCAGTTGTTTCTTGTTGGAGAAGAGCTGCTCGTTTCTTTCTTGTCTAGGTTGGAAGTTGGCTGAAGGAGGTAGCTCTTGCAGCCCTCCCCTTAGCCCCAGGATGGAGGAGAGACACTGTCAATCACAAGCAAGAGACTGCACAGACAAAGGGGCATTTGTTCAACAACTCCCTTCAGCCCTCCCTCTCCACATCTCCTCTAGCCCAAACTCTCCGCTGGAACATTTAAAAAGGCACAGCTTCCAAGAAGGTGTGTGTGAGAGAGAGAGCAAAGCAAAAAAGAAAGGTATGTCCTTCCTTCTGCCCATTATCCTCATTTATTTGTTCTCCTTGTGCTAGTTACAGGAGGGAAAGACAGAAATTGGCACAGGTGATAAATGGTAAATGCAGGCAGTACTAGGAGAAGGTGAATGTTCACTAGAAGCAAATGATGTTTTGCAGGGTTGGGGTGGTGGGGAGATGGTCCAGCGTGCAGGGAAATTGATTATCTAGTTAATGAAACACAACGTAAGACTCTAGAACTGAACGTTATGATCAGTTGCGCAGTAAGTTTGACCACAGTAGTCTCTTGCACTCAATGTTATTGCTAAAAGCGGTGAATGTGCTGAGAGGTGTTTTCTACAATGACCTACAGTCCTTGAGAAAAATAAGTGGGTTTTTAGTAAGGACCCAGTTCCTTGGAAGAATTAGGGTATTGATGGGCTTTACAAAGAGGCAATTCATTGAATCCATCCTCCGTGGACTAGCTGCTCTCCTCACCATCCTGTACAATGTACTGACTGTACAGGCAAACTGAATGGGTTTTTTTATCATTATGTATGAATAATAACCATTTTAGATGTTTCACACGCACGGCAGGTATCAAATGATACCACAATATACTGATTGCATTTGATGACTTATTATAATAGACTTTAACCAGATACAAGCCAGAATATTCAATAAATAGCCTTGGTTGAACCTTTTTGGAGGTGTTTGGGGTGAGGGTTGACAGAGAACTCAAATGATTTGGATGGCTGCTTTCTCACCATTGTAAAAGAAAACACTAAATATGTACTCTTCAAGTGCATACATTTGGACCATGGTGTTTATCAAACAGTTTGTTCATGTGGAGAGTACCAAGTGAACAACTAAAGAAGACTAATGAAGGAGAGAAACAAGCATCTTTGGTTTTCACAATCACACAGCTGAGCTGTTGCTACTTAGGTTTAGCTTCCAAGACAGTGTAGAGAGCTTGATAACTAATACTTGTGTGCTTATTAATTAGTTCTTGTACTCCTTTCACTAAATTGCTTTCACCCAGTTTTGAAGTGTGGACATCCCAAGAAGGGATTAAAAGGAGAGATACTGAATTAACTTTTTATTTATCTCCAGATTTCCTTGTTTATATCCTCGTCCCTTATTATTAACGCCTCTTACTGACATCAGCTACTTTCCTGAGATTTATGATAGTGAACAGTCTTGAAAAACATAACCTTGTTTGTATTGGCCTTTGAGGGAGAAGGTTTTTTTAAAAATTAAAAATCTTCCTCCGGTTCTAAGATTACCTGGTGCCAGATTGCCTGCCAGAACAGGAATGTGGAGGCTTGCTGTTAGCTATAGGAATGATTCCTGGATCAGCAGGATATCTTCCTATTATACCACCTATTCTCCACTCAAAGAGAAAATCTAAAGTTGGTTTTGATGCTTTGAAATTCTTCTCCCATCTTAACTTGTGCTTGGAATTTCACCAATGTCAAGTGACATTTTAAAAGTATTTCTTCAAATAAACCCCCATGCATATGCACACAGGCTGCTCCAGACATTCAGTGGAGTTTTTGTTCTTGTTAGAACTTGAAACTGAATAAAGATTTGATGGACCAGGCAGCCAGGAACTGACATTGGTGTCTTGTAATGAGACAGAAAATGCACAGATAGAAACAAACTCATACATGAGACTTCACTTGTAGGACAGGTGTTAAAGGAAATTACTTGCATTAGCCAACAGCACAGATAATCTATATTTTGTAAATTATAAACACATTAAGCCAGGGAACCTCCAGCCCATCAGCTAAATCTGGCCAGCAGTTCTTTTTTATTTGGCCTCTTCTTCAGTGTCTCGATCTGACTTGTAGATCCAGTCTCTCTCTAACAATGAACTGAGGCGACTCAGTTTGTTTATTTATTTATATATACTCAAACAGGTTCTTTATTAGTCCTGCTCAGCATTGTCGGGGGGTGAGGGGGGAGACTATATCGGGAACACACCACGGACTACCCCCAAACCCCCCACCCACTCCCTCAGAACTGAAAGGGGTCTCCCTGAGACTTAAAGACGGGCAGGAACGTGTGCGAGCATTTTCTTTGACACAAAGGGCAACCCAGATCATCAGTGGGTAGAGGGAGGGAGTCCCTTTTGGGAACGGAGGGGGAGCGAGGGGCCCCCCCTCTATGCCCAGTACTCACACACAGGTACTCCTTCCACCGAGAGGGTCCCAGGTCACGTGTAAATGGTCCCTGCCAAGAAAAAGGAGGAAGGGGAGATGCAGGTCACAGGGGATCAGGAAGGGGAACCACGCGCTCACCCGTTCTCATACTCACCACGGTGCAGCAGGCAGTGGGGAGGAGGGAACAGATGCAATACCCCCACACTCTCCACCTCTCGCTCGCTCACTCACTCAGGCACACTCCGCTCAGTCACTCACTCTACTTCAATCTCCTCTGTACTCCTTGACTCCAAGAATCCCAGGGCCAGCCTCTCCCAATGATTACCGGCAGGGAGTAGCCCTGCCGCCCATGTTTTATCCTCCTAGCCAAGCCCTCTCAGCTGCATCCTGGTCCCTGATTGCCCGGGGACCGCCCCTGCTGTTCTCACAGCGAGGCGGCTTCCTAGGGCTACACTCTGGCGCTGCCGTAGTCACGTGCTGTGTCAGGGCTGGCTTCCGGGTTGCCCAGCAACCCGTGGCACATACGTTGTGTGCCACGCGTCCCCGTGCGCTGTGGAGCTCCATCCCCTTTGACCCTGCTGTGGGCCTAACCTGCCGGGGCCGCTGATACGTGCTAGCATTCGCAGGTGCGGCTTCCTATCTGCCTGCTTGAATCTAACTGCCTGCCCCAGCCTGTTCTCTGCATGCAGCTCCGCCCCTTCCTGTGGCTCCTCCCTAGACTGTACCAACTGAGTCCCACTATAACATCTCCCCCCTTTTTTTAACCCGCCCCCTTATATTTACACTATATACAGACTGTTTGTAGGATAATAGTCAGAGGTTGCTAGCACATGGCTGTTGTTGGAGAACCATCTGACCTGCACATTTCACAGGCCTCTATGAAGGTTTTCAGCTGGGCTCCCATTCCGGGCCAGTAGGCACAGTCTCTTGCCAAACATAGGCAACTCTTGATTCCCAGATGCCGGATTAATTAATTTTCTCCATGACACGAGGTCTAAGCAAAGAGGGGATCACGATGGTCGAGTCTCTGTATCTCAACCCTTCCTGAACACTGAGCTCTGTTCTGCAGTGAAAGTAGGGTTCTGTGCCAACCGGTGGCTGGGCCTTGTCTGCTGGTCAGCCCTTTAAAGTTGTGTTTTTCAGCATTTGAAGGGTTGCATCTCATTCTGTGGCGTTCTTTAGCTCCTCGAGCTTGTCTTTTTTCATTGGTACATAGAATAGCATGTTAATCAATTCAATGTCTTTGTCTCCATACGTCTCACCCTCGATGAAGGTTCTGCTAAGCGTGTCAGCTAGCACAAGGTTAGGTACAATGCCTTCCCCAAAACCAATTACCTTTCTCCTGCTCTCTCTGGAACTGCCACTCTTCCATGACTAAAGCCCCCTTCATCCATGATCTCTTCCTCTCTCGCCCCTTTCAACTCCTTGCTCTTACAGAAACTTGGATCTCATCCTCCAACTCTGTTACCCCAGCCACTCTATGCTCGGAGCGCCTTTCGTTCTCTCACCGACCCCACCCTGCAGGCCAGGGGGGTGGCGTGGGTTTCCTCCTTGCCAATCCCTGTCAATTCCAAACCCTTTCCCCTCCTCCCTCCCTCTCCTTCCCTTCCTTTTGAGGCCCATTCTGTGCGTTTATACTCCCCCCTACACCTTCATGTTGCTGTCATCTACCGCCCCCCAGGTTCCCCCTCCTCTTTTCTCCAAGACTTTGAATCCTGGCTCACCGTCTTCCTCTCTGATGACACCCCCGCTCTCATTCTTGGTGATTTCAACATTCACGTCAACACACCTTCCACGCCCCCTATCTCCCACTTTCTCTCCCTGATCTCCTCCTTTGATCACCGACTCTGGACCAATTCCCCCACCCATACCGACGGCCACTCCCTCGACCTCATCTTCTCATGAAATTGCTCTCTTGCTGGCCTCTTCTTTGATCCCTGCCCTAATTCTGATCACTTCCTCACCTCCTTCAGCCTCTCCCACCAACCCCCTCCCCGCGCCCCTTCCACAATATGCAGGCCATTACCCCCATGGAGTTTGCCTCCTCTCTATCCTCCCACCGCCCCTCCGTTTTCTCCTCCTCCTCCCCTGACTCTGCCATCTCCGCTCTCAACACCTCTCTTTCCTCAACCCTTGACTCTC
>QEPC01008797.1:1326488-1338222 GCA_003113815.1 Sphenodon punctatus
GCCTGAATGTTTGTTTGTCTTCTCCCATGTCTCTCCCGCTGTCCCCTCTCCTTGTCTCCCCCTCCTTGTCTTTTAGATTGTAAGCCACAGGTAGGGACCGCAGCTGATTATATGTTCTGTACAGTGCCAGGTTGTTACTGGCGCTTTATAAATGTTTAATAATAATAATAATAATAATAATAATAATAATAAAGCCAAGCACATGCACCTGAGACTTCGCATCCACCTGAATTTTTGTTTGTCTTCTCCCCTGTCTCTCCCACTGTCTCCTCTCCATCTCTCCATCTCCCCCTCCTTGTCTTTTAGGTTGTAAGCCACAGGCAGGGACCGTATCTATTTCTATGTTCTGTACAGCGCCAGGCACATGGTTGGTGCTATATAAATGTTTATAATAATAATAATAATTAATAATAATTCTCTGCAATTGTTTCAGTGCCTTGAGTAGGAGTTCTGTCATTATGGTCTCAAGCAGCTTGTGGTCTGAGAGTACCACAACTGGATGTCCAAACGTGTATTGGTGGAACCGTTCCACTCCAAAAACTACTGCTTGCAACTCTCTTTTATTTGTGAGTATCCCTGTTCAGTCTCAGGGTGCCTGACTGCCATACTCAATGGGTCTGTCCTGCATCAGAACTGCTACTAGCCCTTCTTTGAGGCATCACACTGTAAGACCAGCTGTTGGCCTGGTTTGTAGTACTGGAGAATTGGTGCCTTCCTCAGTAGCTCTCTTATCTTGTTGAAAGTGTTTTGCTGAGGTGCTCCCCAGTCGCAGATGATGTGGTGCTTGGTCAGTTGCCAAAGCGGCTCTGCCTTGGTGGCCAGGTTTGGGCAATACTTTGAAAGGTAGTTTACCATGCCAATCAGCCTCTATTCCTTTCATGTCTGTGGGAGAGGCATCTCTGCAATAGCTTCAATTTTCTTGGGGTCTGGTCTCAGACCTTCATCAGACAGTGTGTGTTCTATGTATGTTACCTGGCATTGCATCAGTTTCATTTTCTCTGTGTTGAGCTTCACATTTCTGTCTGTATCTGGCCAGGAACCTGAATAGTTTCTCATCATGATCTCAGTCTGCCTCCTCGTCATTAGCACCTTCCCCATATAAGAGAACATCATCTACTATGACTTCCACCCCTGGCAGACCTTCCTGGGCATGGTGTAGGCATCTTTGGAAGCTCCCTGGATCTGGGAAGATGCACATTGGCATGCGTAGCCATCGGTACCTTCTGAATGGGGTTGTGAATGTGGTTTGCTGGAGGCTTCATCCAGCCGAACGTGCCCAAACTCATCTCGTATGTCACAGACCGTGAATAAGTGTGCTTTGGATAGCTCGGAAAGCACATCTTCGATAGTAGGCAAAGGTTAGTGTGCCCTTTTCAGTGCCTTGTTGAGTGGCTTTCGATTGATCCATATGCGTGGTTTGCCTGATGATTTCTTCACCACCAAAATGCTGCTCACACACAAGGTATTAGCTTCCTCGAATTTGATGATGTCTCATTTTTATAGGCTGGCGAGTGCTTTCTTGACTGGTTCATTGAGTTCCACTGCTATTCTCCTATGTGGAAGGCACACTGGTGGCACTGCAGGATCGATTTTATTTATTTATTTTCATCATTTATACCCTGCCTCCAGGCCCGGATTTAGGGGCAGGTCCCCTAGGCCTGGACCTTCTGGGGGACGGCAATCTTGGTGCTGTCTCTGCCCCTCTCCATTTTTGTTTTTCTCCCTGCACAGCAGAGGCTGCTACCCGCAGCTGAAGCCTGCTGCCTGGGTCCCCATCCCTCACCTGCCTCTGCCATCTGCCTGCTAGTAGTGCTGCTGCAGCAGCAGCAGCAACGGGACACCAGGATTGGACTGGGAGATAAAGCTGTTTGTTTACAAACAATTCCTCCCAATGTGAGTGATCAGAAGGTTGTTGCCTTATAAAGAAGGTTCTTCGAGATAGCTCCCAACATTCTTACAACTGGGTTGTCCATCCTCACTCTATTCGAATAATAGACCACATGATGGTCTTGAGCTCCTCTAGGCTCTACTATAAAAAGCACTCTCCCCCCTCAGAATTACAGTTCCTTCCAACCCTTTATAAGAATAGAAGAAAAAAATTCCATGCAGGTGGGTGTTGTGAGAATGTTTGGAGCCATCTTGAAGAATCTTGTTTACAAGGCAGCAACCTTCAGTTCTTAGAGTGGCTCCTCACAGGCCCTTTTTACATGGCTCCACCAGGTGGGGGGGTCCGTGGGCACGCTGGTACATGGGCGGGGTGTGCACACGGCCGCACATGCTCATCTGCACCTACAAAGCAACCTCCATTTCCCCCAGTTGCTCCATGCGTGGGGACAAGTGGGGGTGAGTGGGATGCATGTTAGGCAGGCGCATGCACACACCCCTAGTCACCACAGGCGCACGTGTCGTATCATTCACACAGAGCTCCCCCACCCATGAACATGCAGCATGGGGTGGGGCTTGGCTTGGGGGCAGCAGCCTGAGAAGGGCCTAGGGGTGCAAAATTCCTAAGTCTAACCCTGTCCGCCTCTCCTGCCTAGGCAGCTCGAGGTGGCTTACAAAAATTAAACCATCATTTTAAAAAATACATTAAATACACATAAAAAGGAAGCATAACAATATTTTTTTTAAAAGCCATCCTCCCCACCCACCCTTTATCCACCTCCCTCACGAAAGGCCTGGCTGAACAGCCAGGTCTTGCACGGTCATTGAAATGAGGCAAGGTCCAGGGTCAACTGGGCCCCCACCGGAAGGGAGTTCCACAGCCTAGGTGCTGCCATAGCGAATGCCCTCTCCATTGTAGCCTCCCGCACCACCCAGGGGACATCCAGAAGGTCGCTCCCAGTGGACCACAGGGGTCAATCCAGGGCATGGAGAGTGAGGCAGTCTCACAGACAGGAGGGGCTCAGACCGTATAGGGCTTCACAGGTAAGCACCAACACTTTGAATCAGGCCCGGAAGCACCAACACTTTGAATCAGGCCCGGAAGACTATCAGCAGCCAGTGCAGAGCTTGGAGCATTGGTATAATATGTTCACGGCAACCCATCTCGTTAAGGAGACGGGCCGCTGCATTCTGCACCAGTCACAGTCTGCGGACCGTCACCAAAGGTATCCCCACCTAGAGCATGTTAAAATAGTCTAATCTTGAGGTGAAGTGACATGGATGACAGCGGCCAGGTCAGAGTCCAAGACATATAGCCGAAGCTGTTGCACCAGATGTAATTGGCAGCAAGCACGCCTCATCACAGCCTCAACCTGGAGATCCAGGTGAAGCTGCAAATCAAGGAGTACCCCCAGACTCCAAATCTGAGAGACCAGCAGAGGATGAACCCCATCAATGATGGTGGATTTCATACCCACCACCCTCCCCACCAATGTCACCTCCATCTTGTCAGGATTTAGTTTCAGACAGCTCGCCCTCATCCAATCCCCCACAGCTGCCAGACATCGGGTAAGCACTGAAACTGCTGGGGCTGGGTCGGATGAAAAAGAGAGGTAGAGCTGGGTGTCATCAGCATATTGATGACACTGCATCCCATACTGTCTCACTACCTCGCCGAGCAGCTGCACGTACGCACTGAAAAAGAGAGGGGACAGACTAAAGGCTTGTGAGATCCCGGGGAGAAGATGAACAACTTACTATAGATTTGGGTAACTGGATACAGAATAGGAAGCAAAGAGTGGGACTGAATGGTCAGTTTTCACAATGGAGAGATGTAAAAAGTGGTGTGCCCTAGGGATCTGTATTGGGACTGGTGCTGTTTAATGTATTCATTAATGATCTGGAAAAGGGCGTTAAGAGTGAGGAGATCAAATTTGCAGATGTCACCAAGTTATTTAAGGAAGTTAAAACACAAGCAGACTGTGAAGAACTGCAACAGGATCTTATGAGACTGGGTGCCTGGCATCTAAATGGCAGATGAGATTTAGTATGGACAAGTGCAAAGTGATGCACCTAGGGAAAAATAACCCAAACTATGAGGCTCTTTTGGGGAAGGTGGGAATGCTGGTGAGTGACACTGGGTTAGTGAACTTTACACGCCCCTGAAGTCTAGTCATGTGTTGAAGATGGTGCCCAGACTGACCCACCCAGTCATTGGTGGCAAGTTGGGGCACAGTCGTTGGAGCACAGTGGTTGCCCCAATCACTTCCTCACTGTGTGCATATTTCACACTGCCAGGAAGCATGGTTCTCCTATGGCATTGCCCCATCATGTCACACAGAAAAATGAAGTTTGCCAAAATGGCACCACATATCTGGGGGCAAGACTTACTGGATCATAGAATCCATGAGCATGCAAAGGAAGGCCCAATCATACCCTTCTCATTTCTTTGTCACTCAGCTCACCAGAAGGGCCAGAGAAGTTGAAAGTAAACATCCACATGTTATGCAGGCTAGCAAGTCCATTTCCTGTCTAGAGGGTGGTTTCACAGAAAAAAATCTTTTAATTGATGGGGAGTGTGACTGTCCAGACCCTTAACTCGACAAATGCCCTGTATATGTGGCACATTTGTGCTATGCTTTAAATGGGCTGCCAGTTCAGCTCACAATGCAATTTAAAATATAGATTTCTATTTGAAACTTTATGCTATCTAGGGACCCAATTATTTGAGTCCTCTACCACCAAGTCATGTTATGGCAGCTGAAAGTCACTGGGGTACTCATAATACCAGTATTTGGAAATAGGCGCTAGCATTTCAAAACCAACAACAGAATAAGAGGGCCCAAGCTTTTGTAACCTCTTCTCAGCAACACGTTAAACGTACACAGATTGCTACATTCTTGGAATAAGGATTTATTTATTTATTTATTTAAATTCAGTCAGGCTTTTGACTTACCTACAAAGTGCATTTCTTTTGAGTTACACACAGCTGTAAAAGTTCTAATTTTCCACCAAATCTCAGTTTAACTACTTTTGCTTCAAGGAGAATTTTGTACTTGCAAGTAATAGCATCTTTTTTGTACTTGCAACAAGCAAAACAGAATAGCAGACATTTATCTTGCAAAGGGATCTTTAAGTACTAGTATTATTTGTACAATGTTACAGATGCAAGATTTACACCTCAAAAATTGGGGTAGGCTAAAACAGATGCCAAGTCTGAAAATGAAGCTGTACTTTAATCCAAGTGCACTGTACAATCCTAATATCTACAATATTTTGCCCCTCATGAAGCAGAGGACCACCTCAGTTGGACTACTCTGGAGTCATTGGTTGGTGAACTGCAGCCTATTTATTTTTTTTTAACCAGTGGTTTTACCGCCTTGGTGGTGGTTTTATTGTTTTAGTAATCCCTTTATGAATTGTTTTTATATATTGTTTTTAAGTGTCTTGTGAGCCGCCCAGAGCTGCTGTAGGGAGCGGGATATAACTAACTAACTAACTAACTAAATATCTAATGTATTGCCAGTCTTCTTCAGACTGTAAATTCTTCTGAGCAGTCATGGCCCTGCACAGTTGTGATAAGACAGCTCCCTGCCTCAACTGGTTTACAATCTAGAATGGCTATGGGGCAAGGGGGCAACAAAGGGAAGGGACAGAGATACAAACTCATGGCTTAGTTACAGAGAGACAGGCCCGGACTTAGCGCAATGCCCAATAGGCCCAGGCCTAGGAGTGGCACTTTGTGAGGGGTGGCAGAATCAGGGCCACATGACCCCAATTTTCCTACCCTGTGCTGCCCCAGACAGCCTGATTGCCAGCTTGGTCACTTTGGCTGCCCTGCTTAGTGGGGGCCCAGGGTGTCAGGGAAGGCACCAGTCCCCACGCTCTCATCCCCCCAAAGTGATGTTGCTGTCACCACCACTGCTGTTCCCTGCCATTAAGATGTGGCTCCCATATTTCAGCACCTGTGCAGTCAGGGCATAATGGCGACTGATCGGCAGATCAGTACTGGCATGCAACCAAGATCTAACTCAGCTGGGGGGCTGAAGAAAGAACCTCTCCATGCACCACACAGGACCTGCACCGGGAAGCAAGTGGCGTTTGCAACAGCTCTCTGCAAGGGTTAGGGTCTCTATCCACATAA
Organism: Sphenodon punctatus; assembly: GCA_003113815.1. NCBI lineage: Eukaryota > Metazoa > Chordata > Lepidosauria > Sphenodontia > Sphenodontidae > Sphenodon > Sphenodon punctatus. The sequence goes on from QEPC01008797.1 coordinate 1,332,517, forward strand.
GGAAGGCTGACAGGAATGAGAGGTTCTGCTAGTATGTTAGGCTCATAATTGGACTCTTCATTAGGGATGGGCAAACAGAACCGAGTTCGGAAATTCAGTTCAGTTCGAAAATCGAGTTTGGTTCGGAAGTTCGGTTCAGTCGACCAAACTGTTCGGGTTCGGTCCGAACTCCGAACTTCCAAACAAAGTTTGGAAATTCAAACCTCATTGAACTAAATGGAATATTATCTTATAGGGATGGGCAAACAGAACCGAGTTTGGAAATTTGGTTCGGTTTGAAAATTGAGTTCAGTTCGGAAGTTCGGTTCGGTCGACCGAACTGTTCGAGTTCGGTTCGAACTCCGAGCTTCCAAACAAAGTTTGGAAATTCAAACCCCATTGAACTAAATGGAATACTATCTTATAGGGATGGGCGAACAGAACCGAGTTCGGAAATTCGGTTCGGTTCGAAAATCGAGTTCAGTTCGGAAGTTCGGTTCAGTCAGCCGAACTGGTCGAGTTCGGTCTGAACTCCGAACTTCCGAACCACGTTCGCTCATCCCTACTCTTCATTGGTTCTGGATTTAGTGGGTTCTGAGCCACCAGCACATACTTGATTTTAAGAGGATGAGAGCCAGAGTCTTCTCCTAGCCTGTTGGTATGCCTTCTGAGATAGGAATAAAAAGGTGTACATTTTTGATGTTTCTTGATTGCTACTTCTTGCAATCTCTTTGCCTTTCTTTTGGTAGCTCCACTTTCCAAGTGTCATGAAAACACTGCGAGCACTATGCTACCATGAGACTATAGGGGAAGTAGCGTCAACAAAATAGGGTAGCCCAATACAGAAATAACTGCCATTAAAGACACTATCAGGCCTATTCAATAAGAGTGGAACTTTGGATGGAATTTCAGTTGCAGAGGTTTTTTTTTTTTCAGTTCAGTTTCTTGAAAATCAGATCTTTTTATCGATTTGGATTTTTGGTTTAGTATTTTTCCCATTGAAGGTAATGGGAAACTGAACAGTACTCCCATCCATCCTGACTTCTGGTGCAGCGAGTCCAACCTCTCCCTACCCCCAGGGCCCTGGAATGTTACTTAGTAGCCTCAGAGGACTTGATTGAAGCACTGCTGCTGCTGTGGGAGCTCCAGCAGGCTCGCTTGCCATGGTGTCCTCCCTGCTTATCATGCATGTGCAAAATGGCCACTGGGGTCATTTTGTGCATGCACAAAATGGCTGCTGACCTTCAACAAAATGGTGGCAGCCAAAATGACATCACTGCCATTTTAGTTAAGAGCAGCAGCCATTTGTTGACGCATCCAGAATAAGACAAGGACAACTTTATTGGATTTAAAAGGCTGCACTCTTTATTCCAATTAGAATTAGGTTGGTGGGGGTAATTGCCTTCGGCAATTCAGGTCCAATGCTAACTACCATAACTGATTAACCATAACAAAAACGTGGGAGTGGCTTGGATGTGCCATCGCTAACTACTCAACTCAAACGTCTCCCCTCTGGCCAGAGGGGACAGTGTCCTTTCCGGACAGAAGCAAGGAATTTGAGGTGCCACCAGCTTGGGGACTGTGCATGTCCCTGCCCACCTTCTCAAGTACCCCTCCCCGGGAGGCTAACCCTGGTGCTGGCCATGCCCTGCCTCTGCTCCAGGTGTTTCCTTCTCATCTCTTAAGGAGAGGACTCCTCTGACTATTTATTTCTTCCCAAAAAACTCAATATAGCACTGAACCCCTGCCACTAAGGGGCCGCCACTGGTTACAAGGGACAGGCCCAGCCCCCACCCCACCCAATTCACACTTCCAAAATCTCTAATAACCAGGCCTTCAACATGGCCAAATAACTGTCATTTCCCCTCGGAGACAAATGCATGCCATCCGGGCGATACTCAGGCGTCCTGTGCGTGATCCCGTAATGGGACACCCTGTGACCGCCTCTTTGGATCAACCACTTGCCTGTCTCCATTTTAATCTTCCACTGGGTCCTGTCAACTTTTCTCGGGTGTACAGCTTTATCCCAGTTCAAACAACTCACCTAGTCGGTCCAAACGAGAACCGTTCCAGGGAAAATCCTTTCAACTTCCATGGGGTCAGATTTAATTTGCACCATCAACCCCACCCCTTTTTTCTGTGGTAAGTCATTCTCACCAATGTGGATTCCCACTAGGTCTGGTGGGGTCCCCCTTGCTGCAGCCCTGATGGCCGGGTGCAGCTGGTGCCACAGCATCCCACTGCGCCCCGTTCAACATACGATGGCTCGGGTTGAGAGCCCCAAATGCAATCCCCATGATGACTGTCCCACTGCTTTCCCTGCCCACCTTACAAGGCTGTGGCCGATGATCCAAATTGCACATCTACGGGGTAAGTGCACTGGACCTGGGAGCACAGAAAAAGAAGGTTATTGAGGCAAACTTCACATGAAGGTTTAGTAGACCCGCGATCGCCATCACCCCACCACCCTGATGCTCTGTTCCGAACTGTCTGCCGCGGCAGCAAATGATGCCACTCCTATCCACAAAGAATGGGATCATACTCATACGGTGGTAGACCCAGGTGTCCCAGGGCCTGCCATAGCGCAGCAGTAAACTGGTGCCTTGTCAGTGGGGAGCCACTCGTGTGCCGGAATAACATCCCCCCACAGGCAGGCGGGCCTTGAGGTATTTCGAGAGCCAATACCGGGCAAGGGACAGGAGCCCCCACCCAGGATAGGCTGACTGTGTGACCCCTCCCCCTTTGATCAGTTTTGGACCACCTCAACCTAATATGAAGAACTTAACATTCTATACGGACATCCTCAACTGCCAAGGCTCGGTTTGAGCTATCCCTAGCCAACTCAGCCACCACTTCGCTCATGCGAAATGCCCCAAAGAAAGCCACCTTAAATGCTGCGGCAAAGAGTGTAGATTCAAAAAGGTCAAAACACAGACTTGGCAGGGAATTACACAGCCTGATGAGGTGGGCGGGGGGTGATAGGCACCCTGGCGTCCCATTCCTTGGGTCTCTCTCGTGACCAACTTTCCAACATTCTGCAAGTGTAGAAACCCCTGTCCGGCAGAGTATGCCCAGCCAAGCGACTCATGAACCCCAGGGCCGACAACTTCCCTATGATGGTTCCCACTGCTGCCCCCACCCTCCTTTGAGTTATTGAAAACTGTAGCATTTGGGCTTTGGGGATCGGGGAGGACCCTAGATTCCTGGAATTCCTTGAAAGCCCTTTCCTAGGCAGCACGGGTCCCCACGGCTAGGGATCCTTGAATAATGCTGAAGTCTAAAATCCAAGGCTCCACACTGCAGGAGGGAAAGGGTCCGGTGTCAATCTGGCTCCAGGAACCAAGGAGCGAAATCGCTCCATCTGGAAGCAAGAAAGGACATCGGCTGCGCTGTTACTCACACGTGGTACATGCCTAGCCCCAAACAAGATGTTGTTACACAAGCATGCCAATGCAAATGCCCTAACTAGCCTCATGACTCTGGGGGACCGGGATGACATCGAGTTGACCACATGCACCACCACCATGTTGTCACACCAGAACACAATGGACCGATTGGCCAGGTCCCCGGCCCAGAGACAGACTGCCACTACTATCGGGAACAGTTCCAGGAAGTTAAGGTCCTTGGTTATCCCCAATTCCCGCCATTCTGGGGGCCATGGGGAGACGCACCACCTTTGGCGAAAATATACACCAAACCCCATGCCACCCGCTGTGTCTGACTGAACCTGTAGCTCTGCCTCTAGGAGGAGATCCTCCCACCAGAAACTAGCCCCGTTGTATTTTGTCAAGAATATTGCCCATGTCTGAAGGTCCTCTTTCATTTTTTCATGACCCTGATGTGGTAGTGTGGTGGGGAATCCCAATGAAGCTTCACAGAAAGTCGTGACAAGAAAGCCCGCCCAGGGGCAACCACCCTACAAGCAAAGCTCAAACTCCCTATGAGGGATTGCAACTCCCTAACAGTGACCTTTACCACCACCAGGCACGCCGCCACCTTGGCCTTCAAGGCAGCCAGCTTGTCCCTGGGGAGACGAGATATTCCTTGGACTGTATCCATTTCTGTGCCCAGATATGTAAGTGTGGTGTTGGGCCACTCCATTTTTTCCGGGGCGAGGGGAATTCCCAATTTGTCCACCACCCTCTGGAGGGTCTCCATCAGCCCAATACACTCACGGGTCCCCACCTGGCCAATAAAGAGGAAATCATCCAGGTATTTCTTGCTTTTACCCCCTCTTGCATGCTGCCGGACCACCCATTCAACGAGGGAGCTGAAGTGCTTGAAGTCCGAACACGAAAAGGGAGCACCCGATGGGCATGGCATGATCAAAATAAAACTGGCCCTCTAAGTGGAAGCCCAAGAGGTGAAAGTTGTCCAGGTGGACAGGCAACAGGCAAAAGGCAGATTTTATATCACACTTAGCTAAAAGTGCGTATTTGCCAGCCCTCTTTACCGCTCGCTCTGCGGCGCCAAAAGGGACGTATTGGACTGAGGTGAGCTCACTGGGTATGGCGTCATTGACTAACCAACCACAGGGGTAGGATAGATGGTGTATCATGCAGAATTTGCCTGGCGCTTTCTTAGGGACCAGACCCAAGGGGGAAAACAATAAAGCCCCCCATAGGTGGGGATGCAAAGGGGCCAGACACCCTACCCTCACAAATCTCCTTGTTCACCTTGGCCCATAGGGCATGCTCTAGCCTGACAATGGATTTCAAATGGGGGGGGAGGGTCTTACCCAGCATAACGTTCTGGGCAGGGATCCTAAAACAGTCTCAGAACCCTTGAACTATGTACACAACTTTGGCCCTGTTTGGATGACCCTTTAACGTCCAGTCTCCCCACTTTAACCGGGGTTGGAGCCTTTTGCATTCCTCCCACCCAAAGAGGATCCCTGACCACCATTGCCCTGGGGGGCTGCCTTCCCCTGGTTCATGCTGTCGTGGCATGGTTCCCACCGCAGATAGCACACGCATGTCTATATCTACACCCCGACCACCCACATCTGCCCGAACGGGCAAATTCCCAGCACCGCGCAGGCCCTGGACTTTGGGTCTTGCGGCCCTCGCTCTGAAAGGGGTCGTTTGACGGTGCCACCCCCCACCCCTTGTCAGGACATGCCCGCTATCCATCCTGGGGGTGTTGGCAGCATCATTCATGCTGTCCAGCCACAAGTCTGAAGCGTGCATGTCCCAGCGTAGGCTGGGTGTGTATGTAGCCCTGTGTCTAAAAGCTTCATCATAGCTCAACCAGGCCTCAGAAGGGCCCGTGTCGTAGGCGTGGCAGACTATGTCTGTGTACTTTGACTCTCTCCTGAGGTGCCCCTCTCTCTTCTCCATGTCCTTGGATGGTTCCACGCATTCCTCTTGGGTAGAAGCCAGCGGGTGGTGCTGGGGGCTGAAACGTCTAGCCCCCGGGCCTTGACCTGTGGCATTCTGCAGGTTCCATTCTGTCTCCACTGTCTCCACTGTTGTTTAATGTGTATATGCAGTCCCTGGGGGAGATCGTGAGAGGGTTCTGGGTGCAATGTCACCAATAGGCTAATGATACTCAGCTGTACCTCTCATTTTCAACTGACCCAGGTCCTGCTGTCTCATTACTCTCCCAATGTTTGGAGGCCATGGCGGATTGGATGCGGCAGAGCAGACTGAAGCTCAATCCCGATAAGAGGGAGGTGATGGTGGTGGGAAGGGCGGGGGAGGTGCTGGCCCCCCTGATTGGGGGGGG
>QEPC01008797.1:1338232-1378233 GCA_003113815.1 Sphenodon punctatus
GGGGGGGGGTCACCTGCCTGTTGCTCTTCAGGTTCGGAGTCTGGGAGTGGTTTTGGATTCAGACCTCCGTGTGGATCGGCAGGTGGAGGCAGTGGCTAAAGCCGTCTTTCGCCAGCTGTATCTGGTACGGGGGCTTCTACCTTACCTCTCCGGGCCCGATCTGGCCACTCCCGTCCATGCCTTCATCACCTCGAGGCTAGACTACAACGCACTCTACGTGGGGCTTCCCTTGTTTCTGGTTCGGAGGCTGCAGTTAGTGCAGAATGCGGCAGCCCATCTCCGGACGGGGACGGGGCGGCGTGAGCACATACCACCAGTGCTCCGCGCTCTGCACTGGCTGCCTATAGCGTACCGAGCCAGATTCAAGGTGTTAGTATTGATTTACAAAGCCCTGCATGGTCTGGGCCCCTCACATCTCGGGGACCGCCTCGCCCTCCGCGCCTCAGAGCGATCCCTTCGGTCCACCAGGGGAGCCTTTCTGGAGGTTCCCCGTGTAAGATGGGGGGCCACAATGGAGAGGGCGTTCTCGGTGGTTGGGCCGCAGTTGTGGAACTCCCTCCCAGAGGAGGCTCGCCTGGCCCCGGGCCTGTTGATGTATCTGTAAGACTTGGCTGTTCACCCAGGCTTTCAGAGGGGAGGGTGGGGGGGGGGTTTAATTTCTGTGGGGGGTGTTTTAAATTTGTTTTAATTAAGATGTAGATTTTTTTATATTAAAAAATTGTTTTATATTATGTTGGAAGCCGCCCCAAGATGCCATAGGCATGGGGGGTGGCATATAAATATAAGGAAATAATTTAAAAAAAAAACAAAAAACAGGTACGCCCACTCAGGGTAGGCCTGCACCATCACCCCTTGATAAATAGAAAATGTTAACATCCAATTACCCCAATAATCGCTCCTTATACTTGTCTCCATCCTTATCATTCGGATCCGATACTGCGTCCGTAAACAACAGGGTAAAAATATCCATGTATTCCCCTTTCCAGATTTTTTCTCTGGTGGGCTGAAGCAGATGGGCCCCTATTGGAGAGGAGATGTCAGCATAACCGCTCCCTAGTGGTGGGAGTGGTTGTGGCACCCCCACGGGTAACACCCCCAAACCCGGCCTCCCTATTCTGCTGGGGGTGCTGGCATACAGGCCTGGTGCAGGTACCCAGGCACCATTCCACCACAATTGTGGGGACTCAACCTTCCATGTCCCCGACTAATCACTTCTGGCCAGCGCGGGAGCAGGTCCTCCTAGGGCCGTGCCTGCCCCCATCCAAGGGGTGGCGTAACCCATTATTTGTCCTTGCAACCTTCTGCATGCGACCCCGCCACCCCACGCTTGGCCGAGGTCACCATACGGGGGGACGTATTGGTACACAGCTAGGCCCCCATCCACCCCCTGATCCCTCATACCTCCTTGTTGGTGTCTTGTGCCAGATAGTAACACAGGTGGTGGTTGGTATCCTTTCGCCATGGCCTGCAGGCCTCTCTCCAGCGTTGCAATCCTCTGCAGCACCTCCTGGACTCCCACAGCTACCATGTCTTCACCCTCTTCTCGGTCCATGTGCTCGTGCAGGTTGCTCCTGTTGGGAGAGGGAGGGCCTCTCCTTGGCCCACACCCCTCTGCGGGGGCCATGGGGGTATGGGTTGAGGACTAGGGGGTCTCTCCCACCCCCAGAAGAGGCCACACCCTGCCCCTGTGGAGTCCTGGCCCTGGACTGCGGGGGGGGGGGGCAAAGCCCTCCCAGTATCTGGATGCCCTGCACCTCCCCCATGCCCTGGGGTAGCAGGGCCCCACCCGGTTGCCACTGCATCGCGGACAGCCCTGCCAATCCAACATCCCCTGAGGGGTCTGCCAGGACCCCATCCCCGTGGGTGCTGGGAACTCACTCTGGAGTGACCCCAGTGGGCGCCCTGGGCTCCAACCCCTGTAGTGGGGGGCACCAACCAGCCTCCTGAAGCGGAAAGAGCGCCAGCCCAGTTCCAGCCACCTGGCCTACCCCCACGGGTTGTGCCGTGAGCACTGCACTCCTGGTGTGTGCGGCCGCCATGTTGCACATGAGAGCCTCACATCCCGCAAGCTGGTCTTGCATGGCCCCCAATACCGCCGGGGCTGAGTCTGCAGCCATGGGGGGCTGCCCCGCGGTGGGGGCCAAATGACAAACCCCTTCCTGAGGCAGTGCTGGATCTTCCTCCCACTCGCGGGCTGAGTGCTTCCCCCAATTCCAGCTGGGGCTCGGCTCGGACACCTCTTTGGCCTGGCCTTCCATATCCTGTTCCAGTCTCTGGAGACTGGCTACTGCTTTCACCGGTGTCACTGAGCGAGGGAACGTTGCTGCTTGCTCGTTCGGCTCCATTCTGAGCACGGCAGGCGAGGGGGTGCAGTGGGTGGGAAGACCCCACCCCCCTATTGGGGCAACCCTGACCAGGCCGCTGATCTTTCTGCCACGGCCCAGCAGTATGCCCGGCACTTTCTCGCGGGGAGTGCAGCCTTCTCCCTTCTTGCCTCATTCCTGCACTGAGTGCAACAAGTGGCCCTGGTAGCCACCCTTAAGGCTGGCCAAGGGTCTTTTGTGCATGCATAAATTGGTCCTGGAGGGCATTTTACACATGCGTGATAAGAAGCAGAGACGTCCCGGCGAGAGAGCCTGCTGGAGCCCCCACAGCAGCGGCAGTGCTTCAAATCAAGCTCTCCAAGGCTGGTAAGTAACACTCCAGGACCCTAGGAATGGGAGTCGGGGAAAATACAGATCCGAAACTCTGATCCATAACTGGGAGCCTTAAATGACACGTTGGTTTGGATTAATCTGCAATTCCAGGCAGTTCCAGATTAATCCAAAACTGAAAATTCCATCCTTACTACTCAGGAAGATAAACCCTGTCCCAGTTCCCACCTCAGTTACTGTTCATGTGTCCCACAGGCTGGATGCAGACTGATGAATAGGCCTCAGATGCTCCAGCCACTCTGGCCTATCCAGAACACGAGCCGAGGTAAATGTGCATGCAGGCAGCAGGCAGGGAAGTACGCCTCGGCCTCCAATCTGTCTTGGGATATTCTCTCCTCTTCACAGCTGCAGCTGAGCTGACTGGTAACAGCACTGAATTCTTCTCCGTCTTCTCCCCTCCAAAAGAACTGCTTCTCTTCAGAACTGCCTCAAGCCTAGCAGAGTGACAATCTCCTACCCTTTCTCCCTAAAGCCGTCCTGTAGTCCTCTGATCTTTTTTGAAAAGATTCCTGGAACCACCCAGGGTACTGTAAGGGATTGTCCACCAAGAGGTTTGCCTATAAAACTTATTGTGGGGATTCTAGCTATTTAACAGGGAGATACTGGACCAAAACTCAGTATAACAGTGAACAGTTTTAATGTAACAAGGATCGAAATCAACACTTATATTAATAACTTGGGAAGCTTCCCACATCGAAACCAGTGTCCAGGCCTGTAAACAGAGCGTGGCTGACAGTGCCGTCCTCCCGGAGCTGGTGAGGGCCCACTTTGTCCAACGTCTCAGTTCTTGTCTGCAAAGCACATTACTGGGCCCTTTGCCAGACCGTCTCTTCCTGCTGGCGCATGCAGAGGTTACCTGATCGCTCCTTTCCACTCTCCTCATACACGTCCCTCCTGCAATTACAAGGAACCGGTCCCTTCTCAGTCGTGCTGTCTCCACAGCAGCCAACTCCTCACGCTCATTAAACCAACTGCGCCCCATCTCCCTTTTTTTCAAAAACCACAACATTCCGCCGTCCACCAAGCCCTAGCCCGGCTTTTTACTGGCTCATGCCAGTGTTCTATTTTGTGAGGGGAGGGGGCAAGAGTCAGAAACCCGCTCTTGGAAGCACGGACTAGCTCTGCGACAGTACTTTCAAAGGGTTACAGTAGTATAATTGTTTGGCACTGGGTGAAATGTCTTCTGGGTATGAAAACAAATGTGGGTGAAGTGTCCTGATACTTGAGTTTTCTCTCTGTGGGTCTTTTCACTGACCAGTGTACTGACCTTGGAAGGAAAAATGGAATCTGATCATTCATTCAAACATAGTACTGTTTGTCATTGTTGACGTGGCACCCTCTGAGTGCAAGACCTGGAGCAAATGCTTCCATTGCTCCTCCTCCCCAACCCCTAAGAACCTGGCTTCAAAGACTGGGCAGGAGTGAGGTGGGGGCCTACGGGACTGGAATAGGCAGAATGTTGCGAGAAGACTGCCACCACCACCACCTCTAAAGCCTTCAGAATGAATTGAAAGGACAAAGGCAAGGCCTCCAAAAGAGTGGGTGGCGGGGGAGATAGTGTCACAGGGAGGGATCCAGGTTTCTGTGAAGTCTAGAATTTGGAGAAAGCAAGAGAAGACTAGATCATGGATGTTCTTATTTTAGCAAGGGAAATGACATATAGACAGGTAGCTTAGCCACACCAGTATGAGCATGTAATAATATTGCACCATTGCATGCACTGCAGGGACACGTATTTGCAGCGTTCTAACTTTCTCTCTCTCTAGCATTTAGCAAGCTCTTCCGGCCGCTATTGCAGCAGCAATGGTAAACATAAGCATGTGATAGCAATACAACAATTATTAGTACATAACAGGCTGTCAGAATAAACGGTTTTTAAAGATGTTAGATTTTTTAAAAAATAATCTTTGCTTATATAAAAAGTTGCAGTTGTTAGGGATCTTTAACTATGCACTTCCATGCCCTAATGGGGAAGAGTTTGAGCTTAAATCTGCAGAAACTGATTTTTCTAGGCACTTGCATTTTTTATATTTGGCCACATCCTTTGCCAAAATTGCTGGAGGAATGGCAGATCAAAGGACAGGAACTGGTGATTTAATGCCCCTTTGCTGAGTAAAGAACGTTGGTGGGATATTGGGGCGCTCCACGTCTCAGGTGATTTCCATATCAAGGGAGGTCAGTTTACACATGAAGACTTTCTCAAACAGTCCTGTAATCTCAGTTTAGGATTTGAGAATCCTTTTTTTCCTCTTCATCACATATCACCTATAATCAAGATTTTACAGGATGCTATTCAGTTCTGCTGGTACATAGCAAAGAATAAAATTCAGCTAATAAATCTTTCCTATGGTAGTTCCCCAGTGCTAGCAAGACCAGAATGCAGCAAAAGCTTATTTAACAGTAAAGTAGAGCAGGAGCAGGTCTGTGAATGGTAAGATGCAAGGTTTACATAATCATTTTTTTTTTAAAAATCCTAGAAGGGACAGGAAACTGTATCAAACAAACAGACAAATATAAGCTGACATTTGTCTCAGCACCTGCCATTTTCTTCCTATTACTAAAAAGCAGGCAGACCACAGGCCAAATAAACGCAAGATGGTCCTGGGTAACTCAACATGGGCATTGACGCCATGGAGTGAGGGGGTTCACTTGAACCCAGGTCCTGCACTCTCATGCTAAAATACATCAAGGGCGGCCTAAGTAATATAATAGACACAGAAAATGCAGGTGGCCGAGGGGCCCTTTGCAAGCGAGCTAAGTGCTGCTAGGAAATGTTCAGAGGGGGGCGGGGAAGGAGATGGGCCAGCAACCCCCCCACCCCCCCGCTCTCTCTGAAAGTTTCCTAGTGGCACACAGGCGGCTTACAAAGGAACCTGCCAGGTCAGAAGTTTTGAGAGTGGACGGGGGATGGAGTGCTGGCTCCACCCACTCTTAACTTCCTTCCTGGCAGGGCTATAGCTGCTCTGGCAGGGAGCGGGGATGCTCTGGGAGGCAAAGTGGCTCTGCCTTCATGGGTAAGCCCTGCTCCCACCCTGGAAACCCTGTCCTCTTGCTCTAAGGGGGGCGGAGGAAGAGGTCGGGACCCACCACAGCCTTGCTACGTCACTGTAACTCAGTATCCGATTTGGCAGCATAGCAAGACAAGCCTGGGGTGCTTCAGTAGTAGAGAGGCTTGGGGAAGCCTGAGCTCCCTCTATGATCAGCCCTTCACTTTCATGAGAAGAAAGGCCAGTCATTTCCAGAAAACTGGAACTGGGTTAAATCTGCAGAGTTTCCTGTTCTCTTTGTACGATTAACAGCTTCCAGTCACCATGTAGTGTGTCCTCCCCTCCTCAACCACAGTGAGGAGATGGAGGAAGAGTTCAATCAAGTAATTCTAACTTTTAACAACTTTCAAAAAAGCCAAAACCAGCCAGGAAAATGTGGACCGTGTCCAACTATTTCCACATGCAATCCAACTAGCAATGCGTGATTATGCCCCAAACAGGTGAATAGACACAGACAGCCATTCATGAAAGGGAGAGGGTTTTAACTAGCTTGTCACAGCAGTTTTCATAAAGGAGAAATAAATGCCCAGAAAATTATAATACTGACGTGTCCTCAGTTCACTAGGGAGGGGGAATAAAATGGTGCAGAAGAAGTGGTGAACGTTAACTCCCCAATCCTAAGGGCTATGCAGAAGACAAAGTTGCTACAGAGGTGGAGTTAGGTTGGAACGAGCTCTGCTGCAGAAGAGGGAATGGGTCTGGGTCTGTAACTGCAACAGGGAGAGTGGGTCCCATCGACTCCTGCGTCACGGTGCAGCTACCCTGCCTCCTTGCTACAGCTACGGCTTTGACCTGCTCTAAGGTTGCCAGATATGCTGCCTCGAGCTGCTATTAGCAGGAGGGTGTGGGATAAAAATGCATTGAAATAAATAAGTAAAATAAACATGCAAATATTTCCAGGTCAGTTATGAAAAATACATGTTGCAGGGCCTGCGTTGATGCCTTTGTCTTGAAGTGAGGAAGATGATTTAGGTGTCAAATTGAGACCCTGCAGCAGCGTGTTTTTCATAAGTGGCCTGGAAACATGTGCCTATCTGACAACCCTACCTGCTACCTCATGGAAGAGAACTTTCTCTAGCACAGAGGACTATTCCACAAAGATCCTTAGGGCAGAATATCGAAAAAGGTGGTCAGTGGCTGTTTTTGTAAAATAGTCACAATAGCTAATTAAAAGGGAACAAGCTTTTAAAATTTACACCAAATATTAATTAAAAATATATATATTTCCACATGCCTTCATCATCAACAATAGCACAGTGATTTCTTTGTTAAATATACTTTGAAAATATGCCAGGATAAACGATGCAAGCTAAAAGAACAAGAAAAGAACCCAAAGAAACTAATGTTTAATGTGAATACACATCTAACACCTCTTTCCTCATTAACACTAGTGTCAAAAGCAAACTCTGCCAAGATAAAAATGAAGATCCTGTCAGCTCTTGTTTTGCTGAGCACACTGCTTGGTGCCAACTTCATGCCTTCCAGTCGTCTCTCTTGTTACAAAAAAATGTTACGCGATCGCAACTGTCACAACATTCCAGAGGGTGCGGCCAGTCTTCAGCCAATTGATGAAAATCTTCAAGATCACTTTTGGGAAGGGGAAGACTGCGAGATGGTCTGTTACTGCAATTTTAGCGTATTACTCTGCTGCCCAAAGTAAGTAGCTGTCTGCTAAAGTTATATAACTAGAACATCAAGCACACGTCTTGTCAGATGCTTATGGAACCAACCGAAAACATTTTCATAGAACTCTAGGGATGAAAGGGATGCCCAACCCGAAAAACAATGTATGAAAATCTTCATAGAGCTGAGAGCTGCACAACACATGTGCACACACAAAAGTCTCTCCTCCTTTGTGATTGGCTGACTGAGCCAGTGCATCTGCAGAGAAGCAGTTGTGGGTCAGAGACTCAGGTGCAAGGAAATAAGACCATCCAGCCACACCCCAAACATCTGTATTCCTCAAACTAACTTTTCCCAAGATAGGCTAGAAGGTGCTGTACTGTGCATGCAAAAAGTCACCACATCAGGCTATGATAAATATAAACTAGGCAAAGGTGTAACTATAATAGGGACAGGCAATGCAACTGCACCCGTGCTTCCTGGTGCATCCCATGTTCCCTGCAGCTGGGAGAAGGGGTGGGTGGGCATTCTGTCTTGTGCAGCAGGTCCCATTCCAACCTAGTTATGCCACTGAAACTAGGCTATGTGGGACTAAATTCAAAAATGAAGGATCGAACACTGAGAAATGAAAAAACAAGATAAAAAACCCCAGTTGTCCACTCCTCAATTTAGGGAGCATATTTTGTAAATAATGACTTTTCATTTTTACACTGTTGCCCAAGCCACTGAAGATACCCTAGGTAAGGCATAATATTTGGTTGTTATCCCAAAATAAACCAAGTACTCAAAATCTTAACATATGGATTCTTATAGGACTATGCTGCAGAAGGAAACTTCCTCAAAAAGTTCCCGATGAAGGCCACATCTTGGAGCGTATTAAAATCTAATTAACAAGTGACTCTGCATATGCAGTGTTTACTATGCACATTTTGAATTTTTTAAGACTAATCATAAAACCGTAGTCTGTAGAAATTTAGTTTGAGCAAAGATTGGGTTGCTACAGATCTTTTCTCTTTTTTTGGTAACACAAAAGGATTTACTCGCATCATAACTGTAACTGAGTTACAATGTGGGGTTTATTAATAGTTATGTAGTAATAGTTATTGTATACTTACAGTTTAAATACCTGCTCATTTCTTTCAGAGACATTTTCTTTGGACCGAAGATTTCTTTTGTGATACCTTGTAACAGGCCATGATGAATGTCACATGTACCAGTGAGGAAGATACAAGACTTTGCAATAGAAGACTACAGCAATGTTACACAAGATCTAATCCTTTCTACGGTTCTGTTGTACCAAGTAAATTTCTCCTCCCACAACTCAAACCTTGGTTTGCAGATTTGATGGTAAAGGTCTCTTTAGTAGCTATCAATTCATAAGAGGCACAATGGAACTTTGTTAATTCACTAACTTACTAATATGCAAGCCCAACAGTTAAAAATAAATAAATCTAATACTACCACACCACTTCTCACCCAGGTCTCAATCCTCAGCTAGGGTGAGTCAGTTTAGCTCTTGTCCATGAAATTATGTCAACTTACATTGGTCATTAAAAAGTAATTACATTTACAAAACATAATATTGAAGTCTATAAGAACTGGTGGGAGATCCTGATTTCCCCAAGTGCTGATATATTAACCCAAATTTAAGACCTAATTTAAAAAACCTCGATCTAAAAACCTAATTCTATTTCTATTAAGGGCCCCTAGTCATTGGTGTGAGATACCAAGGTTCTATAGGATTATTAAATAACTAAATACTCTAAACACATCTTTGCACTTTGTTGTTAGTACCCAGCTGCTATATGGAAGCAATAAGATGTCCACCAATAGTGGATTGATCTGATTCAAAGCCTAGTAACAGCAGTGAAAGGACTGCCAAACTTCAACTAACTTTGGATCAGGTCCCATCGGAATTACAGTACACATATCACCTGTAACTTAAAATGTCAGTTTGATATCTTTTAACATCTCGCTTTATGAAAAGCCAGGAGTGCAAGTAGAAATATGCAATATGAAGGCCCACTCTTTCAGCAAAGAAACATTAAAACTGCAAGCAAGACAAAACAAAAATCTTACGGGGGAACCATTTTGCCCATGCATGCACTTATCATTTCTTAAACTAATGGAAGTTGGACACATAGAGAGAGTAACCTTAATGAAACATCACCCACACACTTTCAGTGAAAGCTGCTTGGAATAAGAGAGAGACTGTCTTTCTCAAAGAAAATGTTTGAATTTTTTCCATGAATATGTGGAAACCCTTGAGTCTACCAAGTTAATCAAATGTGGAAAAACACACTGTGAAGAAATTTAATACAAAATAAAATATAGTTTCCTGGCTAGCTTGCCTTATCCTTTTGCAAAGACACTTTAAATAGTATATCATTTCAGTCATTTTATATAAATAGGATATAAATTAAGATAGAAATGCTACTGCTATGTAGACAAATGTACTCTAGTCTTATAAGACAACTTTGTAAAAAATAAAGAAATTTGAATGTATGATCAAAAAACCTTGCCATAAATTGTTTGATTGTATATTTTGTGTATTGGTAATCCTATACCTAACAGGTGAATGACATTTTTGCTGAAATATGTAAGTGGTAATCAGTTGTGATCCAAAGACCACTTATTATGGAGTAGTCCCGCAGAAGGCTTAAGGTAAACTGTAGCTACAGAAAATAATTTCACAGTGAATAGCTGAAAAAACAAAAAAAAATTTTTAATTATTTTTTTTTTAGAAAGGTCTTATTTTGTTGGTTTAGTAGTTTTCCTACTGCCTGCAAATACCATTTATTTGTGAGAGAAACAATATTCTAGTAGGAGTTGTACCATCAACCCTGTAATGGCTACTATAACAATAGCAAAATATGTACTACTACTTATGAGCTTTTGGCTGCTCAAGCTCAGGAAAAAATAAAAATAAAAAACTTGTGCTGGCACAGCACTTTGCCGATCAAAGCCTGTCAATATACCAGATTTTTAGGTTTATGGTCGAGGAACAGTGGCAACCCACCTTTGGTCAAAACGTAGCATTTGCAAAGCCAGGGACTAATCCCTGTATCTTTTAATCCCAGTGAAAACAGCAGGTTTTAAACATGTATTTGGCGCTCAGTGTTTCTTTGTCTCAAAAACTGCATCTCTGAGAACCCAGAAGTAAAGCCAAACCGACATTATACTTAAGGAAAGCAAAGGGGGAGAGGGTCCGCAGGTGGAGCTGTCAAGAAGCCATTGCACTTTGGTTCTTAATTTTGACCATCAAGTGTCAATTCTTTTCTCTATTGGAATCAGACACAACTCAAAGGGCCATAAGAGCCTGCAAACTGGCTTCACCTTGGAGCATCACAAAACGGAGGACAAATAGTCCAGGAACATGGGGTCAGCTCACAGCTCCCATCTCTTCTCTTCCATGTACAACGTTCCTGGCCACTTGGCTTCCTTTCTTGTGAGGCAGGGGGAAGCTCTTTATTAGGGAATATAAGTAGACGGGTGGAGGGAGAGACATTTGCAGGATGACCACTAGCCATAATAGACTTTAAGACCCAGTTAGAGCTGAAATGAGTATCCACAAAAATGGGCATACCCAACAAATTTCTGCTACCCTAATTGCCTCAACAACATCAGGTACTTATAGTTAGCCAATTTGGGTAACATCCTGGAATGTTGGCTTCCAGTCCAAGAATACTAACTTCTGCTCCAATATTTATTTTTTAAAAGCTTCCAGCACCTATTTATTGATTTGCCATCCTGGAAAGTCAGCTTTTGGTCCTGGTGTTTCAGATTTCCATCACGTACCTGATGTGGTACTGAAATACCCGCACAATGTGATTATTACCCATGCGTATTAAGTAAGTACCCATTTCAGCACTAGACCTGGTATGACTGGACTAGACCCAGGAATGTTAGCAGCAATGCCCTTTTATGAGATTTCTTTCTTTCAGGATAGGGTTCCTCATTTGGAGAAAGCCTACGTAGTATTACCTAAATTTCAAGTGTCAATGGAGGAACTAACAGCCAAGTGGGGAGTCCTAGGTTAATTGTTCTGATAATTGTGGCAAGCTTAATATTTCATAATATTCTTAACCCCGTTTGGCTACATAAGAATCTCAGCTTTCCACTCCACATCGTTCAGGTGGTAGATGCTTAAGGGTGAAGGCCTTTTCCTTCCTCCCTACAGAATTACTAGATTTAACAGCTTTCTTCTTCTTCCTCCCTTCCAGCCTCTGCATGACTAACACAAGCACCCACCGATGCAGGAAAGTAAGCTAACATAGGACTTTGTTACCTACAGTAATCAGAGCTATGGGACAGTTTGCCTCATCGATGTAGAGTTGCTCCAAAATATATTTCCTATGGGGCAATTTGCTCTACTTTATACTAGGGCAACTTTCATTACAGCAAATTGCTATAGAACAGCTGCTTATATTAACAAGTTACTCTGGGGGCATTTATTTCACCCTATCCACCCCCACCAAACATTTGGTCAAATATTTTATATGGCATCTAGAAAGCACTCTTGTCCAGGCTCAAGTGAACTTCCTTTTCTCAACTGATCTTAAGAAATTATTATTTATTTATTTATTTATTTACTTACAATTACACCCCGCCCCTCCTGAAGCAGCTCGGGGCAGAATCACAATGCAGAATAAAGGTGATGGTGATCTTTCACATATGTAGAACCCTGGCAGTTTTAGCGTTTCACAGGTCAAAACCAGCATCTTGAATTGTGCCCAGAATGCTAGGAGAAGCCAGTGCAGACTTTGAAGCCCAGCCTAGTGCAATAGACTTGCAGCAACTTAACTCTGCAAGAAGGCAGGTGCCACCATGTTCTGCACCAACTGCAGCTGCCAGTCATCAACTGCAGCCTCATACAGAGAGCATTACAATAATCTAGTCTCAAGGTTAGGAAGGGCTACAGGCAATGCAACGGATGACAGTGACCAAATGTAACACCAAACGAAAAGGTAGCTGGCCAGATGGAGTTGATGAAAAGCAGTGCTAGCCGTCATCTCAACCTGATTCACAGCAATGGATCCAGGAGCATCCCAAGGCTGCAGATCTGGGAAACCAAGGAAGGCTGGATCCCCATTACTGACAAGGTGTCACTACTCCCACACCTCAGTTATCAAAGATGGGCAACTTCGTCACTTCTGTCTCGACTGGATTTTGCTTCCAGGGAAACTTTCTTCTCCATTCTCTATTTTTGTGAGAACAGCAATCAAGATTTCCTGGGGAAAGCATAAAGGAGGAGGGGGGGTGGGGAAGTAGACAGTCCAATGGTAGGGACCCCTCCATACTCCCCTATCAGACTTTGGTCCAGGAAAGCTGCTGTCCCAGCATTATAGTAGGGCTACAGAACATGTGAATTCTGTTATAAAGCTCTTTGTACGTTACCATTAAGTGCCTTGGGACAGAATGTCCACAAAGCCATGGCCTTAAACTGCAATTACTAAAAGTGAGAATTTGATACATTTACTTATACAGATTAAGTTTGCCTGAAGAAGCAATGGGAAGGTAAAAAGAACCTTCATCAAGTTTACATTTAAGCAAACCAGTTCCAAGCAAACCAGTGAAATAATTTCTCAGACAGGAACCAGTTCAAGCTTAAGACTTACTAGCACCCATTAGGCATATGATAAAACAAAAAGGGCTACAGGCAATGCAATGGAAAGATTAAAAACAAGAGTTACACGATGGTCAAAGACCACACTCCACATCTTGCACAGGCCATATGCAGGAAAAGATAAATAATAAAAGCACCATTTTCACACACTTATCTTCAAGCAGAGATGGCTCAAAGACAAGGGACAAGAGTGATGTTAAACAAGTACGCAGCATCTTCATTTAAAAATAAAAACTTCCTTGTTTATTTCCACTGACAAAGCTCAGGAGAAAAAGGAAGGACATGCAATGCAACCTTATTCAAAGCATTATGCTGCAAGATTCTAGAGAAATAGATGTTTGTTTTTCACAGCATTGACTGCAAGTTGTAGACTTCACTACAGTAAGTTACAATGCAACTACTATACTAAAAATGTAACACTTGAGTGATGTGTGTTGTCCAGCTAAAGTTAATGCAGATTTCAGCTAAACAAGAAACCTATCCATAAAACTTTACACAAACACCCTATGCAGATCGAAACACCAGCTTTTAGAAGTTAATTGCAGGTTTGGGAGTCTGCATGTGGCTATTATAGCAGTTTCCTGAAGCTCAGCAACATAGTAGAAAGGTCTCAGGAAATGCATTAAAATTCTACTGTACGAACTTTTTAAAAAGTTAGTCAAGTGCAACTGTTTATGCTTGTGACTTAAATGACAACTACAATTAGTACCAGTGTTCTAAAGGTAATCTACTATGGAATTTCCCTTGGAGTTATGCTGAATTTTCAATATAGCAACATCCAGTTTATGCAGCCAATATTAAGCACAGTACTTTTTGCATACTTGACCTATTTTTACATTTAATAATAGCTTATTTAATCCCCTTATATATAAGGTGGTGTGTGTGTGTACACGTGTTTTAACAAGACTCACTGAACAAATAAATTACACAGTGGTGCATCAATATTTATTTATTTTGAGAAAAACCCATTTTAGGAGAAGTTATTTTCAAATGAGTCAGCAAGACCATGAAAAATAAAGTCAGAGACAAGATCTCTGAAAACAAAAATTACACCAAAAGCTTCTGCATGTCAAAAACAGTCTTTAGGCCTGTAACTTGAGTCTTAGTCCCAATTTTGTTTAGTGAATGCCACTATCCATTTTTAGATCAGATTTGTTCTTGTCATTCTTCACTGAGTAAATGAAATATGTTAAGGTGTCCTTTTCATTCACTGGGATAGTCCTAAAATGGCATCCAATTATCTATAAAGAAAAAATTGAAGGAAGTTAAATAGCAATGATATACATAAATCTGTATCAAAAAATTATGGACACAGTTGGCTCCTTCCTTAAAAGGACTTCAGATCAAAGAGATGTAAGGTTATAGATGTGAGAAAATGTATCACCGAGTTCCAGAGGGAAACAAGTAAAGAGCAGACTCTGGGTCATTCTAATATTGGAAGTATGAATCATATACAGCAGATAGGAACTAACATCATAATCCACAAGGTAGACTAAGATGTCTAATTTTGGATGAAGAAAACTTTGCAAGCAGAGGAGTAAAAGCCTGCAAACTGTATATAGGAGCACATCAAGTGCTACTGGGGTTGTAATATGGTAGAAGAACTATGGGATGCTCCTTGATCACTTTGTGTTGAGACACCCCCTCCGTTTTATTTTGATAGGCATTGGTTTTTCTTTAAAAAAATTAAAAAACAAAAACCTATTGATGGTTGTGTTAAATAGAAGAATCTCAGCTTCAGTCACAACCTTTTAAAGTGACACTATCAATTTGTGATTGTCAATTTCAAATCACATCAAGGTATAGTACTGAAAGCCACATGCCCTGGTTTCTCCCCAGCAATTTCTGTAAATTTGTAACAAACTTTATCCCCATACAATGTGCACGGTCAAGTAAAAGGTGTCAGGAGAAAAGTCTTTCCTAACCTCAGTTACAGTAAATCTTTAACTTAAACATGCAATTTTTAAGTGGACAGCATCCACTTAGATTTCCATTTCCACTTTTAAAATAGCACTTGGGTGATTCATTGCACATGCTCAATATGCCTGGTTTGCTATAAATGGTGATTGGAAGGCAAGTCACAAGTGACACCCTTGGGAAAAAGATGGATTTGAATACCTAATGTGGTATTCATTCCTTGGCTACCAGAGGGGGTGGAGTACTTCCAGAGCATCTGTTGGTCACTACTAAACGTTAGTTTTATCCCCAACTGCTCTTCCCAGATGCCTAACAATATAGCTTACAACAAGTTAATGGTAAAACTAACTTACACTACAAGTTATTTATACTTCTTAGAAAGAGGAATATGTTTTGTTATGTGTGTCTGAGGTTACATTCACAGAATAAGAAGTATAGTGAGCTCTTATGGGGTTTAAAGTCTCATATGAAAATACTACAATACTGATTTTACACTGAGTGTTGCAGTAGTAAAAATACTCCATCTACTTCACTTTACACTTAACATCTAGTCTTCAGCACCCGCCCACACATTTAAGACCCTTGTTTTTAATAGAGAGATTCATGAAGCAGTCCAATTCACAACATTGATCAAGTCTAGACAGAGCAAAATACCTAACTTGGATTTTTCAGATGACTACCATCCATTCTCAGAAAAAGACTGTACTGTTCATGTAAATACCTACTTCACTTGGGAATTTTCTCGACGGATTTGATACCAGTATCATCTTACAGTAGAGCTTACAAAGCAAGAGATCATTTGGAGTGTACGTTTCTAAGAATGGCTTCCTTGAAACTGCACTTTTATTTTTGATTTACTTTGACAACCAGAGCACTCTTGGCTCAAGAGCTGGTCAGACACATACAGGGTGACTGACAGAAGAGTACAAAGAAGCAGTTTCATTTACTTGCTTTATAAAAACCAGTCCGTGTCATTTTACATAAGAAACATTTTTTTGGTGAGCAGGCTTCACTCTGACTATAAATCAGGAAAATATTACTTAAGGAGTGTACTACCCATGCTACTAGTTTAGCAAGGATGAGATTTTTTGAAAAACTACATATTGTATGTAGCATGCCACATTATCGGTTACTGAACACAAAACACTTATACATACTTCAACAAGCTGTGCTTTGTTAAGTCCTGGTCTCGTCTGTAGCTTGAAGTGTCTTTTGTACCTTCTTAGTGTATTTACCTGTAATTGAAATAAATCAACCTGGAAAAAAAGGAAGATCATTAAGGTTACCATGTATCTTTAATTTGACTAATCATATCAAATTTATGGATTAGAGATAAGCACCACCACCCAGAGATGTATGCCTTCCTCTCCCCAGGCATAAGTATTCAGCACATAAGAGAACCACCTCTCATGGTGCCAAGTGTGTACAGCCAAGGCCCACAGCGAGGCTCTCTTGGTGGCTGACCCACAGCTCTGGAACTCCCATCCCTTGGAAATTGGCCAAAGCCGGGGCAGATCTATGTATATATATAGGGCAAAAAGTCAAAATAAGTATGCAATTTATTAAGCTCCTCTCTTTAAAAATATAAACAGGCAGGGCTCAGACTTCTTTCTGTGTTGAATGCTCAATTCAACCTCACCCTATCCCCTTTAATGGCTGGGGTGGCACTGGACTACCATTTGTAGACACAAGTCAGTTTTCCGATTTGCTTCCGAGTTTAATCTTAATAGGCTCAAGCAACAGCATAATACTAGTCAATTGCTACTGCAGCTCAAAACAGTGATCATCACATGCCTGATATTTCAGCAAATAAGCATTTCAAAAACAGTTATGCTACTATGTCAGGCTGCTATCAAAGTGAAACGGTCCAGCATAAGGTGACTTGTAGGGCTGGGAAAAGCAGATTTTTTTTTTTAATTTATTTTTTTTAAAAAAGGTTTACCACAATTAACTAGCTCTGCAGACACACTTTCACTACAGAACCAAAATATATGTTACAGCCATAGTTACAGGCCCATAGAGCAATTTCTGAAGGAAATGCATAGGCTTTCCCTCCTCAGCACCAACTTTTCATCGGCCAAAGGCATAATAAATTCTGCCCTGCATAGTACTCTCTCTATTCTTTTACCTTCAGAAGCTCAATTTAGGGAGGACAGCTTTTGAAGAACAATTAGTGTTGTCAATAAGCCTCTTTTTTGTCACTCTTGAGTGCACCACTACACACCATCAACTACAACAGGAACTACAGCTCCACATGAACAGAAACTAATACTGCCTTGCTCAGGAACTGGTGCTTGCTCAGGAGGAAAGATTCATCTACAGGTGCAAGGTGGCCAGTTGCAGAGGCAACTCTGGTAGGAATCTTGCAGATAATATGAGGTGATAAATTGGGATTAAGCAATAGTTATAGTTCCAAATCCATAGCCATCACCTCCATGAAAGCCTTCTAAAAGGAGTTTTCTAGGGATGTGCAAACGTGGTTCAGCCCGAACTCAGCCCATTCGGACGGCCAAACTGAATGCGGAAGTGACCGAACAGTTCAGGTGGGAAAAACAGGGCTGGAAGGCCCGGGGGGGGGGGGCAGCTGAGGAGCAGACGTGGGGTGGAAAGGCTTGGAATAGCAGCCAGCCTGCCAAATCACCATCCCTCTTTTCCTCAGACCACTGGCTTCGCAGTCTGCGATTGGCCACGGGCTAGGCTGCACAGAGCCAATGGGGCTTGTGGTAAGGAGGGCGCAGCAAGTAATTGTCCTCCCCCCTTCCAACTCCTTCTGAACTAGCCACTGATCCTGTCAGCAGGCATTTTCAGAAGTCTCCCTCTCCCAGCAGTTTGTGTTCCTCCCAATCTATTGTCATCCTTCTCCTATTTCACCCATTTCCACACATTTACTTCCGTAGTTTCATTTATTTAGATTAGGTAGGTTTAGGTGTTATTTTTATTTTTTTACTCCTCCCTGTGTTCTTTCCCCCTACCTTCCATTGAATCCTTCCCTCCTCCCTGTAGATATTCCATCCCTGATTCCCTGCCCGTTTTTGGATTTATTTAGGTTTCATTTCAGTTTTGTACCCCTCCCTGTGTTATTTGTTGTGAGCGGTCTGTACCCCCATATATATTATAGAGAGAGAGATAGAGAGAGAGAGATTAGACAGGTAGTTGTAGGAGTTAGCTTAGTTAGAGAGAGAGATAGATAGAGATAGTGTGTAGTGATTCAGTTTTAATATTTTATAGTGTGTTTGTAGGACTAGGCCTTTGTAGATATAATATTCCATTTAGTTCCATAGGTTTTAGAATAGTTAATAGCAGTTAGAGTTAGTGTAGTAGATATATATAATATTCAAATTCTGAATAAATAAATAAATAAATTTTAAACATTTTTAATGTGCATTATTTAGGAGAAATGGAGAAGGGAAGCAGGATAGGCCAGTCTGCTGCCCATAAGGCAGGCAATGGGGCACGTGGCAGAAATGGCAGGGGCCGTGCCAGCAGAATGGCAGGCATCAGCAGCAGCCCGAGTCCATCACCACGCCCCAAACTGCACAGGCCTGATTTTGGCAATCAGGCTTCAGAGGCTCCCAGCAGTAACACTAGCCAGGATGTGGTTTGGCGGCACCTCCTGCCAGCGTCCTCCACTGCCACGCAGGGCACTGGAAGGCCTGCAGTACAGGAGGCTGTGGATGTCTCTGCTGCGGCTGCAGGCGCTTCGGGGTTGGATGTTCCTCCAGGGCCACTAATGTCCTCAATTGTTGAGGTGATCCCCAGCAGTCCAGGGCTGGTGGATCCCACCCTGGCTGCTAGAAGCAGGGCCCAATCCCCGGGCAATGGCAGCAGGGAGAGGAGCAGCAGCAGCTGCTGCTATAGGGGGCACAGGGAGAGTGGCAGCAGCATGGTGGGCAGTCCATCAGCCTCAGGGTCCCAGTACTCCCCTTCACGGGACATCACTCATATTGGGGACAGTGAGGAAGACACTAGTTCTGCAAAGGAGATGTCTGGTGCTGAGGTGATGGCTCCTGCGAGAGCTGTGTCGCCACCATATTCTGCCCCTCCCAGCAGCACTGTCAGTGATGTGTCACCTGGTGCAGGCCAGAAGGCAGGAGGGGGTAAAAAACCCTCCATCTGGGCGCATTTTAAGTTGGTGCGGGCAGATGACCCCAGAGAGGTGCAGTGCAATTTGTGCCAGAAGGTGGTGAAGCGTGGGCAGGTGCTCACCAACCTTGGCACAACTGCCATGGCAAGGCACCTGAAGGGATGCCACAGTGCTGTGCTGCTAAGCAGGCAGGCAGGGGCAGTGGACGGCAGCGGGTTCCCGACTGCAGCAGCCAGTTGTCCGCCTCCATCAGCGGGCAAGCGTCCTGCTCTAACAGCTGCCTCTAGCAGCAGGAGCGGTATTGCTGCTAGGGGGGAGCAGCAGCAGCGTGAGTGCACCATGGAGGAGCTGGGGTGGGGGCAGCTGCCAAGTTCAGCAGCAGCTGCAGGACGTGGAGGGCAGCGTGGCTTTCAACTGAAAGCCAGGTGCATGTTGGGGGAAATGATAGTGCTCAATGGGCAGCCCTACTCGGTGGTTGGGGACATTGGATTTAGGAGCCTGATTGAGCTCCTGGCCCCCCAGTTTAAGTTGCCCTCGCGCACCACCCTGAGTCGGTAGGTGGTGCCAGCCCTGTAACTGGCTTTAAAAGGAGCAGGTGAGGGAGCAGCTGGCAAGACGTGGCGGTGCCATTGTCCACTTCACCACAGACCTGTGGTCGAGCAGGAAGGTGCAGCACGCCTACCTGGCAGTGATGGCGCACTGGTGGCAGGACCCGGAGGCAGCGTTTGGCAGTGGCAGGAGGGGTCCTGAAGCAGGGTATAGGTGGGCCCTGCTTCAGGCAGAAGAAATAATGTTTAGCCCCCACACTACTCGGAACATCGAGGCAGTCCTGACCACCACGGTGAGGGAGTGGGTCATGCAAGGTGCACCCTTCACCAAGGGGTGTGGCGACAAACAAAGCGGCCAATATACTGGGGGCAGTCCGCGAGGGGGGGGGGCTTCACCAGCATCCCTTGCACCGCACACACCCGTCACCTGGTGGTCTGGGCTTGGGCGGAGAAGGGGATCAGGGCAGGCACCCGTAGCTCCCTGATCGAGTGGGGGAGGAAGCTGGCCGGTTTCTTTAACCGGAGCGTGAAGGGCAGCGACCTCCTCCGGGTGAAGCAGGCCGAGCAAGGCTCCCCAGTGCACCAGCTGGTGCAGGATGTGTCCCGCCAGTGGAATTCGACCTTCCTGATGCTCGAGCGGCTTCTCGAGCAGAAAGCTGCCTTGCATCCGGTTCAACTGGTGACGGACAGCGGGACACCGCCAGGATACAATGGGGTGGAATGGAAGATCCTGGCTCACACGGTCTTCATACTCAGACTGTTCCTGGCCGTGACGGAGACCATCAGCTCCTCCATGGCCACCATCAGCCAGGTGAGCCCTCTGGTCCACAGTCTCCTCAGGAGGAGATTCTCCAGGGGTGAGATTGTGGCCCTCAGGGCAGGAAGCTGGCAGATGAGGCGGTTGACCTGGTGCGGCAGTTGAAGGTAGGGTTGAAAGTGCGGTTCGATGAGCTCCTGAAGCAGGCGGAATACGTGTTGGCAACCATGCTGGACCCCAGGGTCAAGGGCAGCGTGGCACGCTCGACACCGCTCTATGGCCACTGAAGGGTGAGCTGGTGGAGAGGGTCCGGCAGGCAGAGAGGACTCTGGAGAGCGCACGGCAACAGCAGCAGGATGCGTGGGAGTAGCCACCCCTTTCAGCTGGTGGGGTCTATCCCTGCCCCCAGCCCTAGCAGTAACAGCACCAGACTGAGCACCAGCAGCACCCCTATTGCGAGCAGCAGCAGTTCGTACATGCAGGGCACTCTGGCGAGCATAGGCTCGTGCACAGCAGGGCAGGCAGGGTGGCTGAGGGTAGCGGTGGAAGTGGTGCCCACGGACAGTTAATGAGGGAGTACAACAGCGCCTCCGGAGCAGTGGAGAGCTACCTGGAGGAGGAGCCATGCATCAATCCCAGCAGCAGTTCCTTGGCCTACTGGGCCGGCAAGTGTGGCCAGCCCTGTCCAAAGTGGCCAAGGGTCTCTTGTCCTGCCCACCGAGCATTCCCAGCAAGCGGGTGTTCTCCATGGTCGGGGACATTTGCTCTCCGCACCGCCTGAGACTGGGGGTCAAGTTGGTGGAGCAGTTGCTGTTCCTTAAGGCTCCTGCTCAATCTGGGCTGCTGAGGTGCTGTCCCTCCCTCCCTCTCTCTCTCTGACTAGACGGCCTCGGCCGGCCTATCTGACTAACCTCATGCCATAGGGTGGCATTGGGAAGCTGTAAGCCTGCCAGCCGGCTTGTAGCTAGACGATCTCGGCGCACCTATCGGACTGGCTCTCTCTCTCTCGCACTGCACAGTCTTCGCCTGAGTGCCCTGCCAAGGTCCCAGCCTGCCTTCCCTATTGCCTCTCATTCCATGCTGCCTATCTGCCTGCCCGCCCAGGTTGCCAAGATCAAAACCTGCTTCAGCCAGCCTTCTGCTCATGCTATGCTGCCTGTTTTCTTGCCCGCCCGCCCAGGTGGCTTAGATCAAAGCCTGTCTCAGTCTGCCTTCTGCTCATGACACGCTGCCTGTCTGCCCACCCTGTGGGCAAAGCTAAAGCCCTGCCCCTGCCTGCCTCTCATGCCAAGGTGCCTGTCAGCCTGCCCTGGCAACCCTGGGTAATGTGCCCCACTGGCCTGGTAATCCTGCTGCTGCTGTCTGCTTGTGCATGGGTGCTCTGCCCTGGCAAATCCAGATGTGCCCACGCAATCCTGCTGTTGCCGTATGGGAGCACTTCCCTGGCATATCATACCATCCTGGCTTCATGGATGCTGCGCACAGGCAAATCCTGCTGCTGCCGTCTCTGCTGTTCCATGGGTTTTGTGCCCCGGCAATCCAATGTCTGCTGCTGCCTCGGCTGTCTGTGCCATGAGTTCTGTGCCCGGGAAATCCGATGTCCGCTGCTGCTGCCAATGCCATTGGATTTGCTACCGGATAATCCAATGTCTGCTGCTGCTGCCACCAATGCCACCTCTGCTGCCTGTGCCACGGGTACCGTGCCCCGGCAACTCAATGTCTGCTTCTGCTGCGCCACAGATACTGTGCCCCAGTAATCCAATGTCTGCTACTGGATGGACACGTGATTCACCACTGGGCAAGGCTTGACCAATTGGCAGAACAGCTTGTTCAGATTCTGAGAGTAGGATGCAAGCCTGCAACACCCGGCCAAGCAGGGGTGCCAGCCGCAGTTACTGTGCCCTGGCAATCCAATATCTGCTGCTGCTGGTACTACATGTCAGCCATTTGCTCCTTCCTCTTGTAGACGGGCATAGCTCGGATGAGTGCGCCTGCGGGCGGGGGCTGGGTGTCCACGAGATTCACCACCGGGCAAGGCTTGCCCAATTTGCAATAGAGCTTCTTGAGCTCAGTCAAGTACGATGCCAGCCAGCCTGCAACGCCCGACCAAGCAGGGGTGCCAGCCACTCAAGCCCTGGCTGGGCCTCTACCGCTGCTCCACAAATGCCAGCCAGTCTGCTACGCCTGGCCAAGCAGGGGTGCCAGCCACAGTTACTGTGCCCGGGCAAACCAATGTCTGCTTCTGCTGCTGGTACTGCACATCAGTCATTTGCTCCTCAATCTTGTAGATGGGCATAGCTTGGATGAGTGCGCCGGCGGGTGGGGGCTGGGTGTCCACGAGATTCACCACTGGGCAAACTTGCCCAAATTGCAATAGGGCATCTTGAGCTCAGTTGAGTAGAATGCCAGCTTGAAACACCCGGCCAAGTAGGGGTGCCAGCCACCAAGCCCTGGCGGGGCCACTGCCACTGCCTCGACGATGCCTGGCTGGCAGCCTGCAACACCCGGCCAAGCAGGGATGCCAGCCACTCCAGTCCCAGGACCCACCATTGGGGTTCTGGGGCTGCCATTCCACTCACGGGGAGCTATCATTCCACTTCATCTAGAAACTGCCACTCCGGTTCTAGGACCCGCCCTCAGGGTTCTGGGGCCTACGTTCCAGGCAGGGAGGGCTGTCCATCCACATGATGCAGAAGCAACAGGGGTGCTGCTGCTGCTGCTCAACCTGATGCTGGTGCTGCTACTGCTAGGACTGGGGGCAGGGCTAGACCCTGCTGGCTGAAAGGGGTGGCTGCTCCCACTCCCACCATCCCCAGAGGTGTCTTGCTGCTGCACACTCTCCAGAGCCCTCTCTACATGCTGGACCCTCTCCACCAGCTCACCCTTCCAGTAGTCATAGAGCGCTGTCTGGCATGCCACGCTGCTCTTGACCCTGGGGTCCAGCATGGTTGCCAACACATATTCCTCCCGCTGCAGGAGCTCATAAAACTGTGCCTTCAGCCCTCCCTTCAGCTGTCAAACCAGGGCAACTACCTCATCCGCCAGCTTCCTGCTCTGAGGGCCACAATCATGCCCCTGGAGAGTTGTCTCCAGCCTCCTGAAGACACTCTGGACCAGGGGGTTCACCTGGCTGAGGGTGGTAGTGGAGGAGCTGATGATCTCCGTCACGATCAGGAATGGTCTCAGAACAAGGACTGTGTAAGCCAGGAGCTCCCCTTCTGCCCCATAGTACCCTGGAGGTGCCCCGCTGTCTGTCACCAGTTGAACCTGACGCAAGGCTCGAGAAGCTGCTTGAAAAGCCACTCAAGCATCAGGAACGTGGAATTCCACCTGGTGGACACATCCTACACCAGCTGGTGCACTGGGGAGTCTTGCTCTGCCTACTTCGGCCGGAGGTCACTGCCCTTCACGCTCTGGTTAAAGAAACCGGCCAGCTTCCTCCCCCGCTCAATCAAGGAGCTAAGCGTGCCTGCCCCAATCCCCTTCTCCCCCAAGCATCCCTGACCACCAGGTGAAGGGTGTGTGCAGCCCCCTCGCGGACTGCCCTCAATACGTTCGCCGCGTTGTGCGTCACCACGCACCCCTTGGTGAAGGGCGCACCTGGCATGACCCACTCCCTCACCATGGCAGTCAGGGCTGCCTCGATGTTCCAAGAAGTGTTAAGTCTGCGGCGTCCATGACTTCCACCTGAAGCAGGGCGCACCTATACCCTGCTTTGGGACCCCTCCTGCCACTGCCAAACGCTGCCTCTGGGTCCTGCCACCAGTGCGTCGTCACTGCCAGGTAGGCATGTAGCGTGTTTCTGCTCAACCACAGGTTGGTGGTGAAGTGGACGGTGGCACCCACAGCCCCTGCCAGCTGGTCCCTTGCCCGCTCCTTTAAAGCCCAGTACGAGGCTGGCACCACCTACCGACTCAGGGTGGTGCATGAGGGCAGCTTAAACTGGCCAGGAAGCCAATCAGGTGCCTAAACTACATGTCCCGACCACCGAGAAGGGCTGCCCATCAAGCGCTATCATTTCCACCAACATGCGCGTGGCTTTCAGTTCAAAGCCACACTGCCCTCCACGTCCTGCAGCTGCCGATGGACCTGGCAGCTGCCCCCACCCCAGCTCCTCCATGGTGCACGGATGCTTCTGGGCCACTGACAGCACTGATGGGAGGGGCAGAACATGGTGGTGACACAGCTCTTGGAGGGACCTGTGGCCGGCCCTGTCCAAAGTGGCCAAGGGTCTGTTGTCCTGCCCACCAATGAGTGTCCCCAGCAAGTGGGTGTTCTCTATGGCAGGGGACATTTACACACCTGAGTCTGGAGGCCAAGTTGGTGGAGCAGTTGCTGTTCATCAAGGTGAACCTTCTGCTGCTGGGATTCCCCGAGCTGCCCTGGACATGGATTGATGGTGCAGTGGCCCATGCCATGGGCAGTCTTGGGATGGGGCTCCTCCTCAATCTAAGCAGCTGCTGCCCCTTCCTCCCAATACCCGATCTGCCTCTCTCTTTCTCTCTGATTAGACGGCCTCGGCCGGCCTATCTGACTGACCTCATGCTGCCGGGTGGCATTGGGAAGCTGTAAGCCTGCCAGCCGGCCTCTAGCTATACAATCTTGGCCCGCCTATCTGACTGGCTCTCTCTCTTTTCCGCCGCACAGTCTTTGCCAGCCTGAGTGCCCTGCCAAGGTCCCAGCCTGCCTTCCCTACTGCCTCTCATGCCACGCTGCTTGTCTGTCCACCCAGGTTGCCAAGATCAAACCCTGCCTCAGCCTATCCTCCACTGCTCATGCCACGCTGCCTGTCTGCTGCCGCCGCAGCTATATCATGGGTTCTACTACTGGGCAATTCAGCGTCTGCCGCTGCTCCACTGATGCCTGGCAGCCTGCAATCCCCGGTCAAGTAGGGGTGCCAGGCCAGCCACCAAGTCTTCCCAGCCTCTGCGGCTGGGTCTCTGATGGCCAGCCCTGGCGTCATGGGCACCCCCAGGGGCCAAGCACCAAACCTGCCTGCCCGGGCAACCTGGGGTGCCAAACGCCAAGCCTTCCCGGTCTCTGCTGCTGCTGGGTCTCCGATGGCCTGCCATGCCACCACGGGGCCCCCAGGAGTCCCTGGAGCACCCCAAGCCTCCCGGCGGCGCCGAACGCTTGGGAAGATCCGAACTCTGCCAGACTGAACCCCCAAACCAAGTTTTTAGTCTGAATGGCCGAACATCCAGACTCCGTCCTGTTTGCACATCCCTAGAGTTTTCCCCTTCAGTCTGGGAACAGAACTGATGGAAGATTAGAGACACACTATGGTTGTCTGGAAAGACATTTTGAGAATTTGCTCTACTTGAGCCACTTGAAAAAGGAGTCTTGGTCCCCTCCTGAGCAAGCCTTATAAGCATTACAGCCTTTGGTCAAAGCAGATAGAAGATCTTCTAAGAGCCGAACCCCTAAAAAATAAAATGAAAGCTTTCAAGTTTATACTATGCCCTCAATTAAAAACTATTTATGAAAAGCTATCTGAGAAAATGAAAAGCTTCCTCTTTAAACATCTGGTAAGTGGGCAGCCAGACAGTGGGGATCGGATATTTAAACTCTATGGCTCATTAGAAGAGGATGAGGAATTGTCATGAAGAAGATAATGAAGGAACTGTCTTTTAAAAAATAATCCCAGCCTTCCTACATGAGAGGTGTTCTCAAGTAAATACTTGGGAGCAAAACGTAACTACATTCCACACATACAAATATACAGTTGCGTGCAAAATGTATTAATCTCTCAAATACATTAAAGCATGACAACTCAATCCCTCAATCTAGTGAGCACAACAGGATTGTCAAAATGTCAGTATCAGATTTAGTAACACAACAGTAATTCAAGAACAGATTTTACAGAGGACAGCAAGAACTATTAAGCTACCTCGGGGGTGTCAATGTCTTGTACCGGCGAGTCACCATCATCATCACTGCCTTTTCTCTTTCTTCTATTTCGCACACTTTGAATTAAATTCTTGTGGAAGTCACAAATATAGAGATGCCTTGCCTAAGAGTTTAAAAACATGCATTGTTATTACACACATCTGCACAAGTCTGAAATCTAGGAAATATGCAATAATTCAAGTAGCAAAAAAATATTGTAGCATCAACAATGTAGTTCTATCAGAGGCTGGCCATAAGTTTAATAAATCTGATGTCAGTAAAACCTGATTAGGATATCTGAATATCTGGCACACTAGAACTTATGAAGCTGATTTGGCTTTAATCACCGCACCACTTCATCTGCTCACCAAGTTAAAATTGGGATACCAGGCTATAGGAGGAGACAAGTATAGCCTTCCTATCTTAGTCATCAAAATTTAGAGTGCAGAACAAAACAAATCATTTTGCATTCCTTTTAAATGGACAAATAGGAAGATTTCAGCTCTGGCTTCCTTAGTCTTGTAAATAAGTCTGTGAAGCTTTTAAGAGTGTGTGTCTGAAGAAGTGGCTTGTTTTGAGCTAAAGGTCCAATATTTGATCCAATTTCTATTGACTGATTTTTCAGAAGTATCAAGTACTGGCAGTTCCACAGGCCTTGTGAAAAGTCAGACATCTAGATGAAATCTGTGATGAAAAAAGCAATCCTGAAGGGCTTAATATACACTTCAGTGTACAGATAT
This sequence comes from Sphenodon punctatus, assembly GCA_003113815.1. NCBI lineage: Eukaryota > Metazoa > Chordata > Lepidosauria > Sphenodontia > Sphenodontidae > Sphenodon > Sphenodon punctatus. The sequence goes on from QEPC01008797.1 coordinate 1,365,178, forward strand.
ACATTGAAATTCTAAGCCTTTTCCTGTATAAATGCAAAAGAAGCAGTCTAAGCATGCTTTAAGTTTACGGTGCACCACTTAACACAAGAATACTTTCTAGGTCATGGTTGGGGGGGGGGGGGGGGAAAGAGAGGGAACACACTAAAAAAACTAGTACGGCAAGAGTCTGGAATAGCCACCATTCTTTCAGAAAACCATAATCTCTCCAGGAACTGCTGCAAGCATATTAGAAGCCTCCCTTTGTGCCAGCTATTCAACAGCACTTTTTACTGCGTCAGAGAAAAATAAAAAACCCTTCATAAATACTTCCTTCCCTCTGAACAAGCGGTAGGAAAACAGAAGCTAGTAGACATTACTCTGCGATTTAACAGTTTTGATCTTAGTAATGCAAATGTCTAAGAGGCGTTTGTTTGAGGCCGTGAGTGCGTCCGGCTTGCGCATGGGGACACAAACCTGTGGAGGTTTTTTGTACAGAGAAGCACTATAAAGAGCCTGATGGCTGCCAAGCGGAAAAGACAGTGGCAAAGTGAGACATGCAGCATTGCAGCACGAGGCGGAGCAGCCAAGTGTTGCCCTTACTAGAGAACAGACACAACTAACACTCGATCAAACACAGACATGTTCTCTCCTGGGAGAAAAGTGCGGCGATCTGCAAACCCGTAGTTCTCCTGCAGCGCCAGGTCGGGGCACTCAGGCAACTACCCCAATGCTATTCCGACTTTCTTTTTTAAAAGAGAGAAGGAGCAAAAAAGAAAGAAGCAGCAGCGAGCAACCCCCCTCCTCCCCCCCGTTCTCCAACTGTACCGAATGAAACGAAGCCCCCGGGCGCTCTGCAGTGCCTGCCAGAAGTCTCCCAATTCAGCAAAGGCGCCCTCTGTAGCGGGGTAAATGACGGCGTCTTTCTCGCCCCGGTAAGCTGCAGGGGGCTTGCTGTGCGCTCTTCCACTGAGCGAGCAAGTCACGTAGCCCCACAATTGAAAGGCAAGGGCCCCTTCCGAGTCCAGGCGCGCTTCCCGGAGAGGAATTGCCCGGCCGAACTTGGGTCTCAGTAAGGGCTTTTGTTTCCTTGCCGGGGAGGCCAGTGCGCGTCTCAGACTGGGATGCCGCGGAGGAAGCAGCAGCAGCTCCTGCTGCAGTGACTTTTATCTCCTCCTCCCCCCCGCTAACGTCCCCATGATGAAGGCTGCACTGCAGGGAGGCGAGAACTGGCTGGACCTGCCGGGGCTGCCTGCGCACAGCCGAGAGAGCGCCCCCCTCTCCCGCCCGGCTCGGCTTGGGGGGCCCCAGCACTTACGCTCTTATCCAACTCGATCTTCACCTTCTTCTGCGAGATGCTCTTCTGGATGCGCTTGCTGAAGCTGGCGTTGCCCGCGGCCCGGCTACACCTCTCGCCTTCCTCCCGCAGGCAGCACAGCTGCCCGGCGCCGGGGCCAGCGGCCCCAGGGGGCCCCGCCGAACCAGCAGCAGTAGCAGCCGCCGCCGCCCCGACAGCAACGCCAGGAGCGAGCCCAGGCGGCGGGGGCACTTCCACAGCAGCGGCTGCATTACCCACCGCGGCGGCGGCGGCGACGGCGGTGGCGGCAGCTTCCCCACCGCCTCGGTTCGCCTCCTCCGGGGCGAACCCGTTCATCTCTCCCGCCAGCGAGCGGCTCTCTCCGCAGAGCAGGGGAAAGGACCGGCCCGGGTGCCCGGAGCAGGATCCGGCCCCCTCACCCGCCCCGGCTGAACTAAGCTTGGCCGGGGACGGGGTGCTTCGCGCAGCCTAGCCACTAAGTAGGGTCCCAGCCGTGGCCCCCCGAGGCCACCAGCAGCGAGGAGGACGCTGCTCTGGTACCCGGCCCCGCGCCGCAAGGGCAAAGAGGATGCTCCCCTCCACCTGGCGGGCCTAAGCTCCCCCGCCGGGGCACAACAACAGCGAGCGCTGCCCCGAGCGCCTCACGCTGGGTTAAACCCCGTGCTCCCCCCCGGGGGTCACTCGGCTTCCTCCTTCCCTCTCTGTCATGTGGAGACTTTTCAGCTGTTTCCTATGTAACAACAGCTGCCTGCCGCGCCGCCCGCACGCCTACCCGCCCGCGGCATCTCGGGAGCTGTAGTTCCGAGCCCTGCGCTCCCTCATTGCCCCGGCAAGGCTAAAAACTACAGCTCCCGGTAGGCACCGCGCGGAGGGCGACCTCGCAGGCCATTTTGCTGAGCGCATGGAGGGAGGGTGAAGGCACATGAGTCTTCCCCCCCGGTCAGGGGCGGGAGCAAGAGCGTGTTAACTGCTTTCTTGTCTTGCTGTGTCTGCACAAAGTCTCCTCCTCCGGTTCCCCCGCCGCATCCCACCTCCCTTGGTAGGCCCCGGCTTTTCTTCCTTTCAAAGGAGCTGTGCATGCAGCCGTTAAGATTTGAAATCAGCCTGCTTGGAGGAAGCCGAAGTGGAGCAGCTACCTCCCTCCCCCTCGCTGCAGCCTGAGCCGCGTTGACCTGCTGTCTCTCTGTCTGTCTACCCGCCCGCCCCAGGCCGCCCTATGGTTCACAGCGCAACTTCTGCCTGCCTATAGCGACGGGTAAATAATCCCCATTACACAAGCCCCAGCAGCAGCTCCCTCTAGACCCCCATGTAGACACGGGCAAAGACATAACTTGGTGGGGTCGCAGGGCCCCTGCTTCCTTCCTTTAGCTTTTTTTGGGGCGGAGAGCTGGAAAGTCTCTGCCTGCATAATACCATAAGACAAATTGGCATGGAAGAGGAGAGAGTCTCAAGCTTTAAGTTTCTGTGATAAGCTTTCTTAACTTTAAACCCCCCTGAGAAGGAGCAAATGGGGAAATAAGCTACATCTAACAATAAGCGGCAGCTCATATACCATTTCCCAAATAAATTGTAGCTCATATACCCAGTGTTTCAAAAGAAAAGGAGGCAATTACAATGAAGCATTCCAAAATTACATAAGTTCAAATGTGCCAAAAAACTTTAACGAGATGAAATATTTAGGGTCTGGTTTTACAAAGGCTTCTAAGCCACACAGGTTTAATTTTACTATTATGAATACTTCTGTCATTGTGACAGGAAGTTAAGAGCACACACATACGCATTTTAAGGACTGACATTGTGTATTTCTCTTGCTTTTCATTTATATTCAACTATTCCTTTTACCTGTTTTTCTTCATTAGTTTTCCTGGAGGGTTTCTGCCACCTGTATTATTTTCTGTTGGCAAATTAAAAACTCTGGACTTGTTTCATCTCTATTTTTTTATTTTAATTTTTTTTAAAAATTAGATGCTACCCCTCATGGCCATCCAAGAGCCCCTCATCTGCATTCCCATCTGAAGGTGGAGCAGCTGGATGTGCGTGCCCCTGAGTCACGCAGCACTCGTTCATGGCCACTTGCAGGAAATCTGGAGTGCTCGGTGTGGGGCAAGCCAAAAAGGTCCATGGCAGTGGGCAGCCATGTAACCCCAGCCCGTATGAACTGGGGTGGGCAGTCAGCCACACCAGCAGACCGCTCCGCCACTCATAGGCACTGTGGTCAGAGGACACAAGCTTTGCAAGTCACAAGAACTGGCAGGGAATGCTGGGGAGCCTGTGTTTCCCAGCGTGAGTGCTGGGAACATGTTATTTTCAAAGGCCAGCCCAGTGCACTTCGCTCTCGCCCATGGTCTGTGGGAGAGAGAGTGGGGGGTGGGGCTGCTGTGGTAGCCATGCTGGGAGCTGCCCTTTACAATCCCAACCCATGCCCAAGTGCCCACATGAGTAGGTGCGCCGCAGCTTTTGCACTCAGCGGCCATGGACACCTCCCCCCAAGCTACCTTGCTTGTTTAAAAACACCCTCTTTTGACTCAGAATAATTGATCCTTGTCCTTTGTGTTCATGATAGCTTTTAAAATGCCTGCCATTTTAGTTCATTTTGTAAAGAAATGAACTACACAGTATAAGATTAACTTAAGGCCTTGCATTTTTTAATCACTTAAAGTATTAAATGACTCTGTAAGGGACAGTGAGTTGCAGAACTATGGGCTACTGTGTTATTGGCAACACAGGCAAGAAAATGTGCTTTTAAAAATAAAATTCTATCAGGTTAAAAGTTTATTTTTTAAATGTCTGGAGACCAATCTCATCTTCTCCTTTTAAGTCTTAGAACTCCCTACCTTTTCTCCAGGAGGAGAGGCTTCTTTCCTGCTCTGAGCGGACTCTCCCTGCTTTCAACTTTTGAAACCCTGATTTTTGTTCCAACTGAGGCAGCCCAGCCTACTAACACATCAGTTAGCTGTAACCTGCCATAGTCTGCTTCTCTATCCTGAAATCCTTGTTCTGTACAATCCTCTTTAAAGGTGCTGTGCTCTGCTGTGCTGGGGGTGGAAGGGGCTGAGTGTGACTGGCTTACCATTTGGGAGTTGGGACTGCTCCGCGCCTCCCCCCCGGGTCCCTCCTCAAGCAGGTTTTAAAAGCTGCCAGACCCTGCTGCAGGTGGTTGCCTGCAGCAGGTGCCAAAGACTAGCTCCCGTTTGGCAGCCTTGCAGCAGCGGGAAACTTATCTGGCCCTGTCCTTGTACCGTTAGGCTGCTTTTAGACGTGCACGGCAAACACGCTATTTAATTTGCGGTCTTAAAGAATACACGACCAGAAATACGGTGGTCTAAACGCTGCCCGCATCACTTTTAGATGCCGCGTGAAAACAGGTGCGAGCAAACGGCGCTCGTATAAAAGCGGCCTCAGAGTAGTGGTAGTTCTATTTTGAATTGTTTTATTTGTTTTTAACTGGTTTGGTGGGGTAGGGGAAAGGAAATGCCATGGCTACTCAGTGGGAGAGGGGTTAGGCATGAGGGAGGGGTGGGTGGGAAGGAGTGTCATGGCCTCTGAGTGAGGGGTGGGGGTTCAGGCACAAGGATGGAGAGTGGGAGGGAGTGCTGTGACCCTCCAGTGAGATGCAGGGGTTCAGGCATGGGGAAAGGTGGGAGGGAGTGCCATGGCCCCAATGAGGGGGGATTCAGGCATGAGGGAAGAGGGTGTGATATGCGGTATTGGTTGGGTAGGGAGAGGAGATGGGGAGATATAGGTAAGGGGTAGGAAGGGAAGGATTTAGGGGGTATGGGTTGGGGAGAAATTTCCTTGCCTGCAAGCTTGCTTCTAGGAATGCTGGGCTTGGGGGTTCCTCTTCAGCCATCCCTTCCCCCAGGCCCTAATGGGCCCCCTAGGTGCTGTCATTTTGGAGGGGGGAGCTGTTAATCAGGAGCCAGGGAGGAGAGCCTTTCTGGGGCAGAGAGGACAGAGGGGCAACTATTGGGGTCTTGTTGGACAAGGGGAGGTATGATCATGCTTTAGGAGACACAGCTGGTGTCGGTTCCCATGTTTCACTTCCCCTCCACCCCCCAATCTCAGGATATTTGGGAGTTGTGGCCAGTAGGCCTCGTCTGACGCTGATGCTACTTAATGCGACACTGGTGGCAAATAAAACGTCTACTGTCCACCATCTGATTCAGGATGACGCTGCTGACCTCATATGTGCTACAGAGACCCAGCTGGATGAGGCATCTGGTCCAGTATTGTCCCAGATGGTGCCAGCTGGGTACTTGGTGCAGCATCAGCCAAGGCTTGAGGAACGGGGGCTGGTGGGGGGTGAAGTGGCTGTGGTCTGTAAAGATACCTTGGCCTTTCGGAGGTATCTGGTGCTTAACTCCGCCAATATTATTTATTATGTATTTATTATATTTAGCCCTGTTTTAATATTTTTATATTATTGGATTGGATGTTTTAAATTGTTTTTATTGTGTTTTAATTGTTGGAAGCCGCCCCGGGCTGCTTTAGCAGGAGGGGCGGGGTATAAATCTATTAAATAAATAAATAAATAAATATAGAGTGTGTCCACCTTGTGCCGGATTGGCTGGGATAGATTGGGGATCCTCTTTTTGTACCGACCACTCCGCTGCATGGTTGATTCTCTGACTGCTCGAGCTGAGCTGGTCTTGAAGGTGGTGTTGGGAATCACTGAGGCTTATTTTTCGAGGTGATTTCAACATACACGCTGAGGCCAGCCTTTTAGGGGTGGAGCAGGAGTTCATAGCCCCCATGACAACTATGTGGCTATCCCAAATAATATCGGGTTTGACGCATAAGGCGGAACACATATTGGATTTGATGTTTTGCACCTGCCTGGAGACAGGATTTCCAATTATCAGGGGTGTAGTTATAACACATTGCCGTGGTCAGATCATTACCTCCTGAAGGCCCACATCATCCCGACCCTCCTATGCCCTCGTTGGGGTGGTGGACCAGTTAGGTTGGTCTGCCCCTGGAGACTGATGGATCCAATCGGTTGCCAGAACACTCTGGGGGATATACCTACTGATCTTGATGGCTGCTTTGTCGATGACCTGGTGGTTTGTAGAATGACATTTTGATCATGGCCATCAATACAGTTTCACCCAGGTATCCACTCCCACCGCTTTGTCAGCGCAGGTCTCCCTAGTATACAGAGGATCTGAGGCGGTTGAAGTTGGAGGGGAAGCTGTTAGAGCGCAGGTGGCACTGGACTCGTGCTGAAGCCAATCAATTGTGGCATAAATCATTTTTCAAGGACTATGTTGTGGCTGTGATGGTGGCAAAGAAAACTTTCTTCTCCGCTATCATAGCGTCTGCAAAGTTTCATCCAGCAGTGGTGTTCTGGGTGGTGAGGGGCCTGCTTAACACAACCTGTCTGGCAATGGAGTTATCTATAGCCCATTGTGACATTTTTATTAATTACTTTGCAGGCAGAATTGCTCGTATTTACCATGACTTGGGCGTTACCATTTCATCTGCAAAGTTAGAGTTTGGGGTTATGGATGCTCAGTCTTGTCCTCTTTATTTGGCTCAGTTTCAATTGGTATCACCCCCCACCAATGCAGGGGCTGTGCTTGGGGTGATGAGGGCAACCCGTTGTGAATTAGATCCTTACCCGTCCTGGCTGGTGAAAGCCAGCTGGGACTGGACTTTGGCGCCATTATTTGCTGTGGCACCCTCGACTTTTTACACGAGATGGACCCACACATGCAAATGCAGGTCTGCTGCGTGTGCATGCTTGGGTGCCGCCTGTAAACACCGTGGCGGCTGGGCATGGATGCGACTCGCCCATCACCCACGCATGGAGCAACCGGTGAAAAGGCAGGTTGCTTTGTGCATGTAGGGCCCACAACTATGGGACCGCAGAGGTGCATGGGACCACTCTTGAGTGATTCCATTCTTTCCTGTCTGGGAGGTCCCAGCGGGTGGTGATGGGCGATTTGAGCAAATGCCCACCACTATGTTGGAGGGATCTAGATTAGCCATACCAAGAAATGAGAGATTCTGTCCTAGATGTCAGGATAAAATTGAGGACTTGACACACTATGCTATAGAATGTGCGTGTATAATGCCCTTCAAACGGAATTGTTATTTCCTTTACCGCCCTTTCTAACTGCCTTTTCGAATATTGAAAAGGTAATCTGGATTTTACAGCAGCAGGATGAGGCTTTTTTGAAGCAACTGGCATTTTTTGCCCTTCGTGCAGAAGAAAACTGGTCTTTATACCTATCAACTCTGATTTGAATTAAATAAGTCAGTTAAGTATTTGGATTACCGTAATCAGTTAGACTCTGACTTTTGCCTGGTTGTGATCATTTGCAGTAAATGACTCGGGTCCTATTTCTATTATAGTATCCAACTTTTTGCTTGCAACGATGCTGGTACTTGTGTTTTAAATGTTTAGAGGAAGCTCCTATATAAAGGTTCTAGAGATGCATTTAATATGGATTATATTTGTTTGCATTATAGTTATTTAATTTACAGTATGGATTATGGCACAAGCGGATCCTAATAAAAATTATTATATTATATATTATTATATATATACACACTTGTGTCCCACAGGGTTCTATTCTGGCTCCCTTCTTGTTCAGTGTGTATTTGAGGCCACTGGGTGAGGTCATTTGGAGCTTTGGGGTAGGTGTCATCAGTATTGTGATGCTACTCAGCTCTGCCTCTCTTTTTCATTTGACCCAGGTCCCAGTGTCTTGGTGTTTACCTGATGCCTGGCTGCAGTCGGGGAGTGGATGAGGGTGAGCCAATTGAGGCTGAATCCTGACAAGTCTGAAGTGATGATGGTTGGCCATTCCTATGACTTGGAGGGAGTTGGGACACCTGTCATTGATGGGGTCCAGCCGCCTCTGGTTGATCAGGTTTGCAGCCTTGGTGTGCTTCTGGACCATGCAGTGTACCTGGACTGTCAGGTGGTGGCAGTGGCCTTTTCACCAACTTCATTTGGTGAGAAGGCTGCGGCCTTTAATTTCAGATTTGGATCTGGCCACTGTCATCCATGCTTTCATCACCTCTTGGCTAGATTACTGCAACACACTCTATGTGGAGCTGCTCTTGATAGCTGTTCAAAGGCTGCATTCCCATGCAGAATGTGGCAGATTGGCTTCTTTTGAGGACGAGTTGCCAGGAACACATTACACTTGTGTGCCGAAGTCTGCACTGGCTGCCCATAGCTTTCGGGGCATAATTCAAGGTGCTGGTTTTGACCTTTAAAGCCCTAAATGGTCTGGATTCCATATATCTCAAGCCCTTTTTAAACAGGTGAGGGGGGCGGTCCGGGCCGGTGGGTGGAGCGCTGGTGTGGGGGCGATGGGTGGTGGGAAGGTGCAGATGGGTCCTACATGCACAGAGCAACCTGCCTTTTCACTGGTTGCTCAGTGCGTGGGTGATGGATGGGTTGTGGGAGATGGATGGGTTGTACGCACACATGCCCATCCACCACAGGGTTTACAACGGACCTGCGTGTGCATGCATCTGTTTATCTCGTGTAAAAAGGGCGTCACACCGCCTGTCCTACCATGTTCTATAGTGGCCCCTACAGCTGGTCGGGGGTGTCCTTCTGTAGGTCAAATCGGTTACTCTTATCTATAGGGTGGGGGTGCACAGGAGGGTGTTCTTGGTTGCTGCCCCGGTTTTATGGAATTCCCTTCCCTAGGAGGTTTGCTTGAGCCCGAACATCTTCCGGAGGTGGTGTAAAACCTTTTTATTTAGAAGAGCATTTGGTGGGTAGAGATTAGGGTTGGTTGGGTCATTGATAGGGATGGGACACGGGGGAGAATACCGGATACTGGATTTATCTGGATACTGGATCAGATCTCCCTGGTATCGGCATACCGAATTTTTAACATTGGCCGCTTTACTGTTTTTTTTACATTGCGGCCATTTACTTCAATGGCCGCGATGTAAAAAACTGGTAAAGCGGCCAATGTTAAAAATCCGGTATGCCGATACCGGTGATTATTGGATTAATCTGATATACCCGATTATCGGGGGTATCGGTTTTATCTGATACTGATATTCCCATCCCTAGTCATTGAGTAGGGTTATGGGGAGGGAGAGAATGTTTTATTGTTTGAATTTTTATTGTTGTTTTATTATTGTAAGCCACCCTAAGACCTTGTGGGAATACATTTGACAGCGGTGGGGGACTGGATGAGGGCGAGCTACTTGAAGTTGAATCCCGACAAGACGGAGGTGATGGTTGTGGGGAAAGATGGCCCCCATCATTGATGTGGTCCGTCTTCCCCTGGTATCTCAGGTCCATAGTCTGGGGGTGCTCCTAGATCCGCAGCTCTGCCTGGATGCCCAGGTGGCGGCGGGCACATTTTGCCAATTACTCTTGGCATGACAGCTTAGGCCGTATGTCTCAGACTCGGATCTTGCCACGATTATCCATGCTTTTATTACCTCAAGATTGGACTAGTATAATGCGCTCTATCACCCTTGGTGATGGTCCGGAGACTGCAGCTGGTGCAGAATGCAGCAGCCTATCTCCTTAGGGGGACGAGTCGTCGCGAGCATATTACTCCGGTGCTCCGTTTTCTGCACTGGCTGCCGATAGTCTTCTGGGCCCAATTCAAGGTGTTGGTTTTGACCTTTAAAGCCCTTAAACAGCCTGGGCCCCACTTATCTGCAGGACCACCTCACCCTCTGGATTCTGGATCAGCCTCTGTGATCGGCTGGGAGCACCCTCCTTGAGGTTCCCCCGGGAGTCGATCATGAGGAGGGCATTTTTGGTGGCCGCTCCGCGGCTGTGGAACTCCCTCCCATTGGAGGTCTGTCTGGCTGTAGACCTCCTCTATTGCTGTAGACATTGTAAGGCCTGGCTGTTCCGCTGGGCCTTTGCCGAGGGAGATGGGATGGGTACGGTGGGTTTTTATTGGTTTTACTGTTGGTTTATTTTAAATGTTAAATTTTACAATATTATTATTAGCAAGTATTTATATAGCACCAGCAATGTACCTGGTGCTTTACAAAGTAATGGAATAGACACGGTCCGTGCCCTAGGGCTTACAGAGACAGGAGGTGCGGGGGGAGATGAAGGAAGGGGAACAGAGGGAGAGACAAGGGGTGTAACGTTCAGAAAGATGTGAGGTCCCAGGTGCACGTGCTTGGCTACATTGAGAATGATGGTTGGCTGGTCCATGTGGTGAGGATAGGAGTACACAGACCTCAGGTAACAGGTTGTACTGGATGGAGGGTATCAGCAGGAGTTAGGTGAGGGGAGCGAGGAGTCGGGGATGGCAGAGCGGAAGATGTGGGTCTTGAGGAGGGATTTGAAGGTATTAAGGGAGGGGGTGAGGTGGATGTGGGCAGGGAGGGAGTTCCAGGCATGGGGGGCAGCTAGGGAGAAGGGATGAAGGCGGTTAGGGGAGCAGGGGAGGTGTGGGAGGGCAAGAGAGGGGGCAATATTATTTGTTTTAAAATGTTGTTAGCTGCCTCAAGATGTTGTGCATGAGGGGGCGGCCTAAAAATACGAAAATAAATAAATAAATTGAAAAATAAATAATAAACGTAGGGTACAGAGCCAAAATATGGAAGTTCTTGTCTATGGGGTGTAATCCTGTGCCATTAAACTCAATGGGAGTTTTGTCAATGGGTACAGGATTGTCTCAACGAATAATTCAACCTGTCACTGAGGCACAGTAGGAGCTGGAGCCGGTCTTCAATCAGCGCATTTTCCATTTGTTTTGTTCGTTCTCTGCTTTATATTTTGTCAGTTAAGAGACACTCCATAAAGTGTTTATATAAGCCATGGCTTTATTAAAAGATATAAAGCTGTAAACAGGTTCAAAAAATAAACTTTGTATTTTAAGAATAATCTAGGTGTTACAGGATTAAAACTGATAAGCCTGTGTACTGTAAAACCTTGGATTTGTATATATATCAACCACTGCCGATAACAATTCAGTCCTTGAGTGAGCCACTACATTTAGTCACAACAAATACTCAAAAGTCCTTCGAGTAAAAAATGTTATCTGCAGATTTACAAAACCTTATGTCTATTAGTATAGAAAATTAAGGAGAGAACATCAGAAGAAAGCAAAACATTTTAAAAATACTTGGGGTATTTTTATACAATGAATGAGATCGTTTTCGGCCCCAAGACCTCTAATCATTCGCTTTACCATATAAAACTGCTGCATGACTGGTGACGGCTGGGTATGGGCCTGACGCTCCAGCACCATTCATTTTTAGGGCTAGTTGATTCGGCAGGTGAGTTGTTACACGCTCCTTAGAGGTTTCCTCCTGCTGTATATATCAACCAACACCTTTTCTGGGGTCTGATTTAATTTTAAAAATACTTGGGGCATTTTTATACAATGAATGAAAGATGGTGTTCTTTTGCTTCTAAAAGCAGCTGGTATATATAAACTAAGAGTTACATTATCAAATGTAACGTCACACATAAATATCAGTATTTCTCCAAATTTGCTGTAGAAGTTGCACACCGCTTTGATGTTCTATCATTCTAAATGCATGTAAAATGACAATACCTTCAATTAGCTAAGAGAAGCTAATGCATATATGTTCATTTTACAGTGTAGGACTCAGAGCTCAGGCTATTTATATGGGTGCCACATTGGTGCCAAATGTAAGAGACAAAAGAAAAATCAACTTGTTTTAGTGAGACTAATAAAGAAGGTTGGAACTAAGCTAAAGTGCAGGCTATGGTTGATTAACATATTTATTTATTTATTTATTTATTTATTGCATTTCTACCCCGCCCCTCCTGAACACAGCTCGGGGCGGCTTACAATCATAAAACAACAATATAAAACAATATAAAACACATAAAAATCATTCCAAAATATATTTAAAACATAAAATAAACAGGGCCTGGGATTTAAAACCATTTAGGGTATAAAACCATTTAGAATGAGGGAGATAAAATCACCTCCCCACCCCCCTCCCCAAAAGCCTGGGCGAACAGCCAGGTCTTGCATCTTCGCCAAAATACCAACAGGCTCGGGGCCAGACAGGCCTCCTCCGGTAGGGAGTTCCAGAGACGTGGCCCGGCCACCGAGAATGCCCTCTCCATTGTGGCCCCCCGCTTGACGCAGGGGACCTCCAAGAAGGCACCCCTGGCAGACTGAAGGAGCCGCTCCGGGGCGAGGCGGTCCCTGAGGCATGAGGGGCCGAGACCGTGAAGGGCTTTATAAACCAATACCAGCACCTTGAACCTGGCTCAGCATGCTATCGGCAGCCAGTGCAGAGCCTAGAGCACTGGTGTTATGTGCTCCCGGCAACCCATCCCCGAAAGGAGCCGGGCCGCTGCATTCTGCACTAGCTGCAGCCTCCGAACCAGGCACAAGGGAAGCCCCACGTAGAGTGCATTGCAGTAGTCCAGCCTCGAGGTGACGAAGGCATGGACGAGGGAGGCCAGGTCCGGGCCGGAAATGAATGGATGCAGCCTCCGCACCAGACACAACTGGCGAAAGGCAGCCTTAGCGACTGCCTCCACCTGCTGCTCTAGGCGGAGATCCGCATCCAGCTCCACCCCCAGACTCCGGACCTGTTGAGCTATAGGAGGCGAACCCCCCCAATAAGGGGGGCCGACACCTCCCTCGCTCTCCCAACCACCATCACCTCCGTCTTATCGGGGTTGAGCTTCAGTCTGCTCTGCCACATTCATTCCGCCACGGCCTCCAAACACTGGGATAGCACCGAGATAGCAGGGTCTGGGTCCGTTGAAAAAGAGAGGTACAGCTGAGTATCATCAGCATATTGGTGACAACGCACCC
>QEPC01008797.1:1378569-1406808 GCA_003113815.1 Sphenodon punctatus
CCTGCGGAACGCCGCATGATAAGGCGCGGGTGCAAGATGTCTCCTCCTCCAGCACCACCTGCTGACTTCTCCCCGAGAGGAATAAACGGAACCATTCAAGAACAGTCCCATCCAGACCCCCCCAGGTCACGCAGCCGTCTCAGCAGCAGCCCATGGTCCATGGTGTCTAAAGCGGCCAAGAGATCTAGCAGGATGAGAAATGTTGAACATCCTGCATCCATCTCCCGGTGGAGATTGTCGACCAAGGCCACCAACGCCGTCTCGGTGCCATGGCCAGGGTGGAACCCAGATTGAAACGGGTCTAGGAAATCGATGCTGTCGAGATGCCCCTGGAGCTGGAGAGCCACCGCCTGCTCAATAACCTTCCCTAAAAAGGGAAGGTTAGAGACAGGTCAGTAACTGGCGAGGGCGTCCACGTTCAATGATGGTTTCTTCAGCAGGGGGCGCACCACAGCCTCCTTGAGACTGGGCGACAACCTCCCCTGCTGTAAGGAAGCATTCACTACCCTCGCCAGCACCATTCCCCAATGTCTCCCTGGAGGCTTTCACCAGCCAGGACGGGCATGGATCAAGTTCACAACACGTGGCCCTCACAGACCCCAAGACATCCGCCGCATCGGCCGGCGTCACTTCCTGAAACTTCCCCCCACAAAGATGGACCAGACGGGGCCTCCATCACCTCGCGCTCTCTACCTACTGCCCCTAATCCGACTGCAAAGTCGCTCTGAATCCAAGCGATCTTGTCCACGAAGTAGCTGACAAATTCCTCACAGCGGGCCTGGGACATATCCCCATCCAGGTGGAGTGAGGACGGACTAACCAACCCCCGCACCACCTGAAACAGCTCCGCTGGACGTGACTTCGCGGACGCTATGAGGCAGCAAGGAACTCCTTCCTTGCTGTCCTCACAGTCTCAACATAGGACCGCAGATGGGCCCTATGGAGAAGTCGGTCGGAGCCAGAGCGAGTCCGCCGCCAGCGTCGCTCCAGCCTCCTTGCTTCATACACCGCAGCCCCTCGGTAAACCAAGGGGCCCTGCGGTGACGAGACCGAGGCAGAGGGCATCTTGGAGCCACCCTGTTGATGACCTCCTCCAGTAAGATGTTCCAAGACTGGACCAGCTCATCGACAGAGTGACCGTCCAGGTCCAAGGTTAATTCCCGCAGGACTTCCTGGAACCGTTGAGGTTCCATCAGCCACCGAGGGCGGACCATCCTAACTGGTCCTACCTCCTTCTGAGGGGTGTGTGCGGGGAGTTTAGCCTGAAGGAGATAATGGTCCGTCCATGACAAGGGCACTGCTGTAACCTCCCCACAACCGGACCCCCCGCCTCATGGCCAGAGCTGAAGATCAGGTCAAGGATATGCCCCCCCATGTGGGTCGGGCAGATAACTCCCTGGGACAAATTCATGGCGGCCATGAATTCTCGCTCCGCCCCGACAAGGCCGGCATCGGCGTGGACATTGAAATCCCCCAGGACCAAAGTCCTAGAGGAGCCCAACACCACCTCCGAGGCCAGCTCTGCTAGAGCGGCCAGGGATGCCGCCGGACAAGAAGGAGCCCAGTATACCAGCAGCACCCCTAGGTTGCCCCCAGCCAAATCAAACACCACGTGAAGGGCCTCAATACCTTCAATCTCCTGAACTGGATACCTCCTAACAGGCCAATCCTCCCTAAAAATAATCGCTACACCTCCACCCCGGCCACCTGTGCGGGGCTGATGCTGCACGGCATACCCGGCCGGAACAAGATCCGCCAAAGTTGGACCGGCGAATTCGTCCAGCCAGGTCTCCGTGATACATGCGAGGTCCACAGCCCCATCCAGGATTACATCCTGGATAATCGAGGCTTTGTTGACCACGGATGAATGAATTTATTAACATATTAGCATATGCCATTATGATTCCAAATCAAATTGAAATAAAACTTAAAGACTACAAAATATAAAACCAATTCCATGCAACAGTGAATGTTACCAAATCCCAAAGATAACTTCATACAAAAACTAAAAACATAAAACAAATTACAATTACAAAACATCTTCATCTTCTTTCTCACTTTGGCAGCTAATCTTGCATGAATAGTACCTGAAGATACAACTGAATGGGTATAGCTATGAGCAAATCTTTTAACTTTTTAGCTCGCTTGAATATAAAAATGGGAAGATCATCACAAGAAGGAATATCCTTTACTAAATGTCAGTGCTTTAATATAATATTTGTCACCTTCTGAGTATAAGGATTGTATGTCATACTATATAACAGCCTGTTTTGACTTTCTGTTTGGGCTTAAGAAAAGACTCATGTGGTACTTTTAAAGCATCTTTGAATGATGTTTCTAAAAGCTTTCAAGGATATCCTCATTGTAAAAATGCTTGTCCTAACTCCTTAGAAGAACGTTTATAATAAAAAATATCTGTACAATTCCTGTACAGGCCCTCCCTTTTCTTTTATAGCTTTGTTTATTTTTGTAGTAGATCTCATTTGTTGGTTTCCCCAGACAGTGTAGATCTCTCGGCCGCTTTTGATACCGTGGACCATGGGCTGCTGTTGAGGCGGCTGCGTGACCTGGGGGGTCTGGATGGGACTGTTCTTGAATGGTTCCGTCGATTCCTCTCGGGGAGAAGCCAGCGGGTGGTGCTTGGGGATGAGACATCTTGCCCCCATGCTTTATCATGCGGCATTCCGTAGGGTTCCATTCTGTCTCCATTATTATTTAATGTATATATGCAGCCCTTGGGGGAGGTCATGAGAGGGTTTGGGGTGTGATTTCACCATTATGCTGACGATACTCAGCTGTACCTCTCTTTTTCAACTGACCCAGACCCTGCCGTCTTGTTGCTATCCCAGTGTTTGGAGGCCGTGGCGGAATGGATGTGGCAGAGCAGACTGAAGCTCAACCCCGATAAGACGGAGATGATGTCAGTGGGGAGAGTGAGGGAGGTAGTGGCCCTCCTGATTGCGGGGTTTTGCCCTCCTATAGCTCAGCAGGTCCGAAGTCTGGGGGTGATATTGGACGCGGACCTTCTCCTGGAGCGGCAGGTGGAGGCAGTCATAAAGGCTGCCATCTTATAGCTCAGCAGGTCCGAAGTCTGGGGGTGATATTGGACGCGGACCTTCTCCTGGAGCGGCAGGTGGAGGCAGTCATAAAGGCTGCCTTCTGCCAGTTGCATCTGGTGCGGAGGCTGCGTCTGTTCATCTCCGTCCCGGACCTGGCCTCCCTCATCCACGCCTTCGTCACCTCGAGGCTGGACTACTGCAGCACTCTGCGTGGGGTTTCCCTTGTTCCTGGTTCGGAGGCTGCAGCTAGTGCAGAATGCGGCAGCCCGCCTCCTTTCGGGGACGGGTCATTGGGAGCACATAACACCTGTGCTCCGGACTCTGCACTGGTTGCCAATAGCATGCTGAGCCAGGTTCAAGGTTTTGGTGTTGATGTACAAGGCCCTTCACGGTCTGGGCCCCTCGTACCTCAGGGACCACCTCGCCCTCCGCACCCTAGAGCGGCTCCTTTGGTCTGCTGGGGGTGCCTTCTTGGAGGTCCCCCGCGTTAAGCGGGGGGCCACAATGGAGAGGGCATTCTCAGTGGCCGTGCTGTGCCTTTGGAAATCCCTCCCAGAGGAAGCTTGCTGGCCCCAAGCCTTTTGACATTCCGGCGAAGTTGTAAAACCTGGCTGTTCGCCTAGGCCTTTGGGGAGGGTGAGAGGGCGGGTTAGGGTTTTATCTCCCCTACCCTATTTATTGTTTTATTGAGTTCCCGGGCCCTGTTTTAACACTTTGAACTGTATTTTGATATGTTTTAATTGTTTTTATATATTTGTTTACATATGATTTTTTTTATTGCTGTAAGCCGCCCCGAGCTGTTTTTAGGAGGGGCGGGGTAAAAATTTAATAAATTAATTAAAATATATAAATATCTGTAAAACCGAGTGGGACCAGCTGGGAGAGGAGGGGCTAGGAGCAGGAGCCTCTGCAGGGGAAACAACTGGTGGAGCCCCCCCCCACCTATTTATTGGCTGTTTCCATCCACCCCCAGGTATATTATCCAGAGGCTGGGGTCCTTGGGCGCCAGCCGAAGGGCGACACCAAAGGGTGTCGGCCGTTGGTGGGGCTGTGCATGGACATGGGTGCCCCCCCACCTTGAGAAGTCGACAGATGGTCATTTCAGACAACACAGAGGAACAGAAGGAGCCCTCCCCCCTCCAGACTGATCTGTGGTTGGAGAAGCGGCAAGGAGCGGGGTTTTTGAGCGAGCTGCCCCCCCTCCCGACACAATCTCAGACCATTTACTTATCTGACGGTTGGAGGGGTGTGTGACGTAGAGGCTCTGTCATTCTGCTGCTTGCCGGTGTGTGCTCCCCAATGCCCCAGCTATCCCTTCCTACCACCCGCTCCTGATTGTAACCGCTGGAGGGGTCTGAGCCTCAGAGCCATTATTTGTCTGCCCGTCCCCAGTTTGACTGCCTCACCACCCCTACTTCCCACCTGTGGCTGTTTGCTCTGAGCTCCCGACCGGCGACGAGACCAGCTGTGCTGAATCTGACACATGGGAGACCTGCGCCTGCGCAGACACCAATACCGGCTCTTAAAAACCCTGCCGAGGCTACGGCGCTGGGGCTGTGGGGTCTGTAAGTTCAAAGTAGGGGAGAGCGAGCCCTTCAGCCCTCCTTTCCTGGCCTGTTGCCCGAGACCTATATTTGCCATGAGGGAGGGAGTCGCCCGGCCCCTGAGCCTGACCGCGGAGGAGCCCCGCAACCTACGCGCTGTGCTGTTAGTCCACCTGTGCCGCAATTAGGAACAGCTGCAAGGGTGTGCCCTTTTGCGCGTGGCCTTAGGCGCTGGCCGTGCGAGGGCATTGACTCTTAAATTTTATTGTTTGTATTAGTTTTCTTCCGCCTAGTAATCCACTCTCTAAGGATATTATGACAAGGAAGGGCAAGAAACTGGGGGTAACACCCAGGACTCAGGCTAGGCAGCAGCAGCTAACCGAATGTTTTTCCTCGGCTATAGCTTCCCCCCGAGCCTAGGCGGGATGGGCTGCTGCAGGAATCTTTGTGGTTTTCTAGGGCCGATCCTGTTGTAGGATGGGCCTTATTGGCCACTGGCACGGGTCCTTCAATTCCCCCTTTGGTGCAGGGCGCTGGGAATTTGAAGGAAGGGATTGTGGGGGACGATCCTGAGGTACCCTCGTTATCTAGACCGGTTTTCCCCAATCCTGCATTGCTGAGGTGTGCCCAGGCATTTAAACAACAGGGAGAGAGATGGCTAGCTATGGCTGCCAAATCTCGGGGGTGTACTGGGGCTGTTTTGGGTCCTCGGGTCTCTTCTATAGAGAACAAAATTAGCGCCCCATAAGAACTAATGGAGGAGACTGAGCCCCAGCTTTCAACTGCCCTGGTAATGGAAGGGGATAATTCTTGCCTGAGTGTTCAGTCAGCTGTGCAGGGGGACCTGGCCCCAGGATTGTTATGTGCCCTGGCTGAGCCTTTGCCCACCCCCCTCTAGATCAGGGTACGAAGCTTCGGGGGACATAGAATCAACTTAGTCGGGCTACTCTAGAGAAGGGAGGTCTACCAGAGGTCCACCTGGGTGTGTTAATTAGTCCTGGAGCTAGCGTCATGGGGCCCCAAGAGAATGCTGTTTCTTGTAATTTGCCAAGGGTGGAGGAGATCGAGGTCTCTTCTTGTGGGTCCAGAGGGAGGGAGGGAGTTTTTACTACTCCCATTACCCTTCTGGGTCCCACTTCGGATTTGAGAACTAGTACCCCTGAGACACAGGAGACTCGGGCCCAGGCTTGTGGCTGTCTTTTGCAGGCAGAAGTACTGAGGCCACTCCTGGCTCAAATTAAGGGGATAGATTCCAAACTCCAGGCCCTACAGCAGCAGCTGAGTGGGACTTGGGAACGTGTTAATGAATTGAGACATAGTAAGATCGTGGAGGACCATCAGAGTATGGACCAGATGTCTCAAACAACCCCTTTGTATGGCCCAGCCCGTTTTAGGGCTTTGCCCCCGATGGTTAAGGAGGATTGGGTAACTATCCCTGTTGCCAATGCCTTGTCCTTTACTGTTTATCCGCAGCCCTTTGGAGCTCTTCCCCCTTGGGATTCAAAGTTGTGGGTGGTGCGCCATGTTTCCGACATACTGGGCTGTCGTTTTTTGCCGTCTTATATAATTTGGTCCTTTTTTTTTGCCAGATAGGGGTAGTGCTTCATGGCTTGTTATTTATTTTTGTTCAATAGCCATAGCCGAATGGCTACTGTCTAACGTCCACCTTTTAAGTTCGTGGGGGGGTTATGCAGCTAAAGTCTATACTACGGAAGGAATTGCTCCACTCATGCCCCAAACCTGGTCTAAAACTCAAGCTCCCCGGGCCAGAACTTCTAATCTGCTCCACTCATTTAGGAGGAAGTCAGGTATCATTGGGGACCTCCCTAAGGCCTGTGAGCTCAAAAAGTTGGTACAAACTGAAGTCTCTTTGGCCTCTCCTGCTTTGGCCTCGGTTAGTGGGTCCACTGCCACTGTGGTGCCGGTTTTACTTGAGTTGGATTGCTTCCCTCCTAGGGTTTCCCCCCCGGCTAGCTTTGGGATGCCTTTTTCTGTGAAGATATCTCCGCGGATTTCGTTAAGCACACAAGTTGTCAGCCCATTGCAGGACAGGTTCATTCTCCCCCCAATGTCTTTCCATCTGTAAAGCAGGTGCACCTGTTCCAATGTCCAATTGTATTACGCCCCGGTCTGGACAACCATGCGGCAGCCAATAATAAATCGGTCTTTCCTCCGAGAGGGGCCTCGATTTTGGAGGAGCTTATGGCCTCTGACCATGTATGCAAGTCCACTGTTAAAGGGTCCATGGGGAAAGATAGTTGATTGTGCGTGGTAATCCTAGCCAATTGTTATGATCCCTCGGGGGTATCACAAATGATTATTAGTTGATAATGCCATGAACCTTGAAGGGAGATTTTTAAGTGTTTTATTAATTTGTGCCTATGCATTGTATGTATGTTCGTTTAAGCAATGGCCTATGGCTACGCTGTGATAATAAATTCAAGACTCAGAGATCTGTAAAACCTGGCTGTTCTGCCTGTCTTTTGGCAAGGGAGATGGGGTGGAGTGGGACAGTTTGGCGCCTCCCTTTTTATTGTACTTTATGATTTTACTGTTTTTGTGTGTTTTAATATTGTAAGCCACCCCGGGCTGCTTGGCGCAGGAGGAGTGGGGCATTAAATTATTTTATAAATAAATTTAAATAAAAGCAACAATCTCAGATCAAATACCAGCGAACCTCAGTATTTCCCAGAGATACTTCCTATTGACAGAATCAAATGCTGTCTTGAGATCAACAATCTAGTCTTCGCAGGAACACCATACTTCCTGACTAAAAGGGAGAGGACAAAACAGAACAACCTGTTACTGTTGTAGAATAACCTTTTCTAAAGCCGGACTGTTCTTCTGTAGTCAGATTCTGGGATTCTGTCCATGTTTCTAACTTTACCAATAACACTACAAAGAGGACAAAACTGATAGTCCTATCCCAAAACAAGTGTAAAAAGCTATCAAAGGACTATCTCAACATGATAAAAAAAAAAATTAATGAGATCACAAACTGATCTTGACATGTACTAGATTTATAATCACAAATATAAATTACATAAGGAGCATACCCCAACCAGAATAGGAATGAAATGTAAGACAAATAATTCAGAAGATTTCAAATTTACTATATGCCGATGACACCGTATTGGTGGCCAGGACCCAGATTGGCCTAAGGCGACTTATGGAAGCCTTTGCTAGGTATTCTAAGAGGGAGCTGCTAGAGATAAACTATACCAAAACAAAGGTGTTAGTGGTTGGCAGGCAGCGGAAGTACCACAAATGGTCACTAGGAGGAAATAATATTGACCAAGTAACCCTGTATAAATACTTGGGAGTCATAGTATCCGCCGCTCCATCTTGGAATGCCCACCTGAAGGTGGCACAAACTTTGGTTAGAACAACGGGGCAAGCTATAGCTGGTTTTTATTTGAATAAAGGGGGGAAACTAGTCAAACCAGCGCCAAGGTTGATCAAAGCCAAAATGGTGCCCCAGTTATTATATGGGGTTCAAGTATGGGGTCCAAATAAGGTAAATGACCTTGAGAAGGAACAAAATTGTATTTTGCGGACTATTCTACATGTCCCAAGATCCACTCCGGCAGTCCTTTTAAGAGCGGAATCAGGCCTTTGCCAAATGGGGAAGCAGGCTAAACTTGCAATTACCAAATATTGGCTTCATTTAAATTTGCTCCCTTCAGCCTCATTGGCATCTCTGAAGACTGTAAGCAGGGAGGGTCCTTGGTTTGAGGCAATTCAAAAAATATTCATATCCCTGGGGTTTTCAATAGCCTATGTAACATCTTTGCCCTTTGATAGAATTTGGCATAAAACCAAAATGCGGATTAACGATTTGGAGCTCCAATTTGAACGGGACCAAATTCAGCAACAAAAGGTCTCCGAGCTATACAGAGACATTGGAATTCTTGGAGAGGGGGCAAAGTTTTTGTCAGATCCCAGGTTGCGAAACACAAGAGTTGCCCTGACATTGGCAAGACTGAATGTTTTCTCCTCAGCAGTGATGAAGGGTAGACTAAAGGGTACCCCCTGGGAGGAGACTGTCTCGAGTGCAGTAAAGTAGCCCAAGGTGAGGTGGAAACAATGGGACATATTCTATTTTTTTGTCCCCAATATCGTACATGGAGAGAGTTATTTATTATCCCTCTTTTGAGGAATTTAGTCCCAGGGAAATCGAAGGAAGCTTGGTTGCTTGGGGATTATGACAGCAATGTCTCCGTAAAGGTCGCAAAGTTTCTGACCTTAGTGTGGAAACAAAAACTCAGTAGAGAATGGGAAACACAGGAGAAGTAATTTATTTTCTTCTTAAAACCTGTAATTAAGAGTTAGGGTTGGATTCGATATAATTCTTGGCTGGGAATCTACAGGGAGTAAATGGTATTTCATAGCCGCGTCGGAGAACTAATTAGGGTGACCAGTGAGGCTGTTTATTTAAAAGATTATGTCAAAGGTGGAGACGCGGAAGGGGCAAATGAGGGATATTAAGATTAAGAGAAGGATAATTTTAAATGTATTAGAAATCGTTTGATTTTATATTCTATATTTTTACTTTATTGGATGGTTTTGGTTATGTATTATTTTATGTTGTTATGGCCAATGGCTAAGCAAGTAAATTATCTATCTATCTATCTACAAATAATTTTACAATTAACATATGCTAATATGAAAAATATTGAAAAATCACTGAAAAACGTATTCACAAATAGCTTGAAAGAATCACATAGCAATCATACTACAATAATGAAATACATTATACAGAAAGATCAATAAGAAACCTTTTTTGATAGAATGAATACTTATTTTCTTTGGGTGAAGAAGACTTTGTAGACTAACTTTCATGATGGACAAAATGTATGCTTAGAAGAATGCTCTCTCACCACATTTTTAAGTTCCTGAATGTGCTACAGATTTTGACAGAAAGATGTTACTTTAAAGATTTAACCTGGATGAAGACACTTGAAATAATAATAATAAAATAATAAATAATAATAATAATAAATTTATTTTATGTACCCATAGGCCACAGTAACATACACATGTACAAATTAAAACAGTTATAGTTTCTCCCCAAAACCACTTTGACCCTACTATTTCATATAACCCAAATAAGAGCTATGACATCACATCATCTCACACAATGCATGCAATCCTGTTGCTTACACCATTCAATAATAAAAATAACCCCCAGAACAAATATAAAATGTATAATAAACTAAATACCCAGAATCACTATTGCAGGGAGCTCAGATATGTTTGTTGTAATAGCTTCTCTTATTTTAGTATAACATCTTCTTGCTCTGCCAATTTATTGTGTGCCATGAGTGCCCTCCTCAGCCTCCTCCAAAGGCTTAGACTCCATAAATAGTTTCTTTATAACAAAGGCCTGGATAAGAACTTTTATGGTAGCTGACGTGAATTTTGAATCATTCAATGCATACCATAGTAAATTTAGTGGCGTCCTTCCCGGGTATTTCTCAATGGGTGGGGAAAGATAGCTCTTGCGGATTGTATTATACATCTGGCAAGAAAAGAATATATGGTGAACAGTCTCCACTTCTGATGCATCAAAGGGGCACAGGCTATCTTCAAATGCTATCCCCTGAACGCGTCCCTGCAAGACTTTAGCTGGTAGGGCATTTAATCGGGCGCACATCATCAGGTACTTCCCCCGTGCTGATATCTTTTCCTTCAAGTAAGATGCAACCTCCCCCTCATTTGGTATATATCCAATATAGTCTCTTAGGTGGTGCTTCTGCGACGCTCGAAACGCATTTGCTATTTAAGGTTTCTTCTTAATGTCTTTCTGTATAGTGTATTTCAATATTGTAGCATATGATTATTGTGTAATTTTTTTCCAAACTATTTGTGAATACATTTTTCAATGTTTTTTCATGTTAGCATGTTAATTGTAAAATTATTTGTATTTCATTTAATTCCTATTATGGTTGGGGTATGCTTTTTATGCAACTGATATTTTTTGATCTAGTACATGTTGTCAAGTTCAGTTTGTGATCTCATTTTTTCACATGCTGTGATAGTCCTTTGACAGCTGTTTACACTTGTGTAACTTTACCAATAAAAATCTAGTATAGATTTTAAAGGCAACATCAAGCAAGCAAATAGGGCACTAGTTCTCTGGTTTGTATCACCTTTCTTAAAAGGAGGGACAATAATACTTGTAGCCCAACCAACAAGGAATTTCTCAGTACAGTTAATACATGTAAAAAAAAAATCTAAAAACAGGGCCCACCAGTCTATATTATCCCTATATACGTCACTAGGTATAAAATCTTCCCCCAGGGTTTTCTTGTCCCTCTGCTGCAAAATAAAATATTTAACTTCCTTAGCTGTAACAGGGGGTCAATTCTGACAGATTCAGATCCATAAATTCCTCTACAAGTTCCCCTGTATCAAAGGTAAATACATCATTATAAAGCAGAGAAAAATGCTCTTCCCATTCACTCTTAGAAACAAGTGCTTCATCATTAACTGTTAACTTATTACTTCCCCAAGCTACCAAATTCCAAAATGCCCTAGACGCTTTACCATCAGCTAACTCAAATTCCTTCCAGAGAGATTGCAGATGTTCAAACCTCCGTTTAATAATTTCTTATAACCTCTCCTAAAATTAACAAAACGTTGAATATAATCAGATGAATTATTAGTCTTTATAAGCCTTGTTATCCTTTTAAGCTGTTTCGCATAAGGCAAGACATTCAGCAAACCATTCTCTCATCTCTTGTTAAAGAAGAGCCCTTTGACGTAGTTAAATTTTCCCTTAAACCATTAATAATTTTATCAAAAGATTCAATAAATAATAACTTGAGTAGTCAATGAGAACCCAGAAGATAACATCTTAGCAGATATCAGCTCTGCTTTTATTTTCTGCTGTACTAGAGGATTTCATATGATGCACTGTGATTTTTAGATGTAAAATTACACCCTACCAAACTACTATCAAACACTCTTGTAACCAAAGGAACTTAAAAAAGGAGACTTAAAAAAACCCAAACACTGAAGTGGCTGATGATCACTATCTGCCCTTGCAATCACAGCAAAATCTATACAAAGCCCCCAATTATGTCTCTGGATTGCAATAAAATCTATAATGCTCCCATCCTTTGAGGAAATAAAAGTAAAATGGCCTGAGATATCTCTACCACTTCTTCCATTCAATACCATTGGATCAAACCTTTGTAGAATATCTACACGCTTCGGGCCAGACCTATTTCTGATCTTATCCTTAGAGCATCTTTGGTGAATAAATGGGAGAGCATCTTCTAAGGAATCACGAGCCTCACACTCTCTCCCAATCAAGCATTAAGATCTCCCAAATAAAACAAAATCACAAGCACAATAATTAGCCCACAAGGAATCAATAGATTTGAGAGTTACTCAAAGAGAATCCTTATAAAACACTAAATTTACAGAAGAAAAACCAAAAAACTAAAAGACTTGAAAAAAGGGTAAAATATTTACCTCTGTCTGAGCTGTCTGAATATTCAATTTAGAAGAAACCAAGCGTGCCAATCCTCCTGAGTATCTACCAACTCTAGAACACCCTTCAAAGAAAGGTTTTAAAACTTGTTATATTAAATCATTGTCCCCTTTACTCAGCCAGGTTTCCTGTAAAACAAACAAATCAAACTGGGAGGAAAACCCTATATAATTCTGGACTGCTTACTTTACTCTTAAGGCCAGCAATTTTCCAAGTAAGAATTTTTAGACCCCCCCAAACTTCCTATTATATGCAATGTATTGTAGTCACTCCACAGCCTCCTAAGACTCTATTAAGACATTGCCATAACTGACAGACACATTCCTAAATGCACTATTTTTATCAATCCTGTGCCATAGTCCCCATTATTAGGACAGGGTACATCAATACTCAGGCCCTTTTTACATGAGACATGCCCACTCATGCCCACACAGATCCGCTGCATGGGCATGAGTGTGTGCCACCCATGTGACTGCTGCGGTGGGTGAGTGGTGCATGTGTGCTCCCGTGAAACACGCATGCCCACACACCTCCACCCATCGCTCACTCAACAGAACAATTGGCCAAAATGGTGATTGCTCTGTGAGTGGGAATGCGGGGGGGGGGGGGATCAGTGCACCTGTGTACACTGCTCCCCTGTACTGCCCACTGCCGTGCGCACACCCATCAACCCCCTCGCAGCTGCGGCTTGTTTAAAAAGGGCCACTACCCTCCTCAATACGTTTTGTGACTCTTGCTGGTTACGTTCCATGATGTATGCTACTGAGTTCTACCATGGGCTCATCAGCTTTATCTGACTGCAAAGAGCCCTTGAGCAAAACCTGGGATTTGGTAGACTATGTTAGTCTGAGATAGCCACCTGATCTTCTCAACAGAAAATCCTCTAAACCTAAGAAGGGCTCTCATTTTCCAAATTTTTTGAGAGCCCATCAATCTTTAAACCTAACCAACTTTTTCAACCTGAGCAAGATTGGGTAACCGTCTCACTTTTCTAATTTGGTTCCTGGGACCCTGTTCCAATAAAATATAAACACAGTAATGAAGCCGTCCCTCAGATTCATGTGGTTCTTTAGATATATTATGAAAAAACAGTCATTTCCCAGCTACTGTTATGAGATTTAGACCTATCACCAGAGAAGGACTGAGTTATTGGCACTAGGGCCGATACCATGCA
This sequence comes from Sphenodon punctatus, assembly GCA_003113815.1. NCBI lineage: Eukaryota > Metazoa > Chordata > Lepidosauria > Sphenodontia > Sphenodontidae > Sphenodon > Sphenodon punctatus. The sequence goes on from QEPC01008797.1 coordinate 1,391,848, forward strand.
CCATGGATCCCATGTGAATACGTGCATGTGTGTAGTCTCCATGCAGTACAATGTGCTGGCAATCGGGGTGAACGTGGGATCTGTAGGGCATGGAATTGGCCCCACTGACATTAACTTCTAAGGTTAGCATTGAGATTGCCTATCATGCACCGTCAGAGTTACAAAATTAGTTAAAAGAGCCTCAGGCTTACTATCATTTACCAATAAGGCTATGTCTGGTTGCACCCTCTAGGGGCCTGCTATATCAGAACACAAAGTTTGATCAATAACTATGTAAGATGCGGGGAAAGAAGCTTCCGGCAAAAGAGGGTTCAGTGACACCGGGGGACCCCAGACAAAGAAGTACGAGTAGATACATCCCAAACTAAGGCATGATTAAATGGTCAATTTCCAATATCTGAGACTTTTAACTCAAAATTTGAAAACTGATGCCATAAACCACCCACAAAATCCTTTTGATTGTATAGTAAACTGTGGGGCCTCAGCAGCACTATTCGAGACAGGGGAGGGGGGGATCAGAAACAAGTGACTGCCTTAAGCAATGTAGACCTTAATTCCTTGGGCACTAATCAAAAAATATATAATAATTATGCAAAGCATAAATCCCCAACTATCCAGCCACATTAAGCTAATTACACATAACTACACTTAAACCATTTGGCTGTAATGACCGTACAAAAGCCCAATGCATGACCTATCTGAACTAAATATCCAATACTTCCCCTCCACCCCCGACCTAAAAAACTGTTATAAATAAGAACAGAGTTCTGTAGTCACAGCCACACCAACAGCACACTAACAGCCTGCATCCTTCAGCGGACACCCAGAGACCAACACCTACAGGTTCCCAGGGCTTCTGATACATCTGATAGGGGAAGATGACCACAGGTATAGACAATGCTTCAACAAAATGCCCTCCACGCACCAACCAGCAACCCCCTTCACAGCACACCCTTCAGCCACCGATTAGCATGCGATAAGTTAGTGGTCACTTCAACTGAATAGGGTGTTACTGACATGTCTGAAAGTAGATGTGTGTGTGGGGGGGGGGGGGTGATTAGAAATTTAAATGTTTTTAAAAAAAATAAAATAATGGGGAAATAGTAGATATAAGGGTAAACAGAAAATTGACTACTCATTACAGATTCCTGTAGTCAGACATAAAGCCAAAATGTTTAGTTTCCATGCCCATCTTTTAAACATGTTCCCTTTCAGGATATGGGCAGAGAGATCAGAAACAGAGTGACGGGGGGTATCTTTATCCATAATAATTTTTTTCTGTGTGACAGGTGGTTATGATTTGCATAATATCACAAGCTTAGGATTATGAGACATCTATTTGGCATGTAAAAACAATTTACTGTCATTCAAATATGCATATGTTTCATTTCATTTTAATTTTGTACCCCACAGACTACACCACAGGTGTCTCGTAGCAGCTTACATTCACAAATGAAACACAATATAAATAAATACATAATAGCCAGTGCATAATATAAGAATACATAATCTAAACATATATCAAACGTCAACAATGTTAACCATTTGTGTTTGGTTTGTCTTAATCCTGATGAAATACTGATGCAATGGTAATGGAATAATCTGACTCAGAATTATAAATGTTATAAATGGAATACCATGTGAATCATAGAAAGATTTTTGAAACCAGAAAGAAGCATGTGAATCTACAAACTAGGGTGAGACATAACCCAAGCCAGAAAAGGATGCAAGATACTACCTGGTGGAGGTGTGATCAGGCCCTTTCCAGATAGCAAGCATAAACTGGAAGTTACAATTAATTGATGACATGATTTTTTAATTATAAAGATCCAAACACCAAAATAGACTTAGTTCTTCCATACCATCCGAACTGAAAGGGGACCCAGCCCTGGACCTGATGAAGGGTGTTTTTAACCAAGTAAGGTTGGAGGGGGCAGGGGGGAGGGTCCGTGCTCGGTGTGTGGGGTGCCCACACACGTGAAGCCCATGGGGAGGGCTTCAAATGAGTCTGCCAGCGTTGCTGCCCCAGGTTGGTGAGCAGCACAGAACAAATGTGCCTGCTGCTGGGAGAGCCATCCTACCGCTCCCCCTGGCCCATGCCCCAGGTAAGGGGAGGAATGCAACAAACGTGGGTAGCCAGCCTTGCCCTGGCATTCCACCCCCGCTATGACACACAGCCATGGGGACGAGGCACGGTGCACAGCCATGGTGGTCCCTGCCCCATGGCTGGGATAGGAGGGAAAACAGACACATGGGCCCACGTTGGCCCAGAAGGGCAGCTCTTGGCCCAGGATGCGTTTCAGAGATTTTCCAGGGACGCATCATGGGGCAGTCACCTACCCACCTCGGGGCAGAAGTGGGCTCACATCTGGTGGCGTGTGAACACATGTGCCAGTGGGTCCCAGGCCACAGCAGGCGAACACGTCTGTTTTTACTTAGTTCTATTAGGGCATTGAATGAAGTATTCTACATACTATTAGTGGCAGGGTGTCAGTCCCTTGTACTTTGAATTGTTTGCTGAACGGGGTGTCGATAAAGACTGTTGTAGAGATGCATCTGCAGCTTTTACACCTGTTCTGGTAGGATCTTGTTCCTGTTTGGGTTGATGTGGCCTGGTTTGGATAGCGTTTGCTTCTGATGATCAGTTCTGAGAGGTTGGGGTCAGTGAAGGCCAGAAGAAGGGATTCAGGCAAGATTTATTTCAGGATGTGGTCCCCATCAAGTATGGGCAGTAGTTCTCTGGTGATTTCCTATAATATAGTGTGGGGTGTCAGATGCTGACAACTAGGGGAAGTGCAGTTGGATGGTTTCTTTTTATATTTTAAGTAGCTCTCCTGGAGCTTTTGGGTGGTATATTCCATTACATGGTCCACTTCTCTGAGTCAAGGCACCTCCTCAGAACAAAACCTGTGGTATCTGAGAGCTTGGATGTAGATAAAAGATTTTTAGAGCACGTCCTTCTTTACTTAAACTTAGTGGGTGCTTGGCCATTAACTGTATGGATGGAGGGTTGCACCCTGTTGTCTTGGGTGGTTACTGGATCCGTGGAGTAGGGGCAATAGTTTGTTGGTCTTTTGGTTGTGGGGAGTTTTTTGGGGGGGAGGGGGGGATTGGTCATCAGTAGTATTCAACTGCTTATGTTGACTATGGTATGTAGGACACGGATGCTGTGGCAGGAATGTTCCAGAGCTAGTTTCATGGGGTGAAAACAGACATGATGCTAACTCCACTATAACAGTTTTAACATTTCCTATGCATGTTGCAGGGCTGTATTGGTGCCCTATGCAACCCTGCAACATGCATAAGAAATGTTAAAGCGGAGTTAGCGTCATGTCTGTTTTCACCCATGGAAGGAGTTGGTGGCAGTTGAAGGTATCTTGGATCTCTAAGAAAGGCCCTAGGTTGCTTGTCTAGATAATACAAATCATGTCTCAGGCATAACAAAGGCCTGGTGGTACATTTTGCCAGGTACTATATTTCATGGTGATACAAAAAAGTTGGCATAATGGCAGGGGGTATTTTGTGTCCACAGCTGTACCTGATTTGACTATAGCATATCTTACTTAGCTTGAAGTTGTGTGTAAGGTTAAAATAGATGAACTGTACTTGGAGTGGATTTTTTAGTGCTCACTGATGTCCTAGCTATCCCAAGATGTCTGAGGCAGTCTGTGATACCATTAGTGTGGGAGATACTGTCATATAAAGAGTCAAGATCCATGGGTGCACAGATTGTGTTCTGTAGGAGATGTTTACTTTTACAAAGTCTTTGGAAGAAGTCAGCAGTATCATGGATGAAAATATTCTGTTGTAGAGCAAGAAGTTTGAGAACAATTTATATCTACACCTGGGGCACAGAACCTTCCCCCTGCTTCTGTATGTAGACCACTTTCAAAACTAGTACAAGCTCCGTGGACCAGATAGGAGTGTAGGGAAGGGTAGAGTCCAGATCCTGTATCTATGTCATTGATCTGTTCCCCATCCTTGAGTGCATCTCATCTCTGCTCTCTTCCCTTGAATTTGCTCATTCATTGCTTAAGGGTAAGGACTGCATTCGATCCATGAGCCAGATTCAGGATTTGGAAATGTAATTGTGGGCCGCATTTGCCACATAGCTTACAGGTTCCCCACTGCTGATCTACACCCTCTAAGAAAAACGTGCCACCAAACCTTTGTTATATCTGAGGTACACTGATATTTTTATCATCTAGACCAAAAATAGAGGGAATTGAATTGAACGAATAAAAAATAAGCATGAATAAATGAATGATCTACCGAGGTAGCAGTGGATGCTGGTTGTCCTGAGAAGGATATATGACTGGTTCCAAGGTTTACAGCAATGAGTTGAAAAAAGAGGTTGGCTTACGGGAGCAGACAAAATTATTAACCTTATATATAAGAAATGCATGTTAGAGATGTAGTTGAAAAGAATTAGCCTGCCAAGGAAAAGAATGTCTATCTGATAACACTGAACTGGAGGTTAAGATTAATTTCATAGCCGTGTGATGGAGAGCCTCTCCCAATTTTTTGCCTTTGTGTTGGATACTGTCTTTATGTATTGTCTATTTTTCTTGCAGTTAAAATTTTGTGTTTTCCAATATAAACAGGCTTTTCACCGTTCCTGAAAAAGCCACTTTCTCGTAAAAGGTTTTCTGCCATGGAGACATACAAGAGTAGAAGTTAAGGAGATCCCCTTGATCATACTTTGAAGAGGATTGGCTTGTGCTAGCTGTATGAGAGTCAATAAAGGAACTTTAAAAATATGTAAATGTTTATGCTGCTTATCACTGTGGTATCCAGCAGCACTCCCAAGCAGCAAACTAGGGTCAGCACTGGTTCAGAGTGGATAGAGCAACACCCCCTACTCCCTGCCTACAGTATAGCACTCCCAGTGTTGCACTGGAGTCAACAATTACTTGGTGCTACTGGTTTATTGCTACCATGCATGGCCACCCAGGAGCCACTTGTCTGACTGCCTGTCTGAAGGTGGAGCAGGGGTGAGATACATGCTCCTGTGAGCCACGCAGGACCCACTCATGGCCACTGCGAAGAAATCTGGAGTGTGCTGTGAGCCAAAAAAGGGCATGGCAGCGGGTGGCCCAGAGTGCCTCCTACTGAGTAACCATCCCTACTCCCTCACAAAGCGATAAATTGCTTTACAATAAACAGTATTGGGAAGAACCATCATACAGTGTTAGTTCTATTTAAGCAGCTATCCTGATTATTAGAATCCTGATTAAGTGGTGCTAACTATTAACTTTAGACATTGGAATAAACATTCATCAGATTCTTATTCTGAAATAAAAAGATCTTTGTTAGTATGTTCTCCAGCAGAACAGATTCCACTTCAGATCAGTCTCCCCGATTATTATAATGCAAGCATGGTGTTGTAAATCTACACGATGCATTTGCACATGGCAGAGACATGTTATGTTCTGGACAGATAGAAAGTAGCTTAAGTTCAGTGGTTTAAAGATATTTATTATTTAGTACCAGTGAATACTTTTGACATTTTTTAGAGAGCTGATCTAATGGGGTATCTAGGGGTATATAATTGCACACACAGGAGGACTGTTTGCCAGCAATATCACAAACAAAAAATTGATCCACTCTCTTTTCTCCTAGGAATGTTTCTGGTTTGATCCCTATATGTTGAGTGCCATGAGAAATTGTTGCTATCTAGGGAAATTTCACACTCTGGGTATTCCTCAGGAAAGTCAGGCCTGATATCCTCAGGAGTACAACATGTGCTTTCTTCCAAGTCAGTTCAGCTATGTTGGAATCACTCATCCCCTCCATTTCTGCTGTTTCTAGCAGTAACAGAGCTAGCTTGTCCTAGAACCAGTTGCATGTAGGATGAGCCGAGACAAGCATCTGACACCCTTTCCCCTCCTTTACTTGCATGGGCTAGCTCAGTAGCTCCCAGATTTTTGCCTGTGATCCATTTTGAGATTTAAATATGACCCTAGACAGGAACAAAGGCTGCAAATAACAATGTGACCCCCACATGCAGTCATCATGATCTGGACAGATAGAAAGTAGCTTAAGTTCAGTGGTTCATAGTACCAGTTGCATCCTACATGCAACTGGTACTATGAGGTGGTACCAACATCATTTTATTTCTCTCAGCTCCAGAATTTAGGTTGCCATGGTTGGGGCAGCAATTTTCTTCCCTACCACCTTAAACCAGGGGTAGGGGACTCTGTCTAGTTACACCCACAGTCAACAGATGGGAGTGGGTGGAGGCAAGACACAGTCCATCAGAATGCTTTTTTATAGTATTTTTTTTCAAAAACTTCCTTGCAGCAGCTGCTTCCCAGTCCCAATTATTACCCTGCATATTCATGAACAATGCTTATGCTATTGTACTCCTGAGAGAAGTTCTGTATATGGTCTCTGATTTAGAACTGAGTCATTTACAGAGACCTGTATTTGGAGAGATGAGAGAAAGTGACAAATACAAGGGGGAAAATAACAAACAAAAAACTATAAACACATTGCTAAGGGCAAACATTTATTTTCTTTCTGAGATGAATGCAAAAAGTTTTAGTTAAATATGGGCTGAACAATGAGTATGACCTTGAGCAGTTGCTGTTCCTAATATTTCCATTACTACCAAATTTATTGTATTCTTTTCCTAGATGACACGTTTTGCTCTCCAGCGAATGTCTACAATAGGTTGTCTTTCCTTCGTTTCACATTTGAAAACAAGTTGCTTAACTTTTAGTCTTTATGAGGGTCTAGTGTCTCAACTTACCTACCTGAAGACCTGCCTCATCCCCCATGCCCTGGGGTGGCCCCTGTGCTTGTCTGGGGATGCCCTATGTTTATGTCGGGTGACCACTATGAGGAGGGCATTCTCAGCGGCCGCTCCATTACTGTGGAACTCCCTTCCAGCGGAGGTCCGCCTATGCTCGGATTTGTCCACCTTCTGGTGGCTGCGTAAGACCTAGTTGTTCCACCAGGCATATGGTGGAGGGAATGGGTAGGATTGGGGGGGGGGAATGGTTTTTTTTAGATAGGGTTGTTTTATATTGTTCTATATGTTTTATACTGGCACTGTATGCTGCCCCAAGCTGCCTGAGGCAGGAGGAGTGGGGTATTAAATGTAAAAAAATGAACAAACTACACCTCTTTTAAGGGTATGGGTGTCACCTGTGCCAGGTTTACAAGGACCCAGCAGCTGCTGCAGCTTGCCCACACAGTGCCCCTCCCCCATACCCTAGAGCTGCAGGCGGATTGCCTGACAGTATAGGCTGCCACCTGCAGCTCGATAACATTGCTTGGGGCAACCCCTGGCCAAGAGCAGAGCTGCAGAGACCATCCACCGATTAGTCAGACTACAACTCTGCCACTGGCCAGTGCCCCAGGTTTGGGCAGCCTGCTCCACTGACAATGCTCCCAGATATTCTGGAGCACCACTAGCAGGGGTGGGGCTGGAGCAGAGCAGGCCTGCACATCTGGAGGCCCGCCTTTAGATGGATCTTAGATGGACCCAGGTCTGAGGCAGAACCGAGGATGCTGTCCATATAAAAGCATCCACAGAGTCATTGTTACAGATGTTTTACTCTCTCAACTGGTTATACTGGGTCTGTAAATAACATATAATCAAGTATGGAGTTTTGCTAGGGAAAGAATATTTTGTCTTAACAGACATTTATATACGTAAGTATTTTATGGAGCTGGTACAAACAGACTGGATATAGTTTTCACAAACTGACACCAAGATTGATTAAAAGTAAGTAAATAGCAGAATAATCAAATCCCACGACTACTAAAACTTTGATGACCGTTTTCATCAGACTAAAATGCAGAGTATCCAAACCTGACCTTAAAGTAACTGAAATATTTATGATCATTTAGTAGGTTCTCTTACACATTTTTTTCCAAAAAGAGAAAATACTACAGATTAAATGAATATCGTAACACCACTGAGTGGCTGTATACATTATGGTACGTACTACATCATCATCCCATGGTGGAACAGCATGAACAAATGTTCCTGCTACTCCATGCTTATACTGCTACCCTATGGACTCTGATCAACAGGGGGAGCCCATCATGTAGCAGCCTAAGCAGATGAAGGTGAAAGTTCCCTGCTTCACTGGCTTCCCTGTTGGAGAACAAAAGCATTAACGACTATGACTGATTTTGCAAAAACCTAGGGCTCATTAACACACCATTCCCTTCAACACTTATTCCTTGTCCCTTAATCTGTCTTGTCCTTCATTCACAACTCACTGCCTGTTCCAAGTGATGTAGCCCATCTGGCTGGTATAGTTAAGGTACATCAGGCTGTGGCCCATGATGCACAAGAGAGTGATTTGCCAGTACCGCATATGGCCATCTTTGACTTCCCCAATCCAATAAACCAGGAACCATTCACAGCCTCACTACTCCTAATCCCTCTGCATTGCAATTGCCTTGCCCCCTATTTCCCTGTGGTATTTCCCCACAATACAAAGGGCAAAGGGATTGTAATGGGTTGGCCACTAAAGGGTTTGCCCCCAAAGGTTTTAACAACAGGATTTCAGCTGCAAGCCAGGAGACACTGAATCCAGACTGTTTATTCTACAATTAAAGTATGACTGTAAATTTAGGATTAAAGAAATGGGTTAGTGTGCTAAAGAAAACAAACAATTCACATTAAATTTAAAGAAACTAAAATTTTTAAAATGGACTGCCCAGGGAGGAGCTAAATCACATTTACTTCAACGTCCCATTGAAGCTGCAGTGAGACACTGCTGCTTCTTACTAGTCCTCTTTGCCGCAGACCTGCTCGCCACTAGCCCAGAGCTCCCACTTGCTGGCTTTTCTCACTGACTGCTATCCCAGCCGAGTTCCTTCACACACAGGGGTGCTGGGAATGTGTCTTCTCATATGCATCAGCAGCCTCGATCTCTTGAGTCAAGTATGTCTTGGCTGAAATTGGCAAACAGTCTGTTCAGCCAAGGACATACCTTACCCAATCCACCCCTTTTTAGGTTCTGCTGCTTATGTTACTGGCAGCCCTCACCTCAGATCCCTGCTCCCCTTGGACCTGCCCTTACCTCCAACTGCCTGCAAGTTTTAAAATGTTCACCTGCCCAACCCACAGTTCAATTTCTCATTGGCTGACCATAGCATTCCACCCAGGGAAAGGGAGAAGGAAGAACCAGAGGCCGTACTGGCCAGTTCTGTTACAGGATTCTCTTCTGACTCCTGAATGCAAACCGAGCCAGGGAGGTTTCTACTTCAGGACTCTTTACCCATTCCTTTATGGTCACTCAGAGGTAGGAAGTGATAAATAGGTGGGGTGCTGGGTGGGTGATTGGGGTTAATGGCACAGAGGCCATCAGGCTATATTGCGCCAAACGTATGGTGAGAGTGATAAACAAGAAATTAAGTATTGGGGGTTGAAGTTTGCTCAGTGTTACTCAAATCATACACCACCATTAGAATTTGACAGAGACAGATCCTTTGTGTTGGCTGGCAGAAAACATGGGATCATCAAGCAGCACAGAAATAAGGATTTTTTTCACATGACACTCAGAAGATGAGTTTGCTACTCACTGTAAAAGACTGTTGCGTGAATGAGCCCTTAAGTGTTGTGGGCTTTCTTTTGGGTGAGGAAAGAGGCCTTACAGAAGGATGTTGTGAAGTTGCGTATTTATTTGTGATCCAATAAATTCTGATCAATTCCAAAATCAATGGGGAGAATCCTATCAACTTAGATGAAGTCAGGAAAGCCCAAAAGGTCTGAACATTTCACTTACATGCCCGGTTCTCTTCATAGCACTTAACTGACTCATTTACAGTCTACAGAACTGCAATGAGCAATGATCCACTCAGGATCTTGCTCTTTAAGATTGACAAGATCCACCTAGATATCACTTCCAAGTTCTCTCGCTCTGCTACTCCCCCCCCCCCTCGTCCTCCTCTCCTGGCACCCTTGAGGAAATCTCCTCCCTGCTCTCCTCCTCCAACCCCTCTACTTGCCTCCTGGCCCCCATTCCTTCCCACCTCCTGACCTCCATTGCCCCTACTGTCGCCCCTCCCCTCCTGCACATCAACCTCTCCCTCTCTACTGACTCCTTCCGCTCTGCCTCTAAACACGCCACTGTCTCCCCCATCCTCAAAAAGTCCACTCTGGATCCCTCTGAACCCTCTAATTACCGTCCTGTCTCGCTCCTCCCTTTTGCTTCCAAGCTCCTTGAATGGGTTGTCGACTCCCGTTGCCTCGACCTCCTCTCTGCCAACTCCTCCCTTGACCCCCTCCAATCTGGCTTCTGCCCCCTTCACTCCACTGAAACTGCTCTGGCTGAGATCACCAACGATCTTCTTGTGGCTAAATCCAACCACCTTTATACTTGTCCTCCTTGATCTCTCTGCTGCCTTTGACACTGTTGACCACTCGCTCCTGCTTGATTCGCTCCACTCCCTTGGATTCCGGGACTCTGTCCTTGTCTGGTTCTCCTCCTACCTCTCTGATCGCTCCTTCATTGTCTCTCTTCCTAACTCCTCCCCCTCCTCCTCCCTACCCCTCTCGGTCGGGGTTCCCCAAGGCTCTGTCCTTGGCCTGCTCCTCTTCAATATCTACACCCAATCCCTAGGCAAACTCATTGCCTCCCATGGCTTCCAATACCACCTACACGCTGACGACACTCAACTCTTTCTCTCCACTCCTTCCCTCCCCCTCTGTTCAAGCTCGTCTCACCAACTGTCTCTCCGTTATCTCCGCCTGGATATCTCAATGCCAACTCAAACTGAACATGGCGAAAACTGAGCTCCTTATCTTCCCTCCCAGTCCGTCCTCTCCTTCTTCCCTGTCAATTGCCATTGATGGGGTCTCCATTCTCCCTGTCCCCCAAGCTCGCAGCTTGGGCTTCATTTTCGACTCGCACCTTACCTTCAAACCCTACATTGACTCCGTTGCTAAATCCTGTCGCTTCTCCCTCCACAACATTGCCAAGATCCGCCCTTTTCGGGCTATCTCCTCTGCCAAAACTCTGATCCACGCCCTAGTCATCTCACACCTTGACTATTGTAACCTCCTCCTCGCTGGCCTTCCCGCTCCCACCTTTATTCCCTTATCTCTGTTCAAAACTCTGCTGCCAGGATCATCCACCTAGCGCATCGCTCTGACCACGTGAAACCTCTCCTCTCCACTGGCTCCCTCTTCCTGAGTGTATTCTGCACAAGCTCCTCGTTTTCACCTACAAAGCCCTTCACAACCTCGCTCCCCACTACCTCTCTGCCCTGATCTCCCTCCGAACCCCTACTCGAGCACTCCGCTCCTCCTCCATCCCCTCCCTCACCCTCCCACGCCTCTCTTGCTCAGCCAACCGCCTTTGTCCCTTCTCCCTCGCTGACCCACACACCTGGAACTCCCTCCCTGCCCTCGTCCACCTTGCTCCAACCCTCCACGCCTTCAAGTCCCTCCTCAAAACCCACCTCTTCCGCTCCGCACTTCCGAACTCCTGCTAAGCATCCCCACCCAGGATTATTCCCCACCTGTTATCTGCAAACTCCCAATTTACTGTAACCTAGCCAAGAACGTGTACCTGAGTTCTCGCATCCTCATGAATGTCGCATCCCTTGTCTCTCCCTCCATTTTCCCTTTCCCTGTCTCCCCTCCCCATCTTTAGATTGTAAGTTCTCGAGCAGGGACCATGTCTATCTTGTTCTTTGTATGCGCCAGGCACATCACTGGATCTATATAAATGCTTATAATAATAATAATTAATAAATAATAGCAGCCATGGAATAAAGGGTGCTGATTGGTTCACGTACCTTTGATGTCACAATGATTTATCTTGCTCTAGTCCAAAAGCAACAGTGGAAAGTCCAAGATATGTAATAAAGGCATGTGAATGTGCCACTCAATGCATTACGACATGGGAAATGTAATATGATTGTAAATCAATCCTTAGGCATAAAGGAAAGTACTAGAGGCTAGCAGAGACTAGCATGTACACCATTCATCTTCCAGAAAAAGTTTGTTGCTTCTGTAGACTGAACATTGGATAGAGAAAACAGCAGCAACAAAGGGTGTAAACAGACCGATGGCAGCTTCAGGGGTGGCCACACTAGCCTGCTTCACCCCCAGGTTAGCCAGTCCGTCTCAAAGTGGTCCAGCAGATGCTAAAGTGGAGCAGGCTGGCCAAACTCGGAGCACCAACCTGGAGTGGAGCTGCTGTCTGTCGGTGGACCCATGCTGGAGCTTTATTCCCAGCTAGCGCCCCAGCAACATTATAGAGCTGTGGGCGCCAGCCTGGAGTGTCAGGCAATCACCGGCAATGCTATAGGGGTTGAGAGGGAATGCTGCACAGGTGGACCGCAGCCAGGGGACCCCACTGAGTCTGTCTAAAGTGGACCCAGGCAGGGAGTGGGTGGATGCAGGGGTGCACCCCTGGAGCAGCTCCTGGGGCAGTTTGCCTCCGCGATCGTCTAAAAACACCCAAAGAGAAACAACCATCACCCACTGAGAGTTTTTTGCCACTGGGGAAGGAAGAAATAAACATCCACTGCAATAGCCTTTTCCATGCTTAGATTAAAGACATAGTAGTACCCAGTGCCAAAAAAAGTCCTTTCCACAATAGTACAAACAGCAAATTACACAGTGGTGGAAGACTAGAGAGGTCTTTGGCCTACACAAGCAACACCGTGTATGACCATCTAGTTTCAACTCTGGTGCATGGAAAAGTCATGTACCTATCTACGTACAAGATTCCTTTCAATTTTAAAGCTAGAAGGGGCTGAAAAACATTTGACCTAATTGAACTTCTAAAACAGGGTTTCTCAAAAATTTTCTCTGCATGATACCATTTTGAGACTTAAAAACCTGTAACTCTAAGCAGCAAAAAAAAAAAAAGAGAGAAAAAAAAATGCGAAGTACAGTAATGTAATATCAATTGAGACTGCAACTCTATTTGCAGATGGTGTGATCCCACTTAGGGTCCTGACCCACAGCTTGGGAACCCCAGTTCTTAGCCATTTAATGAAACTATTTGAAATTTAAGGAAAAAAATATTGAATTCAACAGTTCAATGACCACATGACTTTTGTGGTCATTTCACCCTAACAATAATCACAATCAATCAATCAATAAATCAATAAATAAATGAAGACCATTTCCCTGTTTATCATCGTAGCACAGATTTATAAATAAAGGAGTGCCATCTACCAGGGATGCTGAAGCTCTAGTCATGCTGCAGGGGGTTGGACTAGAGGACCCTTGAGGTACCTTCCAACTCAATGATTCTAAACGTGGTCAACCAATTCTGGTTATAACTCTAATAGAAACTACAGAATTCTCTTCTCTGCAGAATATAATCACAGAAATGTAACTCTTATGAGCCAAATTCTGCTTTAAATTACACCTTAGTAACTGGTGTAAAACAATTACTGAGTTAAGAGTAGTTTGGATTTACACTGGTAAAAATTTATCAGATGCATCCCCACAAATGTAAATGGCTAAGAGAAATTTGAAGCCCATGATACCTTTGGCAAATTACAATCTTTAAATCCCAATTCTGAAAATACTCAGGCAGGTGCAGCAGTCTCATTGGGTGCTTTCAGATGGATGTGGAGGCAGCCTGTCCTGGTGTTGCTCTGAGGGTGCACCCGTGCTTCCACACACATCCAGCCTGCCTGAGTTAGGTTCAAATGATCCACGCACACAACCGCCCCACCAACCACACCATAGAGTTGCAGGCAATCACCCAATGCTCTAGGCTGGTCCCCGCAATTCTGCAGTGTTTTATGGCCAGCTGGAAGCAGAGCAGACAGCTGCTCCACTTTAGGCTGGTGCCCTGGGTTTGGTCAGCCTGCTCCATCAGCAGCTTTGCACCTGCTCCACTTCAACATGTGGCAGGGAGCCTTTAGAGGGACGGGCTGCCCAGGGATGAAACAGGTTTGTGCGGCCAGCACAAGGGCAGCTCATCCATCTGAAAACATCCATTGTCTTCAATGGGATTATGAGTACATATGCAGGGCCAGGGTTGTACCATGTAACTACTATTATTTAAACAAAGACTGTACAACAGAGCAGGTGGGGAAGCTCAGACCCAGGGACCAAATGCGTCCCATGGCAAGTTTTTATGTGGCCCTGATCCAGTTCCCACTTCCAATCACTGAAAAATGAAACTCAGGGTAAGAGAGCAAAGATGAGGGCATGCACACAAGGATAGGTAACAAATGACACAAATTCATGATCTGGGTCCTCTTTTTTTAGAATGCACCCCTTAACCACCCAAGGGCTTAGCTACCATAGGGACAGGCAGGACATTTGTCTCAGGGCCCACCGTGGCTGGGGGCCCATCCCTATGGAAGCTAAGCCCGCTGTGACACTGCGCGGCCGCCTGTCCCATTAAAAAAACAAAACAAAAAAAACCCCTCAAAGTTGTGGCTCGGCTGGGCGCCCCCCCCTGCCGGCTGACGTTCTCCCCACAGCCTGGGAAGCCCCTCCTACACTTAGTGTGCGAAGCCGAAGCCGTTTTTCCGCTGTGCGCTCCCTCCCTGACTCCTTGCAGGCTGCTCCGAAGCTTTTTTTTTAAAAAAAAAAACAACCGCCCAGCCGGCTATGCCTCACAGCAGAAGGTTGTTGCCTTGTAAAGAAGGTTCAGCGAGATGGCTCCGAACATTCTCACAAATGGGTTTGTGCATGCGCGCCCTTCTCTACCAGCGTATATCAAGCTCACTAGTTTGAAAAATCACCCCGTGACAGTCTCGAGCCCCCCCCCCAGTATATAAAGCACCTCCTTCCCGCTCATAGATACCCAACAGTTCCTTCCAAAGGGTGGGCATTTGTGAGAATGTGTAGAGCCATCTCGAAGAACCTTGTTTACAAGGCAGCAACCTTCTGTTCTTCTTTGAGTGGCTCCTCCCATTCCCACAAATGGGAGAGTACCAAGCCTAGAAACATTTGGGTTCTTTTTATTTAAGTTTCATGATTTTTAGGGCCCAGCTCATGATTTTTGAACA
>QEPC01008797.1:1418818-1457732 GCA_003113815.1 Sphenodon punctatus
GGGCTTGGGGGACAGGCAGGATGGTGACTCCATCAATAGTTATTGACAGTGAGGAAGGAGAGGAAGGATGAGGGGGGAAGATAAGGAGTTCAGTTTTAGCTATGTTGAGTTTGAGTTGACGTTGAGACATCCAGGTAGAGATGTCAGAGAGACGAGCTTGAACAGAGGGAGAGAGAGAAGGGGAGCTTCTAAAGTCATTCCCTCAGACCCGAGGGATTCAGTTTTTATCATGGCGCGCAGGACCATTCGCTGTTCTACAGTGGGAGATGTCGGGCGCCGGGGAGTGATATAGTCACGGGTCTCCTCATCCTCAACTCGGACTGGGGGAAGCCTGGGGTTTTGGTCCAGAGAGAGAATTATGTGGACAGGAGCTGATCCCGGGAGCTGGCCAAGGGGGGACTGGGAAAGGGAAACTGGCTGGAGTTCCTGTCTCCGGGGAGAAGTTGAGGCGTCCTCATCCTGAATGCGGGCAGGGGAGCTTGGCTGGGGCGGCCGCAGCCAGGGAAGAGTGGAAGTAGCAGGGCTAGTGGAGGTGGCAGACGATCCCGGGAGCTGATCAGGGGGTGACTGGGGAGGGGGAGATTGCGCAGAGAGGTTTCCTGCAAAGGGGTTAGTGGACCTGTAAGGAGGGGGTTGGTCCAGTAAGGGATCTCTCGGAGGGTCTGGGACAGGGGAGATTGCCGGGCAGATGGAACGCGGCAGAGGAGCCGAAGGCAGGGGCGAGACAGGGTCTGTCCCAGCCAGCGGACAGAATCTCTTTTGGACACTTGGCCGATTCGCCTCGTCGTCCCAGAGAAACCAAACGTCCATCTGTTTTGGGTGGTTTGCTTCCAAATTCTGTCTCAAGTGAGTCAGCACTGGGATGCAAAAAGAGCCAGTCAAGGGGAACTGCAACTCTGGTTGATCATGAGTGTAAAAATTCAATTTCTCAACCCATTTTACAGCTGATTTTCCATACTGGCGAGCCATGTATCCCACCGGGCTAACCGGGCTAGGTCCCGGTGAGTCCTTGGACTCCGCCGTTCCCATTATAACTAGTACAGCAGCAGGATTGCAATCAAATCAAACTCCGAGGTAGCCTGGAGAACTTAGTTCTGATACCTGCACACCCGGAGCCCCTGGGGCGTCCCCCTGGGATTTCTAAACAGATGCAGCACTTACCGCAGGATCTCCAAGGGACTCCTGTGTTCCTCGAATCCCACTTCTTGACACCAGAATTGATGTGGATTTCCGTGGGTAAAGATTAAGACGAGGAGGCTGCAGATGCAAACAGCAGATGCTCTTTATTCAGCAGATACACAACGCGTTGTGGGCCTCTAGGATGGTCGAATCCTGAGCACCCCCCCCCAAAAGGGCAGTACATACTTTATACAGAGATCCTTGGGTGGAAAGTCCTTACATAGCTTTGTCGCATCTGCGCAATTGAAACAGGTTACCTCATAACTCCTAAAGTAATTATTTTGAGAACAGACTGCTTACTTCTAAGTTCAAGTTAGAATGAGATAACTGTAGTATGAGAATATTTAGGGAGTTTTTCTAGCTAAACTAAACTAAACCCAGAGCTGTATTCTTGAGCACTTGGCTCATCCTCATGTTCAAGAGGTAATCTTGAAAGTTGAGGCTTATCTATGCGAGAAGGAACAAAGCCTGCCTTGTTAGAGAAGCCTGTCTTGTTAAAAAGGGCAAGCAAGCATTTTTAATATGGCAAGGTAACTTCAGATCATAGGCTCTTAATATTGTCTACGATGGCAGAGGGTACCACAAGGCAAACAGACTTATTGGGGTTTTCTTCATCACCAGGTATGAAATGGTCTTGTCCAGGTGCTTTTCCACTATCGAGGGGGAGCTGCCCCTGATCAGTATGTCGTCCAGGTAGGCATAGATACGAGTGCCCTCACTGCGGAGATTGGTAATCAGCGGAGCCAAAATCTTTGTAAAGGTTCTGGGTGCCGAAGAGAGGCCGAATGGGAGGGCCCTGAACTGGCAGTGTTCTCTGTTGTCTGAGAACCGAAGCCATCTTTTGTGTGGATTCCATATAGGTACATGGAGATAAGCCTCCCTGAGGTCCAGGGATGCCATCCAGTTGCCCTTCTGTAGGTTCCGGCACACTGACAGGGCTATTTCCATCTTGAATCTTTTCTTTTTTACCACCTTGTTTAGGCCTTTTAGGTCGAGGATGGCCCTCCATTTTCCCAGCTTCTTCTCCACTAGGAACAAGATGGAATAGACGCCCAAGAAATGATCTTGCTTGGGTACTCTTTCTATAGCTTGAATTTCTAGAAGCCTGTGTATCTTTGATACCAGGGCCAGGTGTTTCTCTGGGTTTTTGGAGGTTGGAGAAGCAATGAATCTTTGTCTTGGGGGGGGCGTTCTACCTCTATGCGGTACCCATCTGTGACGCAGGATACTACCCAGGCATCGGAGACCGAGTTTTGACACTCCGTCTTGAACTGTTGTAGCCTGCGCCCCACCCCTGGGGTGGCATAGTCAGGCTTCCTGTCTAGTCTGGGAGGAGCTGGCCCCCCTGGATCTCCGCCTGTCGAATCTGCCCCCTCTGAAACCTCTCCCACGAACGGAGAAATTGGAAGCAAACTCCCTGTGGCTTTGAAAATGCCCTCTCCTGTTAGTGCCAAAACCCCTGAATCTAAAGGGTTGGCCTCGAAAAAATCCCCTTCAAGGAGCCACTTGTTGGAGGGTCTTGGGTTTATCCTTCGAATTTGCTTCCTCCAGGACTTTCTCAAGGCATACCCCAAAGAGTTTTGAACCTTGTAAGGGGCATAGGTCAGGAGATTCTTGACTGTTGTGTCTCCCTGCCAAGAGCAGAGCCATACCCTTCATCTGGCCGCTATCCCATTTGCCATAGTCCTAGCCAACCAAGTGAGCCCATCTGTGGTTGCATCTGCCAGAAAGGCGGTGGCCATACAGATGCGGGACGATAGCTTTTGTGACCTTCTATCTGAAATCTTGGGGTCTTGTGCTTCCTGCATCCATGCAAGGAGGGCCCTTGAAACGTAGGATGCCACAATGTTTACTTTTAGGGAGGCAGCTGTGGATTCCACAGCTCTTAGTGCTGAGTCTACCCCCGTCTGTAGGAACTTTAGGATGACAGTCTCCCTCGGTTGGGAAAACCGTCTGTCGGGCTAGGGAGGCAGCAGCTGCATCTATCTTTGGGCTCTTGAATAAAGGCTCCTTTCTCCTGGAGAAGGAGTACAGGGAATCCTGGGTTCTATTCATTTTGAAGGCCTTATCAGGGTGTTTCCACTCCTCCAGGACAATTCTTTCGAAAGCTCTGTCGAGGGGCAGGCCCTGATCTTTACCATGCACTGAAGGCATGTAATCTCTAGTCTCTTCCTCATCCTGTGATTCGGAGGAGTCCTCTTTAGGGGTTTTTTCTTTAAGCTGGAGCGTTTTAATTACTTGAGAGTAACTCCTCTCTGTAGTGGGCCGGGAATTGTCGCTCCCTATCCTTGGGGTCTGAGGTAGGCTCTACCCATTCCCCTTCCTCCATCTCAAACTCTCCCTGTGAAGAGTCAGATGCTGAGCTGGACAGGGACTGCGACCGAGAAGTACAGGCCTGTTCCTTTTCCCCCCTCTGCTCCTCCACCTCAGAATCCTGAGTAAACCTCTGTCCCCTTGCTCCCCCTAGTGGGGCTTTTGCCTTCCTGTTAGTCCCTGAGGACTTTCCCGCCCTCAAGCGTTTCTTTGCAGGCCCAGGCTCGGGGGAAGCTCGCTTTCTTTTCCCTCCTTTTTTGTGCTTAGCCTGGGTGAGGGTCTTTAGGGAGGTCATAATTTCCCCCATAGTATGGGCTAGGTCTGAGGGTTCTTGTGAGCCGTCTTGCGGGGACCGTGACTCCGACCCGCCTGCGGGGGTGGGGAGGGGGCTGTTTGCCCTTCAGCTAAGCTCATCCTCCGTATTTATTTTATTAATTATTTTTTTTGGAAATGGAGGGGCTCTTTTGTCGGGAGGGCCCAGCAGCGCTGTCCCTGAGCCGACAGAGGCGGGGGGATCGCCGCTAGCTGGATGGCTTCCCGCTAAGCGGGAAGGGGAAGGTGGTGTCCCCTGCTCCCTGGCGAACTGCGAGGGAGCCAGCGGGGTTATTCTTTTTTTTTTTTTTAAAAAGGTGACTCCGTTTTTGCGGCCTGGCCGAGCTATACCTGAGACAGCGTCCGGGATCGTTAACCCCAAGTGCCCCGCCGAGGAATAGTCTCTAACGATTTTCCTACTGTCTCTCCTAGGTTCCTGGAACCGACGCATGTCCTAATGGTCTCAAGGCAGACGACGGACTGGTGAAGAGCCAGGTAGCTCCGTGGACGCAGGCGCAGACAGAAAAATTAGATCATCTGCCTCCTAGCAGTCAACGGTAGAACTACCCAGCAGGAGGAGGATGCAGAGATATGAGGAGAAACCCCAAGCTCCTAAACTTGGTGGAGATAGACTTCTTGGATTCTGGTACATCCTTGTAGTTGCCCCCTCCCCATCTCTGATCTTCTCATAAGTTCTGAAAACAATTTCTGAAGGTCCCAGAATGTTTGCCTGGTGCATTGGCTTAGGAAGGGTCTGTGGAGGGACGGAGCTGAGGGAACAGGAGGGGGTCTCTGGGGGGAGGGGGCTCAGGGGGAGGCCATATGTTACTATTTCTGTGTTTCCGTAGCTAAAAGCAAGGAAGAGGCCATTGCAGTAGCGGAGTACGTTTTAATTTAATAAGCACCTTTGTTGAGTTTTATGCAATGACATTGAGGTGAGGAAAGGGAGGAGGGAGAGGGACAGGGGAGTCTATGGTGATGGGCAGGGGGGCCCCCAAAGTCCATTTCTTGTCCCTGGGCCCATTTCAACCTAGCTACGCCCCTGTAACCACCCCTGCCAACTAGTATGTGTCTCCTGGAGCTTATACTAATTGTCAAAATGGTCCCCAAGGCAGAAAAGATTCCCCACCCCTGCTGTACAAGAACTGAAGGCACTGCAGAAAATATAATTAACATAAATAATTTCTTAAGGAAACTTTTCCACAGGACCATCCCACCAGGAAGAAACCCAACAGCTGAGAAATTTTCAAAACAAGATGCAGATCACAAACTACTTACTCTGGAGTGCTTTAGAAGTAATGTAAAAAGAGTAGTTTAAAAAGTAAGTTAAACTTTTAAAAACACATGCTTGAAGAGAGACATGATGAACACCACTACAGAGTTATTGAATCTAGAGCATTAAATTAGTTTAGGAAGCAATGTTTTATAAATGAGAATGCACAAATTAGACCTTTAATGCCCACAAATCTTATGAAGCATAACGGTTTCTTATTGGGAACCAGTGAATTTGAGCAACTCAGCAAATTCTCCTCCTGGACTTTTCTTATATATCTTTAGCAATCTAGGTGATAGGTGGGCTTGGGACACTAGAATTACAAATCTGAGAGGTATTCTCAGATCAGAGCTGAGAGGCTGCAATCATGTCAAAAATTGCCTTGTTGCAGTAGCATTTCATCAGGCTGGCCTGGAGTTTCTCATTGCCCCACAGCCTAATAAATGCCTGGTTTCCTCAACACCCCCCTCCCCCGAGGACTTCACACTGGTGTGTGAAATTAGAGCGATAGCACTGTGACGGAGCACATTAAAGCTATGAGGGGCCTAAGGCTAATAGGAGGGAAGGGCCCAAGAATGCACAAATATACTGCACAAAAATCATAAAGTCATCAAACAAAATTATTTGTTAATTGCAAATTTGTTAATTTTTATTAACAAATTTATCCAAATAAAAGATACATTCATCAAATTTAAATCATTTACATTTACTAAACTAATTTCTTCAAACAAATCCCCCTCCCCCCCCCTCCCGTGGCAAAGTCACGAATGATGTCATCATAATTCAAAGACCTGACAATTTCACACTCAATGCTCAAAAGGGACAAAGCAGTGAGATGCTCTCGAGTCATGGCAGATCGGAGGACATTTTTGACCCTTTTTAGAAGAGAGAAGGAATGTTCTCCACCAGTTACTGATCATTAATGACAAATACAGCAGTAACGCAGTTTCAACATTTCGGAAACAATCTATCACATTGGATTCAATAACACGGTACATCCAAATAGATTTGCTTTCACTGTCTTTTCTCTCTATCTGAGAAGGATGTGGATTCAGCGAATTGCTGAAATTCTTTAGTAAAATCTACTGGGAAATTGTCTGGGTATTTCTGACACAGTTGTTTGATACCTGTGCACTGACTTTAGCACATGAAATATTAGGCAAAACATTTGTCAGAACAATAAAGGTTTTGTCAATATCAGTGTAAGCCTCGATCCGATGCTCTAATGCACTCTTCAGTTTGTTAATTATTGTGATGAAGGTATTAACTCTGAAGGCCTCCTTGTTGCCGAATGTGTGGGCAGTTGCATTGTCACATGTCTTCTGTGGTGTTTGGCTGATGTATACTCTTGGTTAGCAACCCTTGCAGCACCCTTAGTCTCATACTCATCAAAACTGTCCCACATTTGTTAAAGATCCGGTCGAAGACTCTTCAGTAGGTTTACAGCAGAGGAAAAGTCAGTTTGAGCACTTCGCAAGCTTATACTGCATCTGCTGAACAGCTGAAGTATATCATTCCAGACCTCACACAAAATGCCAGTCTCCAAAGTGTGCATTACATCACTCAGGATCTTTGCAACTTGTTGCTGGTTTTTGAGTTTCATTAGCCTCGATTCTCTCTAGCATTTTGATAATGTTGCGGTACCCCAGAACAAGTGCATTCACAGCTTCAGCGTTGGCACTCTACTATGTCCCGGAGAGTGATTTGGGCACTAGACATCCCTTTGGTAGTAAATCTTTACAAAACATCCAACCACTGACTGATGCAGAGAAAAATTTGTATCATTCTTGAACAAATTCAAAAAATGAAACTGCTTCAATGCAACAATTCATGGCAGACTGGACAACAAGGTTGAGCGAGTGTGCAGCACATGGTATGTAATCAACCAAAGCATTTCGCTTTTATCTTTGCCTTCATCCCTGAATATTTACCACTCATATTGCTGGCATTGTCATAGCTTTGGTCACAACAAAGACTGATGTCAATCCCATTTTTGGCGAGAAAATCGAGGAACAAGGTAAGTTTCTCCCCTGCGTGGCTTGTGATGTTTATGAAGGTCATGACACATTCAACTGGTCCGCTGTGTAGCAGATAACACAAGATGACAGTCAGCTGATCTACATGTGACACATTTGGTGTTGAGTTGACAGACACAGAAAAATACCCCGCATCCTTGATCTCATCAACCATGACTGATAGGGTCTTCTTTGCCAGAAGTGCAATAAATTCATCAGAAATAATCTTTGATAGATCTGATGTATGGCCTTTTCCACGATTTGCATGTTCATTGATGTGCTGATCCAAGAAAGGGTCAAACTTAGCGATTAGCTCTAGAACACCAGGATAATTGCCATTGTGTTTTGATCCAACAGTCTCATCTGAGCCATGGAATGGCAGAACATGCTCAGCAAGAAAAACTATGGTTTCAACTACGCATCTGAGAGCGTTCTTCCACAAGCACGAGCTTCCAAAAACTGGTTTTCCATTTGGGTATCAAATCTGTTGCTGACTTTCTTTCGGGCATGATAGCTGTCAACTGACAATGTATGCTGCTCACTCATTGCATGATTAGCAACATATGAAGTATTTTTCCACTCACTTAAACCTTTGCAGAATATTCCCTACTTTTTGGGATCAGAAAACAGGCAGCAATAAAAACAGTAAACCTTCTTCTTGGAAGGTGAATAGATGAGCCATTCGTGCTTGCCATTCTGTTTGTTGGGCATTACATATTCAAACATTGATTTGCTTAGATAATGATTCTGGCATTCCTATGGCCCCTTCTCGGTCCAATATGCCAGTTCATCTCTCACCTCGATTACTGTAACCTCCTTCTCACTGGCCTCCCCAGCTCTCCCCTTATCTCTGTCCAAAACTCTGCTGCCAGGGTCATCCACCTAGCCTGTCAGTTTGACCACGCGCAGCCCCATCTATCCTCTCTTCACTGGCTCCCCCTTCCTGAACGAATCCTGCACAAGCTCCTAGTCTTCACCTATAAAGCTCTTCACAACCTTGCTCCCCCCTACCTCTTGGTGCTAGTTTCCCTCCGTACTCCAGTTCGTGAACTCCGCTTTTTCTGTCCCCTCTCGCACTCCCACGCCTCCCCTGCTCCCCTAACCACCTTCATCCCTTCCCCCAGCTGCCTTCTGCACTTGGAACTGCCTCCCTGCTCACATCCGCCTCGCCTCCTCCCTTCGTACCTTTAAATCCCTCCTCAAGACCCACCTCTTCTGCTCTGCCCTCCCCGACTCCTCGCTCCCCTCACCTAACTCCTGCTGATACTTTCCATCTAGTACAACCTGTTACCCGAGGTCTGTGTACTCATATCCTCACCACACGGACCAGCCAGCCATCATTCTAGATGTAACCAAGCCAAGCACGTGCACCTGGGACCTTGCATCTTCGTGAATGTTACACTCCTTGTCTCTCCCTGTTCCCCTTCCTTCATCTCTCAGATTGTAAGCCCTAGGGCAGGGACCGTGTCTTTTCCATTAACTTTGTAATGCGATTTCCATCAACTTTGTAATGCGCCAGGTACATTGCTGGCACTATATAAATGCTTGCTAAGAATAATAATAATAATAATAAGCAATGAGATCTTGTGATGTCCCACTCGCCTGGTTTGTTGGAGGATACTGTACTGCTATCACTATCACTGGGAATGTCTTCAGAGGAGCGGGGTGAGACTGCAGCTAGAGAAGTCACAGGAGGATGGTCCTTTTCAACAGGTGCAGCAAGTTCACTTGTGCTGGTCGTGCCTGAACTTCATCACTAGACTTAGTGGGAGCAAAAAAAGTTATGAGAGAGGGAGTTACTTTCAGCACTGCATCTTGTCTTTGTTTGGCCTCCTTTAGGTTTTGCCACTCTCCTTTCTTCGACATGCTGAATGATGAATGCACTGTGAACAAAATCTGAAAAAACAATTTTGAAAAATAATTAGTCCTTTGAATGCAAGACTATAACCCACTGAATGCTAGACTATGATGAAATATATTTTTCAGTTATGTTTTTTATAACACTTCTATACATTATAAGAAAATGAGGGCCTAAAAAATCTGAGGGCCTAAGGCTATAGCCTTATTAGCCTATGGGTTAATCTGGCCCTGAGCATTGGTAGTAGCAGTGGTGCTAGTATTTGCCTGTGTGTCCACTGGATACATTCCAGTGGTGATAGCCAACCTCCAAAAATTGTAGTGGCTAGAGAACAGCAAATCAGCAGGGCCGATCCCCGACCACACAGCACAGAAAATGCATTCTTGACAATGGCGCTGCACATTTAAGGTGGACATATGTAAGTGTGACATGTGCAGCATATGGCAAATGAGTGTCACCAGAAGTCGCTGCTCCATGGAATGCTGTTTGCATGTCTATGGCACTGGAGGACATCCTCCATGCATGAGCGACCACGCAACCTAAAACGGATGCTACGTGTTCAGACTAGCCAGGATTCGCTCGCATGGCATTCCCCACATTTCAAAACACGACATCATGCATGGAGACATGGGCCCTATTTAAACGGGTGCGCGTGTTTTGAAATGTGGGGAATGCCATGCGAGCGAATCCTGGCTAGTCAGTGTTTACACTGGTGCGTGTGTGGTGGGAAGGTATAGATGGGTGCACACCCATCTTCACGCATGGAGTAACTGCTGTTTCTGCCGGTGTTTCTGGGTGTTCATGCGTGGGTGCCGCCCATGTAAAAATGGCCATGAAAATGAAGATGTGCGAGTGAGCACTGATAACCCCTACCAAACAGCCAAGAACATTGACGTGTATGCGGCTATTGGTCCCTTTTACACGAGATGATCTCACGCATGGACACTCAGCGTCCACATGGGGGAAGCATCCTGTGCCAACGTGGAGGTGCATGCTCCTACGACCGACACATCCCCACCCTCCATGTGCAGAGCAACCAGAGAAAATGCAGGTTGCCCTGTGTGGGGGGATGGGTGTGTGCCCATGTGTACTGCCCCCCCTGGCAGGCACACAGACCCTGCCCAACGGCAGTCCATGTAAAAAAGGCCATTGTTTCATTTCTCATTACCCACTGACTGTTCCGTCTGGCACACCTGCAGAGCACCTACATGTTAAAAATGGTACCAGCCAGTACTGCTTACCACTGGTTTGTGGCTAGATAGTGGTGGGGGGTAGTTGGCTGGGAAGATGGTTGAAATGTATTTAGATTTCTCAACAGGGAATTAAATTAATCCTCAGTGCTACAGGTTGCTCTTACAAGCACCAATTGTAAATGCTAACTGTTTGTGAAGGACACATTCAGTACTACTGAATGGCAAGTAGGCTTTCAGTATCTCGGTCTCCCTTCAAGGAAGGAAACTACAACATAAAAACCAGAATCTCTATGCCAGGGATAAGAGTTAAACCCACTTCTTTAACTGTTTCCCCAGGGCTGCTGTCTTAAATTGCGAAAGTTCAAATGGGTAAGTTTTAAAACAAAAGTGCAAAATGCAAATTCCTCCTTGAGCACACACTGTAGAAGTGTGCTATCCCCAGCAGCTATGGCCTTAAAAATAGAAACAATGAGGGGAACGGAGATGCAGCAACCCAGAGGGTTGTGTCTACATTCAGAGGTGTGTTTTTAAATCGAGCAAATTACCTATGGGCGCTATAAGAACAAGGATGGCTTTCCAGTTAACTAGAGTTTAAACAAACCCTAACTTTACTAGCCAGCCGTATCGGTTAAACCCGCCTCCTCCCCCCCATCTCAGCCACAGCAATTAATGATTCTTCCCGTCCGCGCCCCCCACAACGAGGAACTGCCTTGTCCCTTGGCGCTGGCTCACACTCGCATCACATGAAACCAAGCGTTTCCCTCAGGGGACCGCGTCCCCCCCTCAGCTCGGCGGGACAATAGCGACGGGCAAGGGCTTGTTTTGACGGGCGAGGGAGGGCACTTAGAAAGATTTCATTCTTTGCCCCGCTCCATAAATGCACATTTCGCCTCCAGAGCTGCTGGCAGACGCTCGCTGGCCCAGACTCCCTCTCACTCGAGGCCGGCCGAGTTTCCGAGCAGTCTCGCTCGGGCGGGGGAGGATCCCACACCGCGGCGAGGCACGGAGAGTCGGCCCAAGCTTATCGAAGAGCTGGGCCTCCCTCACTACTGAACCCGCTCGCTGTAAAACAAATCCCTCCAAACCGCCTGGAATCAGCCTCCCGTTCCTGGGGACGGGGGTGAACACACTTGGCCCCAAAAGATCCGGTCATAAAAAGAGACCCGGGGGGGCGGCAAGGCGAGCGGCAGCAACAGGTGCAGTCCCCGCTCAACTAGCCAACATGGGAGCTTTTGGCTCCCGCCCGCGTCTCCCTGAGAGGAGGGGATCGCTCATTCCAGGCACTGGGAGCTGGGGCACTAGTTTCCACGCGGACAGGGGGTTACGGTTACCACCTCTTCCCTTGGCAACCGTGCCCTGGGCGGGTGAAAATGTGTCCCCCCCCCCAGGTCTCCTCCTCCCGCGATCCTGCTTGCACTGAGACCGCTGGCACCTCTGCCTTTGAATGTAATGGGGAAGGATCACGCCCTTGTTTTTCTTTTTTTCTATTCCCTGCCCCCCGCTTTCTTTTTTTTGTATTTTTAAACCACGCTTCTCCAGCCCCTCTCCTGCCAATAGGAACGCTGGCACTTCTCCGGAGCCAACCGCGATCGACCCCGCGATTTTTTAAACTATCACTACCGTCCAATCAGACCCGTAGCTCTTAATCCCACCCCCTCCCTCTCCCTAACCGGTTTCAACGAGTAACAGGAGCAAACGACCCACAATCTCGCGACCGAACCCTGAGCTGCTGTGAAAGCGACGTAAACAGACCCGCGAGCCAATCGAATACATCGGGAGGCCTAGGGGCGCGGCCCTGGACGGGCCGAAAGGGCGCGGCAGCCAATCAGGCGGCGGGGTAGGCGGGCCCGAAGGCGGTGTGGGTCAAGTTGCTGTGCAGGGTAGGACTGTGGAAAACAAGAGGCTGTTAAGTGCGTTGGAGAGAAACCATTCGGCTGCAGCGGACGGAGGAGACGATCCCAGCAGCGGACTCGACGCTTTTGCCAACTCCCGCTCCCCAGCGCGCCATCAGGCAAGGGCCCAACCGCCGCGTCGCTTCTGCAGCGAAATGGAGCTGGGCAGGGGAGCGGCGCGGCCCAGCCCATTCCAGACGGGGCTAGTCGGGGAGCGTGCGTTGGGGTCCGAGACGGGCCTGTGAGGCTCGGGGGGTGCGGGGGTCACAGCGGGGAAGGTGGTTTCACCGGGGCGGGGTGAGGCTGCGGCTGCGCGGCCTGGGCTCGGCTTGGGGCGGGAAGGTGCCGTTACTCTCGGGGGGGGGAAGGGGAGGCGGAGGCAACAGCTGCCCCCCCGGGCTCCGCGTGCTGATTCCCCCATTTTTCTCCCCGCCCGCATAGGCCGTTCCAATCTCAGCCAGAGCCGCGCTAATCATGGGCAAAGGCGACCCGAGCAAGCCGAGGGGCAAGATGTCCTCCTATGCCTACTTCGTGCAGACCTGCCGCGAGGAACATAAGAAAAAACACCCGGATTCCTCGGTCAACTTCGCCGAGTTCTCCCGGAAGTGCTCGGAGAGATGGCGGGTGAGAGAGCGGGGAAGCCCCGCCCATCGCCCCTCTCCCTCCTGCGGCTCGCGCCTTGTCATGCCCGGCTGCGCGCGCCGCAAGTGCCAAGGCTAGTTGCGCGCGGCGAAAGGGGCGGGGGCTTATCCTGTGGCGCCGTCTCGCCCCCCCTCCCCCCCCACTTCCTGTTGGGCCGGGATGATTGAGGGAAAGAAAAGGCCCTTCCCGTTCAGCTTTACTGTAGAGCTTTAACCCCGCACCTTTAACCCCGAAGAGCCCCTTTGAGGAGCAGTGCATGTAAAAGGATCCCCACTCACCGATATAAAGCTCCTTTTTCTTATAGTGACACAAAAATCGGTGGGAGTTAGATTGCAATCCTGAACCTGCTCAAGTGAGTCAGAAAGACGAGCCACTAAATAGCTTCAAAGTTTTCTTTTGAAAGAGCAGGTTTTAAGAATTTGCTTTGAAGGTTGAATTCCCCATTTGTAACTAGTAGCCCACGTGGGACGCCTCCATAGTTAAGACACGCACGCATTTCTGCTAACGAAAGCCAGTGGGATGAAGAGGCAGCCTAGTTGCGTTTAGGACTGAGACCATCAAGTGGTTTCAGGAAGACGTGTTGGAATAGGCCACTTCAGTTTGGTTTAATAGTATTTAATAGCTCGTTTAATTTTGCAATGAATCTTTCCAACAGACAATGTCTGCAAAGGAAAAGTCCAAGTTTGAAGATATGGCCAAGGGTGACAAAGTTCGTTATGATAGGGAAATGAAAAACTACATTCCTCCAAAAGGCGAGAAAAAAGGAAAGAAGAAGGATCCCAATGCACCGAAAAGACCACCGTAAGT
Organism: Sphenodon punctatus; assembly: GCA_003113815.1. Lineage (NCBI taxonomy): Eukaryota > Metazoa > Chordata > Lepidosauria > Sphenodontia > Sphenodontidae > Sphenodon > Sphenodon punctatus. The sequence continues at coordinate 1,432,303 of QEPC01008797.1, forward strand.
TATTTTGTTCTGGAGACTGTGACAGCACCTGTAGTTAAGTATTGAGGATCTAACTGACCCCAATTTAGGTTAAATAAATCTTGGAATGCATTCAAAATGAATTTCGTTATATGGATTTAACATTTAAGAAACTGATTGCCCGCTGAAACATGGAGTCTGACTGACACGTTTTTGGCAGTATTATTTATACTTTTAACTACAACTACAACACCTAGAATGAAGAACCAAATGTATAAAAGTTGGGAGTACTTGTTGTTTGAGAATACCTTGACTTTAAAGAGGAACAAGTTTTCACCCAAAAATTCAGATATACCCCCAAAACTGATCTATGGTCTTAAACTAGTTTGTGCCAGCCAGTTTTCATTAACTGCAGCAGCACAGAGTACATGTGCATTTCGGACCATAGTCTGTGTTCTTAATCTTAAAACATCTAGACTGTATTGTTTGTGTCAGTGTAGCATGTCAAGCTTCCTGGGCACATTCAGGAAATCACCTTCATGGTAAGTCTCAATAACTTCAACAAGACTCTGGGTGAATAAATGATTTCAGCCTTAAGTGTGAGTGGATACATTAATTGTAATATTTCAACAAGGCTAGTCAAGAGTAGGTATGTGTTTAGGATTGGGATCATTGTGTGTATATATACATATTCTTCATGTGGTACACTGTTCATCCTTTTCAGATCTGCATTCTTCCTCTTCTGTTCTGAACATCGCCCAAAGATCAAAAGTGACCATCCAGGCTTGTCTATTGGGGATACAGCAAAGAAGTTGGGTGAAATGTGGTCTGAGCAGACAGCCAAAGACAAACAACCATTTGAGCAGAAGGCAGCAAAACTGAAGGAAAAATATGAAAAGGTACACTGAAAATCTTGATTTTACTGTCTTTGTGACAAAAAATGTCAGAAACAATTTCTGCTTGCTTTGACTTAGAATTTTATAGTTTTCTGGGAAGCTGAGGATTGTTTGAAACTTTTCCATTTTCATCTTTTAAGTGTGGGTAACCTGCTGTACTGAAAGTGGAAGTGAACTTGGGGACCTTCTAGCCAAAAAGTAGGGTGAACTTGGGGACCTTCTAGCCAAAAAGTAGGGTATCCACTTTATGGAATGAAAACCATGTCTTTAGCCATTCGCTCATAGTCTGCACTTGATTAGCAATTCAGTGTCCTGATGCTAGGTACTCGAGCTATATATTGAATATTAATTTGACAGACATGGATGCTGATCTTCAGTGAGGTAGCAGCACAAGCCCTATTGAGGTGAATGGTATTTGGGCCAGCTCAATGGCCTAATAGTCAGAGCCCTGTATAATTCTACCACATACATAACGGACATCATTTTTTCAGGATGTTGCAGCATACCGTGCCAAGGGCAAGAGTGATGCAGGAAAGAAGGGTCCAGGTAGGCCAACAGGATCCAAGAAGAAAGCAGAGCCTGAAGAGGAGGAAGATGAGGATGATGACGAGGAAGATGAAGAGGAGGAGGAAGATGAGGATGAAGAGTAAATAGATGTCCTGCTGTAAAGATCTGTGTTCAAAGTCTGATTTTGCTGGGAATGTGAACAAAAATGCAGCTCATTGTTAGCTTCAGTATAAAAACTGTACAGAACTGTGTATAGGTAATGTGATTCTTTGTAGGAAAACCTATATTTTTTAATGTAAGTAGTAGCGGAGGGCCACTGTGGTTCAGTTTTTTAAAACTGATGTGGAATGTTCATGTATTTAATGTTTTGGTGTTTTTTTTTTCAAAATTCATTGCCAGACCGTTCTTGGAAAAGTAAAACGTAGATGGTAGTATAGTAGCTTACCTTATTTTGTAGACTGTTGCATTATTACTTTTTTAAACAATTTTGTAATAAAATGATGTACATTACATTGTGTTGTGGTGTATTAAAATAACTTCTAAGCGTAAAATTCAACATACAGGTGGATAGCACTAGCAGTTAGTGCTACTGTGAGTCCCATTGAAGTGCCACGGCTAGCCCCTTGGTATAGTACTGTTGCTAAATGCCCTGGGGATCCTGCTGGTCACAAATGCAAAGGTTGGTGCAGAAATGAACTTCGCATTTTGTATCTTATTATTCACACACTAAGTCAATACAAAATTCCAGCACCTTGTTAGTTGTGGATATAATTTGTATTTCTGCCAGCTATCCGAGTAATTGCCACGTAGCCATTGGCCTATTTTGTTCATTTTGGGTACTGCATGCATAGTAGTGCTAATAGTACCAAAATGGATATCAGATTTAAGATGGAGCCAAATAGCAGTTATTAATTTCAGCAGACCTGGCTCAAATAGGACAAAATGGCTAGACACAATATGTGCTGTAGATATTGCGTTTGGCTAGCTAATATATTTGTTTACAAGTAAGCTCTTTGAGGTTAGCAGTATTCGTAGCATAATAGGTTCCTCGTTCTAAGTGTCTTGAAAATATTGCTGCAGTGCTAGTAATTGGCCTCAGCTTTACAAGAGCAAAATGAACCCACTGCCAGCAGGGCTTGACCCTTATTCTTTAAAGCCAATGGCAAAACTTTGTTTTGACTCCACTGGAGTGAGGATTGTAGCCATGTAGATGTAGGAGCCTAAACACTTCATTTTGTGTTTGATTCTAAAGCAAGACTCCACATTGTGCCCATCTGTCTCCATTTTAAAACTTAAAAACCTTTTGAGCCCAAGCAAAAGCCACACTATAATGAGTATGCCTGGAAGGGGTGGGGAGGGAGCTGGTGGCTGCTGGGTGGGACAGCTGCAGCACACACCCTGCTGTAGCATGGGTGGGGAAGAATTCTAACAGATGGGTCCCAGCATGGCTACTTTGGCAACTGTCTTGCACTCGCCCTGCCACAGGCTGTACTGTGTGAGAGAGAGAAGTGTGCCAGGCTGGCCTTTGAAAGTGATATGTCCCAAGGAACCAGACCCCAGTGGCTGTGGCCAGATCCTGTGACCTGCAAAGACTGGATCCCTTGCCCACAGTGCCTATGGGTGGGGGACTTGTCTGCTGGCATAAGTGGCTGCCCCAGTTTACATGGGCAAGGTATATAGCACTCTAGATTTCTTGGCAGTGCACCATAACTGGATGCTGCACAGCTCAGGAGCATGCATTCCCCTACCCCACCTTCACATGGGCCGTTGGATGAGTGACTCCTGGACAGCTGTGTGGTAGAATCTCTGAATAACACATAGTTGATCAAATATCCATTGAGATCATAATCCTATGCAATTGTGACACTGCTTATGGTCAATTTTACTTTGACAATTTAGGACTATTCTAATGTCGCTGTGGATAAAAACGTGTAAATCCACTTTAACATTTCTTGTTCATGTTGTAGGGCTGCATTGGTGCTCCATGCAGCCTTGCAACATGTATGTTTTTTAAGTGGTGTGACGGTGCATATCTCTTTTCACCCTGTTTTGCAGGACTTGAGTGGAAAAATCTTCCCATTGTGTAAGAGTAAAATTTTCTTTAGGGAGGTGTTAAGTGGGTGTAACTCCCCCCCCCCCCGATCGCCAGCTGTGTACGTGGACTACCCTCCCCTGACGCCCACCCACCTAAACACTGAGAGGCAGGAGGAGGGAGCCATCCCTGTAAAAATGACCATATTTCTAATTCCAGACTGATAAGATTTTTTAAGTGTACAGATTTACACATCGTCAAACCACTGGTTATTCCTATTTTATAGGGTACAACAAAGTGGTCGGTAACTTTACAGTCTACCCAACAGAAAAAAGTTTCCTGCTGGAAAATGCACCCCTGAATTAATACCGCCAAAGTGAGTTTATGGTACTATTTAAAATCATATCCTTAGTTTTTGGCTAGTCCATGGTCTTTGCAAATGGACTTAAGCCGCCTTCTGTCCTTGCATAAAGGGACACTTTGTTTTTTCAGATTTCTAGATCCCTTTTATATCTCCCCACCTTAGTCTTCTGCATCTTCCCTCTTTAAGGTGAGTGTTGGGGATCCTCCAGCTACTAGCTACTCCACTTGTATACCTTTTCTTTGTTATCCTCATCATGGTGTCCAAGGAATATAGGCAAATCTTTAAACAGCTTGATAAAAAGTATTTTCCATTCTTAAAAAAGCAACTTTCTTTTAGGCTACCATCTTTCTTTGGTGAGTCAGGTTTCCACTTCGCAATAAGGCCAATTAAGATTTGTACTGAATTCACAAGATTGGGGCTTTTGCACTGGTCTCATCTACATGTATATCTTGCATTTCTCAAATTGGTTTAGAAGTTTCCTTTTACCATTAGCTTTTTGTACATAAATCTCATCCTTAAGCTCTCGGTCTTTGCAAGTAGCCTAGCTCCTGATGCATGAGAACATGCAGCCAGGGCTGTGTATACGCATCTGGTGGTAGAGGGGAATGAAAGTGTCAAGTAGCTGGTTTTAGAGAGGAATCAATTTCTTTTTAAAGGCAAAACAAAGCAGCACTCTTGTTTAGTAAATCTTTTCAGGCCCAAAGCCAGCTTTTCATTGTGGATGGCAAAAGATGACCCTTTCAGCTTACAGATTATTTTGGTGTATAAAAAGATCTGCTTCACTTCTGCATTTTGGGGCTAGCCACTCGAGTTTCTAGAGGTGCTATAAAGAAAAGGCATTGGCAGATAGCTTCACTATTGCATTTGCTCCAAACATATGAACAAGCTAGCTTTCCTCCTCATCCTTTGAGTATTTATAGAAGGACCTCTTTTTATAGTGGCATTACTACTGCTTGCAAAAATGAAAGTATTAAGCAGCGAAGTGGCTATTTCAACACATTTACAAAATATTATGTTATCATTTCAAGCCATTTTCCTTAGATCAGAACACATGGGATAATACGTCAAGCCCAATATGCCAGTGTAATAGTAGATGATGTCCTAATGCGGTACGCTTCTGTCTTTCATAGGATGAGGCACAGGAAGATTTGGACTCAACTGTGAACAAATTTCCTTTCTTCTATGCTCCTGCCCCCACTAGGGGTGTGTGACCTTACACATAAGTCAGCTTGTCTTGGAAAAAAACCTAAGATCTTGTAAGCTAGCTCGCTGACTGTCTCAATCTAGGGAGGGGAATCCTCCACCACCGTCCCTTGTAAGAACAATCCCTATGAAACTTGAATAAACCCTACGTGAAAAAAAAGGGAACATGAGAAGAAGGGGTGTGTGTGGAAGAAGTTCCTTAATGCCAGTGCTCACCCAAAATCATAAGACTTCTTAACAGAATGCTAGAACTAAGGTTCCCTCAAGCAGGGCAAGGCAGAGTCTGCCAGAACATAAAAGAAATCAAGAAGTCCAAATTGTCCTTTTTGGGTGTGATTGGCGGAATGCCCTCACGCAGCACCATCCCACGAGGGAAAATCCTGCCTGACCCCATACTCACTGGAGCTGGAGAAGTAAGACCATGCACCTAAAAGATGAAGCAGAGATGAACAGGGAAATTGTGTTGTAATGTCAGGTGAACATGTGGACTATGCGGCTGCAGCCACTCCCACAAAGAAATTGGGCAATGATTTCCCCTATTGTCTCCAAGGCAAGTGCCTTATCGCCTTTGTGTATTATAGAGACTATCTAGTAATAGTTGCCCTCAACAACATTCTTTCTACAGACTTATGTCAGAATGAAATATAGGTGTCCCTTTCCACCCAGAAGGAATTGGTACAGGAAATATAAATCCTGAGCATCCATCTCATAAAGTGTGTTCCATACAGGTTCCAGTGTGCATTTCTGATCTGGACAGAATGAAGGATCAACTCCTGTATCTGATGAAATGTCAACCTTTGGAATAGTCAATCCTCAGCACCACCTTGTCCTTATGGGAGAGGCACAGCTCAGGCTAGAATGACAATGCACAATCCCTACTACTGAATGAGTTGATGGACATAGCTATAATAGAGACAGACAGTACAGCAGGGTCCGTGAATATGGAGGGCCCACACTCCCTGGTAGGCCTACCCGTGAGAGGAAGGGCAGGGGACCTATTCTGTCTTCTACACCAGGGTCCATTCTAACGTAAGAATGCCTCTGCCGCTGTGACAGGCTAGAAACACTGCCTTTTGGGAAAAGAATCCAAGAGACACCAAAGAAGTTTGAAGGAAAGCTTGGAGAAACCACCAAGGACCATGTTCAGACTAAATGGAAAAGAGGTGTACACAGATGGACGGACGATAGCCACTGCACTGAGGAATCGACAGACACAAAGGCACAGAGAGACAATTGCCCTTTATAACAGATCATGTTAGTAGGGCTGGGAAAGAGAATACTCTTTCCCTCAAAGGTTTGACATTCCTAGCTAGTGCATTAGGAGCAATAAGAGAAAAGCAAGCCTTGATCCTTCCCTGGTTGGTTCAATCATCCCTTGTAAGGGGGATGGATGGAAAAACAGGAAGGGTAAAGAAATGTGAAGAAAAACAAATGAAAAAAAAAAAGTCTCAAAGCTTGGAGCCCTCTGAAAGCCTGCTTCCCTGTTCCCAAGGCAGGACAAGTCTGGAGGCTCAAGGTAGTGGGATGCCCTGCCCCTATAACAACATCCTCCCAGTCATGTGATCCTACCTCTGCCTCTTGGAGAGGAATATTCTATTTGCTGGGGAGAGAGGGACAAATATCAAAAGTGGAAGCAATGGTAAATAAAGGTTGCATATCTATAACCATGTTCTTTGAGATAGGATGCATCCTCATGGAGCTTGAGAAGAAGCAACTGCCCCTTCTCTGGGATTATATGGGGCAGTTTGTCCAGATTTACCAAGGCTGTAGACAGAACCACAGATGGCAAAAGATGGTCATCTTACCTTCATGGAGAAAAAAGGACAGATTTGGACCCTAGGGTCAAATTTTCCTCCTGTGTCATTTGCTCTTTCATCAGAGTTGTTGGTTCACTGTTACCAATATTGTTGGTTGGTATTGCTGGTCCTGTCAGTATAGTATTGCTCCGCAATGACAGGTGCAGGAAAGGGCGTGCATGGTCAGGGCTAACCCATGCTCTATGGTACCTACCTGCCCCTGTCTCTACTCCACCAGCAATCAAAAGGAACTACATTTTCAGTGGTCACAGCACCGGGCACAACACTAGTCAGGCTGTGTGTGGTACTGACCGTTCCATCTGGATCTGTTCCTGTATGGAGAGTAGTAACAGTCCCTAGACCCACATGAGCCGCTTTGGTGCCTGAGCGATGCCTGGAGTAGGGAAGCACTGATGCTGGTGGGAGCTGGACCTACTGTGATGCTGGTGGTACAGTGATTGGTCCCAGTGTCTGTAATATGGAAATCTGCTCCAGCTGTTGCAGAGACCCCCCCAAAGACAGTAATAACAACACAAGTAGTGCCATACTGGGTCAGACCAATGGTCCATCAAGCCCAGCATTGTGTCTGACCCAATATGGCACTAATGTTTTTGTGTACAATTGAGGGTCAGGGTGTGCTACTGCTAAAAAGAGTTTCTGGAGTGGAGAGTCTGTGCGCACCCATGCCCTTATTAGCGAGCATGCAGAGCCCTCCTTGAATACCACTTATTTCTTATTCTCCTGCTCTTGCAACATTAATCTCAAAGCTGAAATCTAAATCTACAATTATTACTGATTTAAAGCTGTTGGAGAGCAGACAATGGCAACTCTACTCTCAGAGGGAAATTAGCTGTTGCTGTAGTAACATTGTCCTTGGAGGCAAAGAAAAATTAAAACTTGTAACTTAAATAGACCTATAGTCTCTCAGCAAGTAAGCATCACCAAATGGTGGAACATACTAAACAAGCTGCAATTATATTCCTCATAAGAAAAGGACAAAAGAAAAAATAGGTGGAACCATACCAGGGCAATTCCTGACGCCTGCGTGACATATCCCGAATGGTACCAGAGAAACTGGTCCGAATACTTAAGGCTGCACCTGTATGTTATTACAGCACCAAACAATTGGAACCAAAGCTGTAAGAGGGCCCCAATAACCTTTCCCCCTTGACTGCTTTGGAAAATTTTATTTGCTTTTTGAAGTTTGTGGGGGTATTAGTTCTTGGAATTTTGGGGAAAAGATGATGCTTATTAAAATGTTTATTATTTTGATTCTGTGCAGTTAAGGCCTAGTTAACTTCAGTCATAGCACTGGAGCATCATAGCTGCCATAGCCTTTGTGCTTCTATACTGGGGCAGGGGCAATCTGTGAGATGTCTGGCTGGTGCTAACTTGTCTGTGTCTGTGCCTTTTCACCACAATAGAGAAAATAATATGCACAAACCTGTTTTTAATTGCCATGAAGAGGATCGTGCCTGAATGTGGGCTATAGGCGAGATCTTTACGCCATGTACTCGTATTGATAAATGCAGGTGATTCCAGACTTGGCTGTTAATCTGCTTTCTGCAAACATTGGGTAATTTTAGACATTACGGAACCAAGGTCAACCACAGTGAAACCCCTGTGGTGACCAAAAGTCCCGTAACGTGTAAATGATTCCCGCCAGATGTTCACCACACAGCCCCGCCCCCTCCCTGATCCCCAGAGAGAATCAGCCCGGCACGTCTAAAAGACGGCTGGGCTGATTCCTGACTGGAATCCGAAACGGATCCCGGTCCGTGATTCAGCGTGGCAGGCTGAGAGGCCCATTCCGTCTGAAATTACCCATTGATTCTGAAGACTCCCAAACTAGGAAAGCAACATGTAAAAAAGCAGGTGCTGGCTTCAATAGTCAAAAACAGCACTGGAGAAAAAATTGCTCCAAAGAACAAGTTGTTTGATTCTGGTACCAGACCAGTTCTAAAATGTTAATTGGCAACAAGAAAACCTCACAAGAAAAGTTCAGTCAGCACAGCTGTCCCCATGCTGCCAGGAACTGCTCAAGTACTGAAGAAACCAGACTTCAGGAAGAAGCAGGTTAATGCAAAGACCTTCTGAATGTCAGCAGCTCTTTCTGTACCAAAGTTGTGGACTCTGGGGCAGGAAATCAGTGTTGCAGGAACCTATCTGGCATCAGGCTCTCCCTTGGCAAAAGGTAGCCTAAACAGAAGGCTGTTGGTGTCTGGACTTCTAGGATTTTTTTAACCTTAACCTATACTTGTTTTTGTTAAGGGTCAGTTCCACATTCTCCTACCATTAAGAACAGAAGTTAACATTCTGAAGAGGCAGCAATGCTGAAAGAAAGAGCTTGTAAACTTCTCTCTCCTCATTTCTCAGCCAATCACAGTTGAGGGACACAAACAATAGCAGTTGTAAATAGCAAAATTCCTGTAGACTTCACAGGAAAAGAATTAGCTTCACTTAGGCAAGATAATGAATCTAAATAAAAGTAAAAAATAAAGTTTTCTAAATTCAATGCTTTCATTCATATATAAGGTTGTAGGAGGCTGTCTAAATCAGTTTGGATTCTGTGGAGTGGTGGCAGGAAGTGTACCTATGAGGTATTAAATAACCAGTTTTTGTCTGCCACAATATAGTAAACCCAAATGTTAAAATATTTTATTTTCCTCATCTAAAAAACAAGCAACCCAGAATTAAGATGTACATAGGGTTCCCAGATTTATCCCTAATAAAACTTTTTGAAGATTTATACAATTTCTACAGAAACATACAGTGTATCAAAATCTGCATAAATCAAAGTTATAAAATGTGTAGAAATGCATAGTGATATCATCATCAATTTACAAAGCTAGGATATGGGAATTACTTTTTTCAAAGCAGGTTACAGTAGGGAAAAGTCATTAGAGTAACAGCTTCTGATGTTCTTGTTTTGAAAAGTTTGCAATCTCAAAATACAGATCCATATTCACACACAGTATCATCTTTTAATGAATTGCACAAAATACCCATTTAAAACGCACACTTGCACAGTTTCAGTGCAACCTCTCTTTCATTTATGCATAGTAACATGATTAAATTAATCTACTCAACACAGAAAATGGAGTCAGTTTTCATACACACAAATAATGAAAGTACCTACACCCTTATTTTCCTTTTTTACGGTTTCTTCCTCTTTTATTTTCTAATTTCATTATTCACATCTTTTAAAGGAGAGCGGAGTAGTTTAAAGCACCATTAAAGATCCCAAATCATTAAAATACAGCATACCCTATAGCCAGCCTTTTTAAAGGACACAATCTGTCTCCAGACAGGACACATCTCTTACTAACTTCAGTGTAAAATTATATGCAATGTTAGTCTGCATTTGAGGGCAGAGTTTTGACTCTAAAATGTACATTTATTACACTCCTTTAGGCCCCAATTAAGTCAGATATTAAGGGCAAGACTATGGAAGTGAAGATACCTGTGATACCAACTCACTACTTAATCCTACTTTCAAAATACTGGGACTCAAGTAATAGAGTGGATTTTCCATTTTTATTTAAGATGTAGAAATACGTCACACGTTTTCGGGGAAAGCTCAATAGAAACTCCCATTAAAAAAAAAAATTCCTTTTGTTCTTCCTAATATTTGTACGATAGCTTTATCTTTGCATTTTTGCGAAGTTTGGACAGTGAAAACAAACCTTTCAGTGTCATATTCTGGTTCTCTATAGTGCAATGCCATTATAATTTGGATTCACGGAGAACTGCAGAAGATTTAAATGTATCCCATAAAGGGAAACAAACCCCACACCACCCCTTCAAAAACACCACAACCTTTAAACCATTTCTAGTCATACAAAGGATTCTATCTACAGACATCAGACTAGCTGACAATGTCCCTTTAAATTCTGCATTTTTGTTAAATTATCTGGAACTCTCTCTTTTCAGTTTCAGTTCACCGTTAAGTGAATTCCATTTACTATCAAAACGTAAGCTAGGAACTGGATCCTTCTTAGTTTTATAAATTGCCGAGCTTCAGCTTTAAAGTTTACAGAAGTTTTGTAAGGCATGACACAACCGGGATGTTAGTGCTTGTAAGCGTATTTAGTTGCAGCTCAGAGTGCTTAGTTTGATCAAATGTATTATAGTGCTAAGTTTCAATTTCCACTTTTAACACTGGAAATTGATAAACATGATAAATTGCTTCAGAGCTGTGTAGCCCATCAGGTTCATGGATCAAAGTGCTACTCAGCATGCCTGGTGCAACTTCCTCCAAGTTCCAATGAAATTGCAGCACATAGCAACAGAGAGAAGCTGCAATGTTCTGACCTCCACCCACACCCCTAAAGGAGTGTTTCTGGAATGATCTATATCTTATCTAACTTACCAGTAGGTGATAATTGTACAGTAGTCAAGCTGTCAGCACATTTCTTCTCAGAAATAACGTGGGTGGTGATTGATCCCTATGAAAAGGTGACAATTCAACATAACCATACTATCAACTCCACCAAATGCTTTTCTTGCAAGAGAGAGAAATCAAAGAGGCACTCAAATATGTTGAAGTTCACCTTTCAAAAAAGCAGCATGACTGTGGAAGAAGGCCACCTTGGATAAAAACCTGTGGCAGTGCTTGGTAAGATGTAAAATTAAATAAAGATACAACAGGTTGATAATCACCAAGTTATAGGAAAGTCTGGTTACTCCAACCTTTTCAAGTGTGTGTAAAAAAACTGCCTTCAGACCCCTGAGTGTAATCCCAAAGAAGACAACAGTGCTTTTAACTTTGTTCTGATAAAACAGAGCTAAGAGCACATTAAATTACCAACATCTTGAAACAAAAAAAGATGTAAACATCTACAAAGTTTAAGGTAAAAGCAGTTTTGTAAACATTAACTGCAGATGATAATGCCATCACAGTTCATCTATGCCTTCATCCACATCAGGAGGTTCCAGGCTCTTGGCTGTACAAAGTTAATAGTTGCAGCAGTTTTCAGGCTATTTTCAGTCCTGTACAAATTAATGTGTCAGTAGGTAGATTTTTGTATAGTTACACGCTAAGAATGTTGTTCATTTCCCATTTTTGTGTTGCTTTACTGGAGTCACACTCGGAGAGAAACACTTGATGTAGAACCTCTGACCGATCCAAGCACTTCCCTGAAGGAATGTAGGTAAATCTATGAAGATTCTAAGAAACAAAACAAGCAGAAAGATTTCATTTCCGTTTCTGATATATATGTTGATGTTTTTTATTATAACAAGTTACTCAAGGCTGTACTGAAAGGCTAATTTTTTTGTTCTCATATCCTGCAATATTACACCACTAAAGGGCAGGGCCTGATTAGCCATGATGCTAACTGAACACACTGCAGTGTAGGGACTCCCACACAACAGAGGAGTTAACGTGCGCCTGAACCACTAGTGCTGGTGGAGCTTCTGCTCCTGCATGTAGAGCTCTCACCACCATGTGCCAAGCCAGGTAGGAGCAGAGAATAGCTATGGAGCTGAAATTGATTTGCACAAATATTAATCCATTGAATTTGCACTTTCCAAATCAAAATCAAGTTACTGAACCAAAATAAGCAAACAACAAAATTAGCAAAGAAACTAAAACACAATCAGATATTATTCAGATAGATAATAAATAAATAAATATATTAACGTAACGTAAGTCATTGCTGGCAAATGCCTCATACACAGTACAACATCAATAGCAAACTTCACACAAACAAACAAATCGAGATCAACGTTTACACCAGTCATAATGTACCACTAAAATTGAAGAGGTAGCCTCTACCCAGATTTGGAATTAAACCAGGGAATCCATAGGGCCTGAAATAGGCTTAAAATCCAGAAACCTTTCCCGAGTCAGCATGGCTTAGCATAGAAAATAACCCACATCTCTAATAGCTTGTGGCTTTGTATTATTCAGCAAATAGTCCAAAAGGGCCATCTCAGACCAGGCTACCAATTTCTCTAGCAGGGGGGCCAAATATTTTTCCCTGGGGACAGCATAAAGATGACAGCAAATCATAACGTGAGCTACCGTCTCTACAGTCTGATCATCAAATGGGCACAATCTGTCTGAAAAAGGAATCCCCTCTAGTCTCCCTTCATAAACCCGAGTAGGTAGGGCATTCACACGTGCCCTAAAGATGAGCTGTTCCCCCTGACTGACAATGGAGCTTCCAGGTAGTGTGCAACAGATTCATTCGCCGGGATCCACAAGCAATAATGGCGCATATGGGGGGACAAGTTAATCCTTGCCACCTTGTTCTGTCTCTCTATATCAGAGACCCTAGTGCTGACTTCCTTCCAGACCACCGCCTGGGATTTCCCCTCGAGATACATCGGTGAGAGCCCTATTTGCGCCAAATACTCCCCCACCCAAACTTGCCAGGGGCTCACAAACCTGTCCTCCCTGATATACTGCAGGAGGGCTGAACATTGCTCCGAACGCATCTTGGCCCAGAACTTCAATGCCCTCAACACTGCATGAATGTGCCAGCTAAGTTGCCCGAGTTCTGTCCTTAATGCAGCGAACGGGGTACCTCCTGGACTGGCAAGGAGTGTCTGAAAGAATCTAGCCTGGACCGCATTTATCTTCTGAAAGCAAGCCGGGGCCCAAATTTCTGCTCCATATAGTCGTTGAGCCCCCACCTTGTTACTGAAGGTCCTCAATGGTGGCTTGACCGCCTGCCTACCTAATTCAGCCAAACACCTTAATGATGTTCTGAGCCACTACTTTAGCGATACTATCGGCTGGCCGAATATGCTCCCTCCACTGGCCCGATTTATGGAATGTTAATCCCAAGTATTTAAAGCTATCGACTTGTTCGATTCGCTGCCCTTCAATCGCCCATCTATGCTGACGCCTTCTAGATGCGAAGACCATCAGTTTTGACTTAGAGATGTTGATGGTCATTTTATTTGTGCAACAGAACCCATTAAAGGCCTTCATCTGTCTAATTAGCCCCACACGGGTCTGTGACATTAATGCCACGTCATCGGCATATAGGAGGGCACCTACCGCCCTTGTGGCTATCTTGGTGGGGGGGGAAATCTCTGTTCGGCCATGACTGCTATGATCCCATTAATATAGATATTAAATAATATGGGGGCTATCACGCAGCCCTGCCGCACCCCACCCCGAACATCTATGGGTGCTGTAAGGTGCCCCTGGTTGTCAATGCATACTCTGAGTGAAGAGTTGGAATATAGGGACACTATTAGTGCCAACAAACGCCGATCAATATCCAGGTTCAGCAGTTTCTTCCAGAGGGTAGGCCTATCCACCGAGTCAAAAGCTGCGTTCAAATCTAGAAAGGCTACATACAAGGCCCTGCACACAGTAGTGTACTTTGCGATAAGATAGTGCAGGACAAAACATAACTCAGTAGTAGACCTACCCTCCTGTAATCCCGCTTGCTCAGGGGCAAGAATCCTGTTTTGCTGGATCCACTCAACCAATCTGCCTGCTAGGAGACGCCCATATAGTTTGGCCACCACGCTCAGTAAGCTAATTGGCCTATAGTTTGAGGGGCACTGTCTGGAGCCTTTTTTAAAGATTGGGACTATCACTGCCCTGCCCCAGCCCTCCGGGATCTTTCCAGAACTGTTAATGGCCGTGAACAAGGCAGCTAATAAGGGAAGCCACCAATCTCTCTGGGCCTTTATAAATTCTATCTGAATCAGATCGATCCCTGGTGCCTTGTGATTTTTACATTTATCAATCCAGCTTTCTACTTCTGACTCAGTCACAGGCAACCAGCCCGGTGCATCCTTTACAGAATAGGGATCCTCCCCCAAGCAAGAGTCCCCTGAATCCACCCCATAAAGCAGCTCAAAGTGCGCTACCCATTCATGAGGAGGGATTGGAAATAAGGGAACTCTCGGCTCTCTCCCAATGACGGAGTTTATCAGCTGCCAATAACGTCTTGAGTCGTGACCTTCGGCAGCCTCTATCAGACTGGCCCATCTGTTGTCAGCATATTCCTGTTTTTTGGTATGAACTAATTTCCTATAGGCAGTCCTAAGCATAGCATACTCCAGTGGTGGCCTAGGTAAGTGGACCCTCCTGTATTCTTTATACAGGTTTTTCAATCGCACCTTGGCCACCCAACACTCCTTATCGAACCATGGCCTACCCGTATGCGTCCTCGCTCTAGGGCCAGGATGGCTACAAGCCCTAATATACTCCTGTAGCCAAACCCCCAAATGATTATATCTATATATTACTTCAACTGGGTCTGCTGCACTAACCACAGCATCTCTTTGTACGGCAACTTCGGCTGTCCCTAGGGCAGTGGCTAATGCCATTGGCACTGCATCATCACTGCATCATGGCTAATGCCATTGGCACTGCACCTATGCTCTTCTAAGGTGATATCGTCACTAAAATTATCTCAAAACTCCCATTCCCGGCCTAGGCATGAATCGTGGGCCCTGCAACCCAACTGTAAGGTCGTTAATAGCGGTAGGTGGTCTCCAACTAGCTTGTTCCCAACCCTAAAGTCTAAGATGTCCACAAGTACTGGGGCGGACACCATAACATAGTCAACCACACTGCATTCTGTGTTTTCCAGATAGGTAAACTCCCCTTCCAGATTGCTAAAGGCAGTCCCATTTAGTAGATACAGGTTGTAGTTGTAAATCATCTTACCCAATTGTATACCTGCCGAGTTAATACGCTGATCCTTAGAAGTTCTTGAATTAAGGATGCCTGTTAGATCATAAGCAGGACATTGACAATATGGCTCCAGAGCCTGATCATCCGGCCCCAGGTGGGAGTTAAAATCCCCATCCATAACAACCATCCCACCAGGGTATTGGGATTCTAATTTATTCAGCAACTCCTGCAACTTAACCCACAGATAGCTGTCCAAAATTGTATAATATCCGCAAATATATCCACTATTTGTTTCAGCTCTAAATAGTTGAATAACTCTCTTGCATCAGGGATGGGGAACCTTTTCCCTCCCAGAGGTCACTTAAAAATTAGTACAAGTACTGAGGGCTGCACAGAAGTTATGGGAGGGGGTGCCTAAGGGGTGTACAAAGGAAGAGGAGGGTCCAAATTATTGATCTGTGCCATGGGTCTGTCCCCTATCCTTGTGTGCATGCCCTCATCTCTGCTCCCTTACCATGACACACTCTTTCAGTGCTTTAAGTGTAGTAACTGGATCCAGGGGCCAGATCCTGGAAATGGAAAAGGGGCCACATCAAAACTTGTTGTGAGACACATTTGACCCCCAAGTCTGGGGTTCCCCACCCCAATGTCTAAAACAAACACTGTAGTATTATAGCGGAACATATCCCAAATGTGAAGGTTGATCAGATGGGCTGGAAAGTAAAGATTAAAACCTTTACTAGCCCTGGCTGTATTGTCCGGAGTCCCCAATTGTGGTTTATTGGCACACAACCACTGAATCCTTATAGTTTCAGATGACTTTGCATGTGTACGCACTTAGACTTGAAACATGAAAATCATTATGCATGTCGGAAAAAGAAATCAGAGAGAACATGAGCAGGACAAGTCACCACCATTAAGATCAATTTTGCCATCGACTTTAACAGCAGAGGAACGTGTCCTAAATAGCAACAAATGATGGGAACTTGCTCAAAAGGTGTTTTACATGAGATGCCCCCACACATGGGCACCCACTGTTCACGCGGGGAAGCACTTGTGTAAATTCAGTGTGTGCTCCTGTGACCCATGCACTGCCCACCCCGTCCACGCATAGGACACTCTGGTTAATTCTGGAGTGTCCTGTGTGGAGGTGAGGTGAGCATGGGGCTGCTCATGTGAAGCGACACCCCCCACCACCACATCCCCGCAGCTGCCCCACGTGCTGACTATGGACTCTACCGCAGTGGCACTCATGTAAAAAACACCCAACGAGTTGAATGTTCACGACTAGTAAAACACAATTCTTTGTTAATTCTACTGTACTGTAACCTGTTCGTCTCCTTCTCTCCCCTAAGCTTTAGTAGCAGAAGCAAACAGAAGGAATCAGTTGCTTAATGACACCTGAACTTATAAATAATGAACAAGGTGGGCATCATCCACGTGGAAGCAAAAAACAAGTGAGAGAAAGCTCACATTCAGAATCTGCTCTACCCTCAGCTCCACTATCAAGCTGTGCACAGAAGCATATATGACTGAAGGCAAAATTTCACTCATAGGAATTTTCTCTCTTTGTAATTGAACAGAAGTGCAGCTATAAGCTTATATTAAAACTAATCTGGGACAGTGATTAAAGTGTTTTTGAAGTTGCTACCCAAACCAAGATACAGATTTATTTGATAGATTGCAAAATCCAAGAAATACAAACAGTAAATAAAAGGTTACTTACCATAACTTAGTCCTTTGAGATCGCTCTGCGATTCTCACTTATGGGGATCACGAAGTGCCCCTTTTTGGCATCCAGAGAGCTTGTCTCTTTAAAAGCAGTCCTCTGTAAGTTTCCAAATGAACTGTTCTGGAAGCTTCAATGCTCTCTCTCCCTCCCTCTCATCCTCCAGTGGATGTCTGGTTACAGGAGGATTGCTGCAAGTACTGCTTTTCCGAAGGCCATCTCCATGCGCGCTGCTAGGTTCAGGGCATAGTGCTTGACAAAGGTGTCCATGGAGGTCAAAGTTGCTGCCTTACAGATGTCTTGTATGGGGATGTGGTGGAAGGCTGCTGTAGTGTTTGCCATTGCTCAAGTGAAATATGCTTGAAGTCCTTCTGGGATGGCCTTTCCTGCAAGTTGGTAGCAGGTTACAGTGCGCTCCGTTATAAGTTTGGAAACATTTTGAGATTAGAGTTTGGTGCCCGGGGCTTTGCCTCCAAGGGAGACAAACAGAGAGTATGTTCTATGGAAGGGTTGTTCTCTCTGTGTAATATGCTAAGGCACAGTGAACATCCAGGGAGTGCAGAGATGTCTCAAGGGTGGAGGCATGAGGAAAGAAATCTGGTAGCGCGATAGTCTGGCTAACATGGAACAAGGAGATGACCTTTGGGCAGAAAGTCAGGCCTGACCAACGTTGGGACCTTGTTGGGGTAGAAAAGGAGATAGGGTGGAGAAGCCCTGAGGGTGGCTAGTTCTCCTACCCTTCAGGCGAAGATGATGGCCACCTTGTAGGTGAGGTGTGTCAGCGAGGTTGAGATTAGTGGCTCAAAGGGTGGTCTAGATGTGAAAGTACTAGAGTCAGATCCCACTGGGGAGCGGGGGTGGATGTGGGTGGGTAGAAATTAGTCAAACCCATTAGGAAGGCTCTGGTGAGGTCATCTGAAAAGAGAATGTCCTGCCCTGTGGGTTGCAGAAATGTGCTGAGAGGGTCACCAGGTGAACCCTTACTGATGCGATGGAGAGACATTATCTCTTGAGGTAAAGATGGTAAGTAAGGAGTGTTGGTAAGAGTACGTTCTGTATGCTGATGCTGTTGTCCTTGCATCACAGTGTAAACCTTTTCCATTTTGCAGCGTATGCACCTCTTGCAGATGGCTTCCTGGCACTGGTGAGGACATTAGTAATGTGGTGGGAACGAGTTATTTTGGGGCGGGAGGGCGGGTGTGACTAGCCTATACACCACACTGTGAGGTGGAGTGAGCGGAGGTCCAGGTGGAACAACATGCTGCCGTGTTGAGAGATGAGATCCATGTGAAGAGGAAGAGTCCACCTGTCTCTGGCCAGTCCTGTGAAGTGGGTACACTGTTTGGCATGGCCAGTCTGGAGCTACGAGAATGAGTTTGGCATGTTCTCTGAGCACTTTGAGGATTGGCCTTGGAATTAGAGGGAACGGAAGGAATGCATAGGCATACAAGACTGTCCCTGTCATTGCGAAAGCCTCAGAAACTGACACTGGGGCCATGCCCCCTCTCCTGCAGAAGGTCTGCAGCTTGTGGTTGTCGATATTTGTGAAGAGCTTGCACTCCAGGGTGACCCATCAGGTTACTCCTTCATGTAGGGACCATTCGTGTCTCTGGGCAGGTTGACTGCTTAGGTGATCTGTGAGGAGATTTTGTTCTCCTGGCAAGTGTATCGCTGAGGGTGGTGTTCATGTTTATATGTGCCAATACCAGATCTGTAGGGACCTGTTGGTGAGGAGTCTGGACCTGGCTCCCTCCTGCTTGTTCAGGTAGCACATGGCTCTCATGTTGTCTGCTATAATTTGCACATATCTGCCCTGTACGTGTATCTTGAAGGTTTGGAGGGCCAGTCATATGGCTCTTAGTTCAAGGTCATTGATGTGAAGGGTTCTCTCTTCAAGAGTGAAGCAGCTTTGTGTTGTGAGGCCCTTGCAGTGGGCACCCAAGCCCTCTAGGGAGGTGCCCGTTGTAATGGTTATTGATGGGTCCAGTTGTTGAATAGGGTTGAGGACTAGAACATTTCATTTGGAAGACTACTATATGAGGGAGTGACAGACTCTTTTGGGTATGGTGAGTCACTGTGACAGATGGTCGATGTGGGGCGTGTAGCTGTGCCTTATCCAGTACTGTAGAGGGCATAGGCGGAGTCTGGAGAATGGGGTGACAAATGTGACCAAGACAAAAAGGCCTAGCAAGTGGAGAAAGAAATGGACTGGCTGTGACGGCTGTTGATGGAGGAGTATCAAGTTGATGATAGCATTAATATGATAAGTATGCCCTTGCCTGTTGTCAAAGCGGTCTCTGGGTAAGTATGCCCTTGCCCGTCATATATTGAGGACTGCACCAATAAAGGGCAGTATTTGCATTGTTCAAAGACGGGACTTTTTGTAGTTCACCATTAGGCCTAGGCGCTGTAGTAGGTCTATGGTCATGTCGACATGTGAGCACGGGGTGGCTGTGAAGTCCACCGTGATGAGCCACTTGTCCAAGTAGGGGTACAGGGTGATGCCTCTTCTGCGAAGTTCCACTGTGATGGGTGCCATACACTTTGTAAATACTCTGGGGGCAGTGGAGAGGCCGTTTGCAACAAAACAGACATTTTCTGTATGAGTGCCTGATGCCAATAGAAGTAGACATCCTTGAAGTCTAGTGTCACTGCTGTAGGGATGGTAGGACTGTAGAGAGAGGCCATAGGAAATTTAAGTTTCCTGATAAATTTATTACGATGGCATAAGACTAGGATAGGTTTCATCCCTTTTTTCAATCAAGAAGTAGGGGGAATAGAATCTCCGGCTTAGGGAATGTAAAGGTATCTCCTGCCTGGCACTCTCTTGGATTAGAGAGATAAGCTCCTGCTTCAGGAGTGTCTTGTGAGGAGGGGGTCCCTAAAGAGGGACCGGAGGGGGTGGTGGTGGAACTGGATAGACTGGCCTTCCTTGATTATTCCAGGACGCATTTTGTTAAGAGGTGATTTCTGCCCTAGCAAGGTAGAAAGGGCACAGGCTGTTCTGGAAGGGATAAGTGGCTCGTGTGGGGCTCTCGATCTCTGTGATGTTAAACACGTGACTGAGGCTGGTCTGCAGAGGTGGTCTGATGATGTCTAGATTTGGATCTTGGCTTGGCGAACCTTTGCTTACTTTGCTGATATTGTTGCAAAGGAGGTTGCTGCTGTGGAACAAACCTACTCTGGTGGAAAGAGGGTCTGTGTTGCTTTTAGTATGCCATTGATGCTGAGGATCTATATGGTTGTTTGGGGCCTGATGGACTACTCCCTGGGCTCTTACAGTCTGGCAAGTGTCCTTGATCTTTTTAAGAGTCTCATCTGTTAATTTTGAGAAAAGTCCATTCCCTTCAACTGAGAGGTCCTCAAGGCGGGCCTTATTGTCTGTGGAGTGAGGGCTGTAGATTTTAGCCATTCATGGCAGCGGATGGTCACTCATGCTGCTATCGATTGGAATGCACAGTCAATGGAGTGCATGGCAGAAGTTAACTTAAGTTGTGCTAGCTGGGCGCCCTCCTTGCGGATTGCTTGTCTCTCCGTAGGGTCAGTAGTAGTATGTGACTTTGTGCATAAGGCATTCTGCCACAGCTGCAACATAGTTGGCTGTGCATAAAGTGAGCATGGCTGCAGAGGAGGACTTCCGTACCAAAACATTCAGTCTCCTGCCTTATTTGTCAGAAGGCGAAGTGCTGACTGTGTCAGCTGGACGGTTGGTTGTGGCTGCTACCACCATGGGGTTGGGGGCAGGGTGGTAGGAGAACATAGCTGTGGAGTAGGATACTGGATAGAGTACATCTGCCAACTTGCCGATAGCCGCTGATGATGATGGGGCCACCCAGGCTGTTTTAGAAGGCCCCATCAGCGCAAGAAAGAGGGGGATAATCAGATGACCAGTGTCACCCCCCGCTAGGATCCGAAAGACAGCACCTGAGGGTGCCTTTTTGGTGACCTTAGCTGGGATCTGAGGCAAAGCTGCAACCAAGAGCCATAGCATTACCTAGAAGTTCCTCACTTCTTCTGTAGCTAGCACTGGTGTGGGGTCCAAAATAGCATCACTAGGTGGAGTGAGCGAGTGTCTGGAGATGCAGGGTTCCCAGGCTCTTCTGTTGTCAGGAGACTTGGTTGAGGCTTTGTCTTGAATGGTTTGCTTGGATCAGCTTCAACTAATCTCGCTCACTGATGTGGAGGGTGTGCTTGGACTGGTGTGGGTGATCAGTTCTGACCAGTCCATGCCCATCCTGGCTGGTGAAAACTAGTCAGGAAACTTTGAGACCATTGCTGGCTGGGGTTAATGCCTCCCTGCAGGAGGGTAGGGTGCCCGATGCCTTAAAACTGTGGTCATTAGACCCAGGTTGAAAAACCCCTCTCATGACATTGGTCCTTTTTACACGAGACCCATGCATGCCCACGCAGGTCTGCTGCGTGGGGTGTCTCCTGTGTGAATACCGCAGCAGATGCGTGCGTCTGCTCCTGAAAAACATACATGCCCACCCATCACTCATGCACGGATGCAGCCTTGGTGCTTACCCACTGCCTGGCTGCTGTTTGGGACTGAATGCGGATGTGTCAATAGAAGTTGAATCTAGACAAGACCAAAGTGATGATGCTTGTCCGATCTTGTGACCTGGTAAATGTAGGGACTCCTGTTAGTGATGCGGTCGAACCTCCTTTAGTCACTTAGATTTGCAGCCTTGGGGTGCTCTTGGATCCATTGCTGCACCTGGATTGCCAGGTTACAGTGGTGGCCAGGAGTGCTTTTCACCTATTAGAAATGGTGACCTTTTTTTATTTGATTCGGATTTGGCTGCTGTTGTCCATGCCTTTTTAACCTTGAGGCTAGACTACTGAAATGCACTCTACATGGGGATGCCCCTGATGACTGTTCGGAAGCTGCAGTTGGTGTAGAAAATGGTGGCCCGTCTTCTGTCGGGGGCAGGTCACCGGGAATACGTTATACCAGTGCTCCAGAGTCTGCACTGGCTACCAATAGCTTTTCTGGCACAATTCAAGGTGCTAGTTTTGACCACTAAAGCCATAAATGTCTTGGGCCACAGGTATCTAAAAGACCACCTCTTCACTCATGTCCCATCGCAGCCTCTGAAGTCAGCCGGGAGTGCCTTCTTGCAGGTAACCATCTACCTGTGAAATTTCTACAGCAAGGGAATACAGAGCAGCGTTCTTGGTGCTATCCCACTATTATGGAACTCCCTCCCCTTGGGGGTTTGTTTAAGCCCAAGCCTGCTCATCTTCCGTAAGAGATTCAAGACCTTTCTATTTGGCCAGACATTTGGCAGGCAAGGATAGGGTTGGGTAGGAGTTAGGGAAGGGTTGTGGGAGGGTGAAGGGAATTTTAGATGTTTTTATTGATTATAAGCCGCCCTGAGCTGCTGTGGGAAGGGTGGCATGTAAATTTGGTTAAATAAATATATAAATGTACTGCCACTTCATTTTTTAAATTTAAAAATCCAGGTCTTTCCAAAAGTACTTTTCCTTCTAGGCTTTGGAAACTAGTACTGACTAAAACTTGGAAGCAAGAACAAAGGAGATAAGTACAAAGAGTTTTATCAAGGAGGTCTCAGAGGAGGGCTGGACAAGTCAATTTATGACTTGATGGCTATCTAGCCATAGACTTTTAAAAGTCAATAGTCTCTGAACTTTAAAAATAGTCAGCATTTTAAGGCCTCTATCCAAGGTCATGTGTGCACCGTGCACATGCTGTCTCTAGGGTGGCATGTAAATTTGGTTAAATAAATATATAAATGTACTGCCACTTCATTTTTTAAATTTAAAAATCCAGGTCTTTCCAACTGCTAGACACTTTGCTTAGGAAACACAAAACAACAATCACTCAAAATAGGCGGATGATTTGATAGAAAAAAAACAAGAAGAGACATCATATGTAGGGAATTCTATTAATGACAAACGGTACTTAATTCTGAACCAGCACAACTGTAAACTCTACTCTCCATTTAATGTTAAAAAAGTAGTTTTACTAAAATGAAGTAAAAAACCCCAACACTTTCCAGTTTACATACAGAAAGTAATCCAATTATTATTATACTCACGTCATTCGTTCTGGGGCCTATGGCATTATAGAAACTACACAAAGGACTCGGTTGATGGCATCAGCAGGCCAATTACTGGAAAAGTATTATAATACAGGCACAGGAGTGCCTGTATAGTTAAGGCGTCTAACACTCTCCATTATAATGAATGAACATTCTATTAGTTAAACAATTGAGATTATTTAGGCTAGCATTCTGAAATTTTGCGTGGAGGGTCACTTGGATGTGAGGTTTAATCTGTGACAAAAATTAGAAACATTGGATGTAAAATGGCTGAGATACAGCCGTTGAAATGTTGGAGGCTGAAAAGCAGTTTTTAAAAACAATTTTCGACCTCCTCGGTTTGATCAGCCTCAGAGGTTTTTTTGTTAGGTGGGAGGACTTGGAAATATTTTAAAAAATGCAAGCCTGTGGCCTAGGGGTGCCGTGACTTTATTTTAAAAAAATCTGCCAAGTACTTTTAAAATTATACTGAGTTTAAACTTTCATTTTTAGTCTACGGAGAGACGGCAACGCTGCCCTTATGCAACACCTGTGCAGTTAAGAAAAGGTCTCCCATACACTAAAAATCCTCCCTACCACTGCCCGTGCAAGCCTCCTTAGCAGCAGCCTGGGCAGAGGGGGATAAGGGGGGGGAAGCTGACTCCACCCCCCACCCCATCCACCCCTCAGCCTGCCAGCCTGCCACTCACCTGCCCCCCTCCCCCCCTCTAGGTCTAGTCACCTGAGTGCTTTCCTGCTGCCTCCGTTTGCTTCTTTCAAAGGCCCCCATGTTGCGATGTACATGCGCACGATGGTGCTGCCATTTTCCAACTCTGGAATACTGGGACTACATTTCCCAGCATGCCAGAGTAAGAATATTGTGGCCTTGGCGTGCGCACACCCACCACAGTGCAGGGATGTTTGGAAGAGTCATACTGTGTGTAACACCTACAGCGGCAGCAGGTGTGTGGGCCGGGGGAAGTGGAAGAGTGCAGGAACTGGGGGTGTTCCCAGTTCAGCTTGGTCTGGAGATGGTTCTGCCCTGCACTCGGGGAATCTGCAGCTTTGATTCCCTCCCCAGCAGCCATCTCCCACGCTGACACTACCCCCCAGATAATGCTCCTGGGGGCATTGCTCTCAAGTGGCTCCCTGCGCTGCCACTGTCATTGGGCCCCCCCCCCCGGGGCGGAAGCCCCTACTCTCCCACTCAGCTTCTAGACAGGCTGCTGCTGCTCCTAGCCCAGTTTGGTGACGGTGGCTCCTCCACACTGCCTGAGGTGCAATCTCCCCCAGCCCCCCCACCTGCAACTTCCATCTCTTCCAGCCCTCACCTGCAACCCCATCCTCTCTCCCTCCCAGTCTCCCCACCTGCAACCCCCACCTCCCCAGTCAACCTTCCTGCACCCCCATCCTCTCCCCCGCCCCACCCACCTGAAACCCCCATCTCCCCAGCCAACCCTCCTGCACTCCATCCTCTCTCCCTGCAGCCCCCACCCTAACCAGCAACCCCATCTCCCCCAGCCAACCCTACTGCACGGTATCCTCGTTCCCTTCAGCCACCATCCATCCCTTCAGCCCCCACACCTAACTCCACCTGCAACCCCATCTCCCCCAGCCAACCCTTTTGCATCTGAGTCCCTCCCACCCTCCTGCACCCCATCCCCTCTCTCTGCAGTCCCCACCCATCTCCCCAGGCTTTCTAACCTAATCCCACCTATAACCCCATCTCCCCCAGCCAACCCTCCTTTACACAAGTCCCTCCCATCCTCCAGCACTCCATCCTCTCATCCTGCAGCCCCAACGCATCTTCCCAGATACCCAACCAGCAACCCCATTTCCCCCACCCAATCCTCCTTTACCTGTGTCCCTCCCACCCTCCTGCATCCCATCCTCTCTCTCTACAGCCCCATGCCATCTCCCCAGCCCTTCCAACCTAAACCCACCTAGCCTCACCTCTCCCAGCCAACACTCCTTCACACAAGTCCCTCCCACCCTCCTCTCTCCCTGCAGCTCCCACCCATCTCCCCAGCCCCTCCCAGCAAGTCCCTCCCAGCCCCTCTGCCACCCTCTAGCCTCCAAAGCTGCTCACAGCCCCTCCCCTAACCCCCAAATGTTGCCCCCAGCCCCTCCCAGTGAGCCCCTCCTAGCCCCTCAGCTCCCCGATGCTGCCTCAGCCCCTCTAAGCATGGCCCTCCCAGTCCCTTCCTTAGTTCCCCAATCCTTCAGCCCCCCAATACTGCCCCATCCACTCCCTGTGAGCCCCTTATAGCCCCTCCCCCTCATCCCCAAA
>QEPC01008797.1:1458250-1495426 GCA_003113815.1 Sphenodon punctatus
TTTCCAGTGGGTGGTTTTGCATCATACTATAAGTTTGGCTTAGTGCCAAACACATGGTGGCTGTGTGACAGAAGACTTCCTGTAATATTGTTAGTTTACGATTGTCAGAAATGTGTCATGGATTATGTAAAAAGCATGTTACTCTAATTCTAAAATGCATATATTACACCATTGATATTTGTCACTTTAATCCTTGTGACTCAAAGTACAATGATATAGAAATAACCAGAACAACATTTATAAATTAGTTATGAATGGTGAGCATTTGAAAATTAGAAATTTTGCTATTGTGCTGCTCAACATTCCTAATGTGGCAGCCGGAGGAATTTTCTGTACAACAACGTTTTTCTGCATTACAAAGCTTCTCAAAAAAACCTGGAAATTCCATAGTAAAAAACCCTACCATTTACAATAGTAGTTAAGGGTCTTGCAAATTCAGTCATGCTATAACAAGGCATAGAAACAGCAAGTTAAGACTCCTGCCTTAACTTGTAAAGACATTTTGTACAGTCTTGCATATTGTGCTTGATTTTAACTTAGGCTCCATGCCCCCATGCTTTGCATTAGTCTTTCAGTCCCAATCCTCTTCCTCTGCAGGTTGGGGACAACATTGAAGCTGGGGAATGGAGGGGGTCAGGGGGCAGCAGCAGAGCTGGGGGGAGCCCAGGGCTGGGAGAGCAGGGGCTGCGGGTGGTGATTGAGGGGTAGCTAGGATGTTGCACCAGCATGAACAGCACCCTGCAACACCCTAGCTCCCCAACCACTCTGCTCATACTGTTGCAACAGTCGAGCTGCCCCCCCCATGTCTCCCGCCGCCCCTCCATACCCACTTGCAGCCATCTACCGCTACCACCAAATCCCCATCTGCAGCCCCTGGTTCCCCATCCCTGTCCCGCAGCTCTGCTGCTACCCCTCAATCCCCACCCCCAGCCCTGCTCCCCCAGCCCTGACCTTTTGCCAGCTCTGCTGCTGTCCCTCAATTTCCACCCACTGGTTGCCCACCCCTGAGCTCCCCCCAGCTCTGCCGCTGGAAGAGAATTAAGACTGAAAGACTAATGCAAAGGGTGGGGGTATGGAGCCTAAGTTGGAATCAAGCACAATATGCAAGACTGTACAATGTCTTTACTGCTTACATAGCTCACAAGTTAAGGCAGGAGCCTTAACTTGCAATTTCCATGCCTTGTTATAGCATGATTGAATTTGCAAGAGCCTTAACTACTATTGTAAACCGTAGGTTTTTTGACTATGCAATTAATGAATGGTGAGGGAAGCAGAAGCATGCAAAAATAGTTAGGGAAACTGCCGTTCCAGAAGTTGGTGCATTGGTGATTAAGAACGGGTGATTCAGATCACCCTACACCTGTCCCATACCTTGAAATATTGCCACTCCTTGTATTCATTTAGATTGCAGTGTGTAATCATAACTTTTGATCCATCAGGTCCTTTAGTCAAGCACTGGTCATACTGCATGAGCTGATTAACTTCATTGATTCGGAAGAGCTAACAGGAAAAATAGTAGAATTGCAGAGAAATCATTTTGTATCCATAAATGCAAAACTAAGAGGTTAATCATTTAAGAACCTAAATGTCCTTCTGATAGCATCATACTTACCCTTGCTTTTTGGCAGCTGATATACTGTAAGGTGCAACAAACTGAGGTGATATTTGCTTCCACTTAAATAAATAAAGGTACTGCCACTTCATTTTTTAAATTTAAAAATCCAAACGATGTACAAAGTACTTTTCCTTCTAGGCTTTGGAAACTAGTACTGACTAAAACTTGGAAGCAAGAACAAAGGAGATAAGTACAAAGAGTTTTATCAAGGAGGTCTCAGAGGAGGGCTGGACAAGTCAATTTATGACTTGATGGCTATCTAGCCATAGACTTTTAAAAGTCAATAGTCTCTGAACTTTAAAAATAGTCAGCATTTTAAGGCCTCTATCCAAGGTCATGTGTGCACCGTGCACACGTGCACCACATGCACACTTAATGTGCCATGGGCACATCAACAGTGAGAATAGCACACATACAGTATGTGTGCACACAGCTTGGATTGGGGCTTAAAATAAAAATTTAAAAGCCAAGCAATATATGCTTGTCACTGGCTAACTGAAAAAGTAGATTTTTCAAATAAAGATGGTGCCACTCACTGTCCTTTACAACAGTTTGCTTTTATTTAGATTTACTCTCCAGTGTTTCCGTTTCCTCTTCAAACTGTTCAGCCAATGAAACTCTGAGGCTGCTAACTGTGGTGGCAAAGCTGTAAGGGGGTGTGTGCTTGTGACAGAGGTTATCTTGAAGCATGTTTCTGTTTAGCAAATGTTTCTGCTCTGAGCCCAGCCACTCCCCCCCACTATGTCTCCCTGTCCTGGCTTGGCCAGACCCCTCCTTCTGTCTGTCCCAGCCTTTGCCACACCAGATTGCAGCTAGTAGCACCAGGAAGCTGAAAATATCATCTCCTGTCCTCACTTCCTGTCCTAGCCTTGTCCCCATGTCCACATCTTGTCCTAACTTTCATTTCTGGCGCCTTTGTCTTGCCCTGCCTTGCACCAAACCTTGTGTTCCCCCACTTTGCTTTCTAACCCCAATCCTAGCCATCCACCGACATCCCAGATGCCCTCATCCTCTGTCCTTTACAAGTATAAACCATGGTTGATAAGAGGAATTGGCAATATTTTCATGCAGTGATATATTTATTTTAATACAAGAGTTTCTCTCCTAATACTTCACTGAAAGTTAGGAGCATGTTGAAAACACTTCTAAAGTCAAGAAAATGGCTTTGTAAGGCTCCAAATTACATGTATCAAGATCAACGGATTTACAATATCAACATGCCCATCTGTAATTAAATAGCCTTTATCCAAACTCCTAGCTTCTACTGTGCTAGAAGATGGCACAGACCCAACTTTGCTCCCCATTTTGAATCTACTTAGTGTACACAATTTTACAACCGAGTTTATCAAGGAAGTGGTTTTATGCAGCAAGTTAGTTGTCTCCCTCACAACAACTTTTGCAAAACTTCTTCCACGTAGGCTACTTACTTGATTACCCCCCATTCTATGGCATGGTCCAAGCTCAACAAAGCCACCGTTGGTGTGTCCCATGCTATCTATGCAGTATGCAGTTTCAAAGCCTCTGATCTGAAAAAAAAAAAGTAAGGTAGTTTGCACATCAGCTAAGTGTTTGGGAAAACATAATTTGCAAACGAATACTTGAATACCTTAAGCAACACTGTGGAAGAAATGCATACTAAAGCAGATAAAGGAGGATGTGATATTCTCATACGAAAGACAAGCTGATGAATTTAGATGTCCACAACAACCACTTAAGAAGTATGAGATTAAACAGATATAAGTATGCTAATAAACATGTAGCATCCAAGTTTAAATTAAAATTGACCAGATTCATGTGGAACACTTGCCCTTTCAAATGTAGCCTTGCTTTATTATGTAGTTAACCTATCATGAAAGGAGTCTCTATCCTTTTAAGATCTTTCAGAACAGAAGGAATTTATAAATGGGTTGAACAGGCTCCCCCAAATCAGAGACCATCTGAGGAATCAGACAGGTGCCTGTTTTAATCACAAACTTTAAATGAAACCTGACCTGAATGTCAGAAAATTCCAATGAAAAAGCTTCATATTTATTGTAACTAATTCCAGATGTACACATGCTGCTTTTCATTACTCTTTGCCATGAAATTTTCATAATTAGCCAAATACTTGATAATCTCTTTCTTCAGAAGTGCATTCTGTATCTGCAATTTACTGGAAAAAAAACCCCAATGGTGCAAGTGGGGAGAAGAAAGCTGCATATGGTTAGCATCTCAAACAGCCAGAAATTATAAGAGGATTGACAGAACATGAGTTTGAGAGGCTTGAATAAAGATCAACTATCCATCTTCTAGGTGGATTCTTTAAATCTGAAAAGAATGAATTTACTTCTTTCTTATTCAGACTAGCATAGTTCAAAACATTCTTTGCGATCCAGAATCTACAGTGGGGACAATTTTTGAATAAATGAACATGAGAAATCTGCAAATATTGTTTGCTAGCTGGCAGCCATCAGTTAAACAAGATTAAAAAAACATTGGAATAACCATGAAAGAAAGTCTGAGGTAATACCATTCTTTTCTGTGTGGTACAACATTTCCATCTTCTCTGTCACGTTAATCAGAGGCCCTGAGATTGCTGAATTCTCAGTCTCCGAATTCTTTCTAACAGGTCTCTCTGAATGTCTCACTTCTGCCAGAAGTATGGGGTTGGAGGAGGAAATGCCACCTGATCACGGACAATGTTTTCCCCAGCCCATGTGGGCTTTAGAATAATTCTAAATCTGATCCACATTGTGTTACCTCTGGATAAGAAACTTGCTTCAGTGAGCAGCACTTGTTCACCTGAGCTTCCAAATACAGGACTGGCACCATCTCGAACACCCAATCAAAGGGCCTTTCTAAACAGACTGGAAGTCCCGCAGGTGCACGAGGTGGGTGTGCAGTGCGGTGGGTGGAGACGGGTGTGGGGCCATTCTCACGGATGCACCCCCATCTCCACGCACGGAGGCACCTCCATTTTCCCCAATGCCTTCGTGCGTGGGTGATGGGTGGAGCGCGGGCATGCACATACACCTCCACTCATCCTCCGCGGCATTCCCAGGGGCACCCTCCACACGTCTCCATGGGAGCGAAACTGTGTGAAGATGGGTGGAGGCATCTCATGTGAAAAGGCCCAAAGAGTCAAATTGCCCCCAAAATAGGACACAGGGCTTCTTACCCACCACTCACTCACTACGTCTACCTCTAGACTGAAGTTGCAGAAGTAAATTCAAAGGACAACTGTATGGGACACAGGGGAGAGCTCTTAGTCTTTTCTCCAGACCTTTAGGGGGACTATTCAACAGATTGGGAAAGATGAGAGGAGCAGGACAAAAGGCTCCCTGCTCAAACAGCAGGCAGTGTTCATGTTAAAGGAGAGTTTTGTGACCAAGGCCTGCCTACAAGCGAGCACATAAAAACAGAGTTGTCTTTATGATGTCTGGCTCCTGCAGTCACATTCTGAATATAAACCCTGCCCAGTAGTTTTTCTTGCAATGAAATAAAAATGGTGAATTTGGGATGGCCCAGTGATATTAGCAATACACTGCCATCACTTTCAGATAGAAAGACTAATTATGATGAGATATCCTGCATAGAAATAAACCTAAATATTTACATGGTGCATATAAGATTTTTGAAGTTCATCCTAGTGTGCAAACATAGCCCCTGTGTGCTGTATGATCTAAACTATATGCCAGTACCTTACAAAGAAAGAAAAAGGATTATTCCAGCTGAGTAATCTCCTTCAGATATGTATTCTTTGCATGCACCAGAGAGCAGAATTTAAAGAAGAAATTCACACACAGAAATATGCTAACGCCTTTCATGTCTTTCAGGAGACTGCCTTCACTTTGTAAATATTAATCAGTGGCTATTTATTTTTCAGTATGTTCTCATACACACCAACTCACTGCCCTTCCTCTTATGTAGTGTGTACATGTGTTACATACACATCAAGGACAGTCTCTATTGTACTTGCTAATTTTAGTTTACATTAAAGTCCTTCATATTTATGTAAGGCCGTTTTTAGACTATCGCGGCCGCGCTCGCGCTTGTTTTGAAAAAATGCCGGGAGCCGGGATCAGACGATACACTCCCGGCAATCACGCGCCCGGAAGGGGGATGCGCATGCTTTTCCAGCTGCGATTTGACCAGGTTGAAAAATCGACCCAGTCAAACGTGGCCGGAAAAGCATGCACGTCCCCCTTCTGGGCGCGTGATTGCCGGGAGTGTATCGTCTGATCCCGGCTCCCCGCATTTTTTCACAAGCGCGAGCACGGCCGCACTCATCTAAAAACAGCCTAACGCTTTGGCTACTTTCATATTCACATGCTTCTGACCATCTCCAAAATTGACTGGTTTCTTTCTACTTCCACTACCTACACCAAGTATCTATCATCTCTCTCTTCAATTGCTAAAACCTGTACAGTCTCACTGACTCTACCATTGCCACTCAATATGTTAAAACAATGTCACCAAAATTATCTGCTTTGGGCACTGCAACCATAATGGTCACTATTCCCCTCAAAAGGCCTGCACTGGCTCTCTTGACACCTACATTCAGATTCCTTCAAGACCCTAAATTTTTCAACTGCTGCTTGGCTCTGACCACATTAGATGTCTACACAAAAAAACTCTCAACCTTTCAAGGTCTTCTTCCATGCTGTCACCTACACCTTAGAGTCCCTTCCTGACCTGATCCACTGTTTTCAAGTCATGTTTCAAAACAACCACCTACCCTAAGAGAAGTGTTCAGGTAGGATTTGAGAAGTAGGGGGGTGGGGAAACCAGACAAAAATAATTCTAACATGCAAAGGTATATATACACACACACACGTGTAACATTTTAGCAGTCATTTTCGAATGCATCCAATTCCTTCTTTTGTCTCTGTATTCATGTCATACGCTATTTGGGATACTAACAATATTTTCATAGTTGTCTGCCAAGTAGCACTCGTACTAGATATTTACAAAAAAAAATCTGAATATCTTTTATTTTAATCATAAAAATATAAAAATATTTATGAAGTGCAAGAAGCCATAGGGTACAGCCACACAAGACAGGGCAGGCTCGATTCCCCACCCGCCCCAGTTCAGGTAATTGTAGCCACTACACTTTGGGCCGGCGAGGAAAGCAGAGCAGGTCACGCAATCTGCCTGCCACCCCCCGGGGTGGCTGGTTGGACTCCTTCTGTGCTACAGGATCAGGTCCACTTCCACTAGACAGATGATGGGGCAGAGAAGAGTGCTCTCCCAACCTGCCCAACAGCTAATTGGGGGAAAGGGGCCTGGAAGAGCACGTGCACTCCTTCCACCCACCCAACAGCTGATCGGAGGAAGGGGGTCCTGGAAGAGCGCACACACTCCTCCCCCCCGCCCCCCCATGGGGGGCCTTGGGGGAGTGTGCATGCTCCTCCCACCAGCCCAACAGCGGAGTGTAGTGAAACGATTGCGAGAAGACCTTTGTGCACCGACTGAGCCAGATAGTGGCTTACAGTTAAACCTTACATTGACTCTGTGGCCAAATCCTGCCGATTCGCTCTCCTCAACATTGCCCGCATACGCCCCTTTCTATCTATCTCCTCGGCCAAAATCCTTGTTCATGCCATGGTTATCTCTCGCCTCGACTACTGCAACCTCCTCCTTGCTGGCCTCCCTCGCTCCCACCTGTCCCCCCTTGTTGCGATCCAAAACTCTGCCGCCAAGATCATTCACTCTGCCCGTCGCTTCGACCATGTAACGCCTCTCCTCCTCTCCCTTCACTGGCTCCCCCTTCCTGAACGTATCCTGTTCAAACTCCTGGTTTTCACGTTCAAATCGCTCCATGACCAAGCTCCCCCTTACCTCTCGGACCTAATCGCCCTACGCGCTCCTGCGCGCGCTCTCCGCTCTTCCGCTGTCCCCTCCCTCGCTCTCCCTCGCTTCTCCTGCTCGCCCAACCGCCTTCGTCCCTTCTCCCTCGCTGCCCCGCATGCCTGGAACTCCCTCCCTGCCGACGTCCGCCTCGCCTCCTCCCTCCGCTCCTTCAAATCCCTCCTCAAGACCCACCTTTTCCATGCTGCCTTTCCCAATGCCCTCTAGTCTTTCCCCTTGCTCTTACTGTCAGCCCTCCTCTGCTGACTGCTGCTACCGACCACCTTGTAACCAAGCCAAGTACACGCACCTGAGACTTCGCATCCGCCTGAATGTTTGTTTGTCTTCTCCCATGTCTCTCCCGCTGTCCCCTCTCCTTGTCTCCCCCTCCTTGTCTTTTAGATTGTAAGCCACAGGCAGGGACCGCATCTGATTGTATGTTCTGTACAGCGCCAGGTTACTACTGGCGCTTTATAAATGTTTAATAATAAATAATAATAATAATAATAATAGTAGACACTTATGTATCTTAATTCGGCCTGCATATGTTGTAGAATTTACTTTGATTGACAGATATGTAAAAATATATGTGTAATGTACAGTTGAGAACTGAAAACTCGTTTTTATGCAATGGATGTATCTTACACAAGCCTCTTTGGCAACTTCTCTGTATTGTATAAGTTGTTGTCTAGAAAGTCAAGGCCAGTTAGAGATGTTGTGGGAAGCTCCCTTATCAGGGCTCAGAGAAAGACAATTTGGAAGCTAAGAATGCTCAGGCAGGCAGCTGCACTAGTTAGAAGTGGTCACACATGCGCAGTGATTGCGTAATAAGTTTTATGAAGTTGGAATACTATAACACACAGCAGCTAAGGAACCATCTTGAAACTTCGTTGCTGGCTACTTGCAGACGTGTGGAGGGGCGCAGCAGAACCTGGGGCCCGCTTGGGGATCATCCCGCAGCCGGTGTAGGAGTTCCCCGGCGTGCATAGAGGGATATGTGAGAAGTCTCTTTTACTTTCTGTATTCGTTGGGGTTATTGTTTTTATCTTTATGCATTATTATATTTAATAAACAGCTTTTTTGGCACCCATTGTTGGAGCTATCACTGAAACTGATCTAAACGAAAAACTTGTGAGACATTGATCAGGGGAGGGGGGCCTGGAAGAGCTCTCCCAAGCCACCCCCACCCGCAAACAACTGTTGGGTGGGTGCGATTTGCATGCACGCTCCTCCAGGGCCTCCTCCCCACAACCAGCTGTTAGGCAGGCAAGGAGAGTGTGAGCCTCCAGGCCCGTCCTCAGACCCTGAGGCACAGCTACCTGGGCCAGCCAGCCAGACGGGAGGCAGCCTGTTAACCCACTTTGAGCAGCATTATCCCACTTTGGGCAATGTTATACGTAATTCATCACGTGTCTTCCCCAGCAGACGTATCATGTAGCAACTAGTGGTGGGCTGAACATCTGGCAGCTGGCAGCGGTATGATTCACTGCATCGTAGTGGGACTGGGCCGCCAGGAGCACATTACACCAGTGCTCCGTTCTCTGCACTGGCTGCCGTTCGTTTTCTGGGCTCAATTCAAGGTGTTGGTCTTGGCCTATAAAGCCCTAAATGGCCTGGGCCCTGCCTATCTGGGAGATCGCCTCACTCCCCAGGTCCTGGATCGGCCCCTGCGGTCATCCGGGGGTACCCTGCTCGTGGTCCCCTGGATTTTTCGGGGGGCTACGCAGGAGAGGGCATTCTTGGTGGCTGTGCCTCAGCTGTGGAACTCCCTTCCGGTAGAGGCCTGGCTGGCCCCGGATCTTCCCTCCTTTCGGAAAAGTTGTAAGACCTGCCTGTTCCGCCAGGCGTTTAGTTGGGGAGATGGGTAATGGTGGTGGTGGTGGTGATGTGATTTCCCCCCTCCTTTTTATGTTGTTTTAATCAATGTTTTTAGTATATGTAAGCCACCCCGAGCTGCCTGTGGCAGGAGGGGCGGGGTAGAAAATGTTTAAAATAAATAAATAAATTTTAAAATCATGTGTTAAACATTTCCCAAAGTGGGATAACGCTGCCCAAAGTAGGTTAACGTCTCATGTGGGTTCACCAACAGTTAACCCTACTGGAGCTGGATGGGCCTGATCCCTTGCATGTCCATCTGGCTCCTGTGACTAAACCCTATCGGTGAAGCAAGCACAGCTGCCACACTGCACAGTCAGTCCACCATTGGAGGTCCTGTCACGTCCCAGAGCGGGCCAATGTGCCAGCCACGTGCATGGCCGCTCAGTCCACCCCACCCACTATCCCACCCCCGGCCATGATGTGGTCATGCGTGCCTGGCGACAGTGCCCACTGCTCAAAGCCCTGCGGCAGGCCTCACTGCATGGTGGGACAGACAGGGACCAGCCCTATGAGCAGCAGTGCACTACCATGCCTTGGGCGGCCTTATCCCACTTTGGATAAGGCTGCTACACGCGGTGTCCCTTGTTCTTTTTCCCCCCAAGGATGCAGGGCATAGCAGAGGCAGGGTAAACATTTGGCAGCCACTGGGCTGCATCGTGGGGCAATGGTGACTGATGTAGGGTAAGGTTGCCCAAACTGCAGTGCCTCGTGTGGCTGCATCCATACTGTCTACATTGCCCATTTTCATAATACTTGAACAATTTGTAATCCGTGTTGATGCTGGACATGTGTACTTTACATACCTCCCCCCATTCCACATTTTTAGGTGGCAAGGGATAGTGCGAGGTTATATCATAAGCTATTTCTTCCATGAACCACTTAAAACTTTTGCAGTTGTGATCTTCACGGAATTTCTTCAGTTCAGATATATCCCCATATGGCAGTGCTTTTGTTTCTGGGCGACTGGCATAGAAGTAATCTTTGTATTCATCCCACCAAACTTCCACCACTCTGACATAATTCTGTGAACAAGAAAAAACATCACTATTGCGAAGTGCACACAAAAAAATTGGTTTCAGTAGGATTTTAATCCTAAACATTTAACAAAACTCTCTTATAACACTATTAATGCATACATTTGTCACACAATTTACCATTCATCATGAATGAAACCACCAAGAGTCTTGGAAAGTATCCTTTCGACATGATATTACAGCAACACAACTGGCAACATTAAATTAGGCCATGAGCCACAGCACAAACCATTTATTCCAGAGTGAAGAGTCTGGGACTACTTCAGAGTAAGTGATATGTACACTGCTGCCGTAGTGAGCAATCCAATTATAACTAGGAAGTTTTCAGGATAATTAAAACTCTTGAAATTGTGATATGCCATGTTGATTTTGTTATCACTACATCCTAGCATTAAGGCGATGTTTTTAGTCCTAAACAGGGTTTCATCAGTGCAACTCATTTGGATCTTGTTGAACAACTTTGCTGCTGATACACAGCATTAATACTTTACCCAAGACAAAAAAACATTTCCTGAGAGAGGGTTTTCAACAAATAATGATAATTTTAATCCAATTAAACAGTCGGGGCAGATAAAATAAAGAGATTTTTGAGAAGTCTTAAAGAAAAAAGATTAATTGAATACCGACTACCTGTGCTAAAACAGAAAAGAAATAAAAAGTTATGTGCTTCCAATTACAAACCACAGAGGGTGTCTTTAGACATAACGCTGTTCAGTGTTCTGTAACACAGTGCCCTATCATTACAGTGTCCTACCATTACAGTACCGTCAACACAGTGTTCACCCCAAACACTGATTAAACTGTTAAGATCTGGCAGTTGTTCACTTCCAGTGTTGGGTGAACACTGTGTTTACGGCACGTCTAAACACTGTAACAGTAGGACACTGTTACAGAACACTGAACAGTGTTATGTCTAAAGACACCCCTTGGGGGTTTAAATCCAGGCCTCACCTTTAGTGTTGGAGAAGATCCAACATACACCGGTGGTGGATTTCCTTGCCAGCCCTGGAGACGATAGATGTGTCCAACACGAGAGCAAGGAACAAACAACAACTTTCCTCCACACTGCCAGATCTACAAGTTGAAGCAAAAGTGAAGCAACAGCTAAACCACATAAAAAGCAGACACATTTTAAACCATTTATAAACAATTACTTCTAACAATATGATGTGCATTATTTTGTCTATGAGCTCAGCATATTATGCAATTGGTTTAACAAATAGATAATTTAAATTCAATTTTACAAATGAATTTAGCACAGAGGGCTTGTAGTAAAAGGCAGTGACTATAACCCTATCACCTATACTAGCACCATCATGCATCTGGGTTCCATTCCATTGCCCTTTGCAAAAGATAGCTTCGACCATCAATACCAAAGTAGATCTGCTATTAATCATGCTTACCATTAGTCTGAAACTTTTGGCAACTAACCACTATAACTTTCCAAAAAACCCTACTGTAACAAAACTCTTCTCACCATCTTTATTAATAAATTTAGGGTAAGAAGCGAGGAAAAAAAATCTGGAAAAGTGTTCAAGGAATAGGGTATGACATTGAAAGAGTAATCTCAGCCAAAATTTTCCTAGCTAGCTCAGGGCGGCTCACAAAAATATAAAATACAATGCTCACAAATACAAAAATACTCATAACTAAGCTTATTAACATATAACTTCATATGCAACTTCTCAACTTCATAAACGTATCCGTCATCTCCCGCTCCTTTCCCTTCCACGACTGTACGCACTTGGGGCACAGAATAGTCTTGATTATTCAGTGCTAAGTATCTTGCTAGAGTGAGGAGGTCAATCCAAGGTGTGCGCACACACCATGCATGTGCTTTGTGAATAGTATGTATGCATAACACATGGTGAGCACGTAAGAAGTGCCAAACTGGGTCAGACCAATGGTCCCATCGGGCCCAGCATCCGATCTCTGACAGCGGTCAATCTTGGTCATTAGGTTGCAATGGGGCAATCCATTCCCTGTTGTTCACTCCCAGCTCCCAACAGTCAGAGGTTATGTCCCTCAACCTACTTGGCTAATAGCCATTAAAAGGAGCTACCCTCCAAGAACTAATCCAAACCTTTTTAAAACCCAGCTATACTACTGGCCTTGACCATATTCTCTGGCAACAAATTAAACTCCCTATTTACTTGCTCAACTGCACTGATTTGATAGTTGCATGGTGTATGCACGTTCTATGCTTGGTGAGCGCATGTAGAATCTGCCCATGGTACTTGCATCTTAGAACTGTCCCTATATAAGTAACAATTGCCTATCCACCCTAATCTTACAGAAAACATAATCATATGAGTAGTTTCATTGTTGAGAAAAGTCCACAGCACTGTGCAGGAATGAACACTAGAAGGCCTCTTTAATTACAACACTAATCAGATTACAAATGGAATCAGCCCCTTCCATTACATTAAAGGATGGCGTATCTGAAATTAGGTAGAAAATGTTCACTTTTTAAGTAGGGACAACTTTCTGCTCTGCCTGCCAGCTATGAAAACAAGGCTCTGAAACCTGAGAAAGACTAATTTTTAAAATGTCCAGTTAGGCAGAAAAGCACACCTGACTTTCCTGCATTTGTTGGTCACCCAGACAAGATGCGTCTATTGGTAAAAACAGACACGCGGCTGGCGTGGTGGTGATACGACCTGGGAAGCTAAGACAAACACGGTCCGGGCCGTGTCAGGGTACTGACCATACATGCCCTATGCAGCTTAAGGAAAGCTGCAACAGATGCCCCTCCACCATTCCCAGTGCGCTGCCATGGCGATCAAGGAAAACCAGACATGGTTGGCCCCAATCTGGGTCATTGTGGGCCACAACAGATGCGCTAGCCCGCTATGGCACGCTCTGGCCTGGTCAGGCGGGCCTTAGCCCGAGCTGTGACTTCAAGTGTTTCCTGGGGTCAGAGCCCAGGCTAGCCACCGACACGGCCCAAGGCAATTCTGGGCCAACATCCGGCGGTGCAAAAACAGACATGCTAATGGCCCGCAGGCCCCAGTAGGCCTACCCAGGCCACCTTTACATCTGTTTTTACCCTATGCTTCAGCCTTAGTTCTGGAAAAATCAATTAACAATAAGTTCCCAGAAGCCTTAAAAGATATAGGATCAGCTTTCACCTTGGAGGATGGTAAAAAAGGCTAGGATGTGTGAGTTTTCCTGAGTGCATTCTTTAACATCACTTTTATTTATGAGTGTAGGATATATATGAGGTCATTCTAGCCTAAAAGTATTTCCATTAAAAGAGAACAGTTTTTTGAAACACACACACACACACACACACACACACACCTATATATGTTGTACTAAACACAAACTACAGAACACTGCAATGTTTCTTCCACTTCTTTGAAAGAAGATACTGTAGATTTTCTATCACTATTTCAAAAACAAGTTAGTTCTTAATTTTAAACCAGTTTGGTTTTGCCATTTACCTTGTATGAAATTTCAAAGTTTTCACCACCCCAGATTTGAAGACCTGGATCATAGAGACCCAGTTCAAAAAAAAAATCACGTTCAATGGCAAATAATCCACCAGCCATTGCAGGAGACCTAGAGAGAGAGAACCCGCAAAACAATTCTTTTAGACAGTAGAAGATACAGAAGGGCTCTGGAAAACAATGACACTTAAGAGAGAAGTAATGTGCTGATAAACATCAGGAAATGATTAGGCGGATGGCAATCCATTTGGAAATTAGAAAGCTTTATTTCTGTTTTAGTACAGCAATTCTCTGAATTCACCATTTTAGGCTATTGTTGATTTTACTCCAGTTCTGCATTACATTGATCTAGATTACTCATAACTGCATTCACAGTTATGATCCACTTCTATTTTATGGCAAGAATCATTCTAGGGATAAAGAGATGACTATTCATCTCATAGAACTTAGACCCTTTTTAAATGGATGGGAAGGCAGGGGTGGGGGACCAGTGTGTGGTGGGTGGAATGCCACTGTGGGGGCTATGGGTAGGGGGAGGGTGCAGATGGGCACACACCCATCTACATGCATGGAGCAACCTGCCTTTTCACTTGTTGCTCCATGCGTGGGTGATAGGTGGAGATGCTACACACCTACTGTAGTGGTCACATGGGTGGTGCCCACTCATGCACATACAGTGGATCTGTGTGCACATGCATGGGTCTGTCTCATGAAAAAAAGACCTTAGTTCTCAGGGGTGCTTGCTGAGTACTCTTGTTCCAGTGTTGCAAAACACAGAACTATAAGGCTCAACTGCTCATTGACCTCTCTGGATTCATGATACACAAAATACAGGCAAGTTTCACATGGGCTTCCCCACCCGACCGCACATGTGTGTGGTGGGTACCCATACGAATGCCGCCCGCGGTGGGTGGGGGATGGGTGGGTGCTTCCGTGCTCCACTCTTCTCCACCCATCACCCACGCACGGAGCAACGGGCTCCAATGTTGGTTGCTCCGTGCGTGGAGATGGGTGTGTGCCCATAAGAACAGGCGCACACTCACCTCCACCTGGCGCAGGTGCACACCCATCCCTCCACTCACCATGGTCCGTTTGAAAAGGGACACACACATAGCAAGAGAAAAGACCCAGGTAGTGTACTGGGTATGCTCTCAGAAGCTGCCACCTTAACCACATCTTGCAATATGCTAATTACAAAATTAACACCATAAAATTAAATTTAAATGTAAGTGGAAAGAGGCCAGGCATGCTTGTGTGTCAGAGGAAACAAACCGTAAAGTTTTAATACATTGCACTACAATTTTTAGAAGGAAAATTCCATATTGTTTTGGTTCCAAATTTGGATTTAGTTGAACACATCCTCTAAACTAACATTATGCTTTCATGGGTGGACAGGCATTTAAATAAAAAGAGTGTTTTATTTTAAACGTTCTATTGCAGTGATAACATTCTACTGATTCTTCAGGAATTTTCTAGTATATAGAAAAGGGAAAATGAACCTACTATGGCCGTTTTTACACGGACGGAGATGGGCGGTGGATGTTTGGCCGCGATGTGTGTGTTTCTGGTTACATGGACACACACACACACACACCCCTCCACCCAACGGGCCTCCTCCAGTTTTCTGGAGGGCCCCGTGGGTGGAGATGGGTGGGTGATGGGTGTAGGTGGGTGTGCGTAGGGAGCACACATGCACAAACAGCCACCGCCCGTGGGGTTTTCACGGGTGCACACCCGGCGCACACCCATCCCCCCACTCACCGTTGGCCATCTACACGCCCTCTCCCTCAACACCTGCCGGAACACCAAGGGGGGGGGGGGGGGGAGGTTGTCTGTGTAAATACGGCCGTTTGTCTGTTTTGACTCCTGTGTGTACTTGGCTTTGGGATCAAAATATTAAATCAGATGGAGGAACACACAAAATTTAAACAAGTAGTCCAAGGTTCCCAAGTTGGTTTGTGGTGGAGACAGAAAAAAACCCTCCAGCCTCTCATCCAGCGTTGACAACTCTGCAATTTTATGCAATTTGCACAATAGTTGGTGCACAAATCCCAGCTCTTTAATTATGTGAATCCATAAGCATTTTATTTATTTATTTATTCTTTAAAAAGGTTTCTAGCCATCACAGCTGTAAAGACAAGCTAGAAAGTGTGAGGTTTATGTATCACTGATGTTTATGCATCTTGCATCACTGATGTACAGGGTCTCTACTCTGCAGCTGCTCTTTTTCTTCATGTTTCCCACTACTTGCTCTATTACACACCCCATGTACTGCTTTCTATATAAACTGTTGTACCAGTAGGGCAAACAGCTGGTAAACACAGTGGGGTGTTTCATTCCACAAAGCACTGGGGCTTTTCTTCATTTTCTTCTTCTCAAACACCATGACAGAAGGGGGAGAGAAGAGATTTAAAATGCTGAGGCTTCAATTCTGGCCTCGGAGGTACAAGACATATTTTAAAATCTTGTATAATACAAAGAAGCTCAGTAGTTGGTTTTGTAATGTTTTGTAGTGGTAACCACTAAGGCTTCTGAAAGCAGAATGCAGTACCGAGGCTCCGTTCACCTTACAAAAGTGCTATTTATCTTTGGGCAGGGTGGTATTTTTTTGGTAGCAGGTGTATACTGTCTTAGAATTTCTTTTGAAGAAGGGGGTCTGACTTGTATAATACTTTTGTGGATAAACAGATTAACGTACAAATACTTTATGGTTCAGGAAGTCACTTATGCAAAAGACACTCTGTATGAACATTAGGTTTTGTAGTTTAAACAGTTAATTTTGCCTATATCTCTGCAAATAATAGCTGGATTTCCCCATCTTCATAGTGATAGGGTAAAATGTGTTTAGCCTGCATATAATGGAATATGGTTCATTGTCAAGAGGAGGCATAGCTATAAATTGTTCAGGCATTATGGTTATCCACTAATGCATTTTTAGGTTTACTCCCTTGAACCATTTTAAAAACATTTTTTCCAGAATTTTAAAAAGCCAAAAAGTCACAGAATTTTCTGTTGTGGACTGCTTATTTTCAGCAAAGGAATATTGTCTATGTACTATAAAATACTACACAGACCACAAAGCTTCATAATTTCTGGGAGATGTTTTGCCATGTCAGCAAAGAAGAGTCACAGGGTTGAGCGAAGTATAAAGTGTAATAATTCCTGCAACTTGACAAAACCAAAGCTAAGTAATACAAACCATTACATTATATGGACAAACATTTTTTTCAGAGAAATGTAATCTTGGTTCCAAGGTTAGTGTAGCATATTAGAAACAGAGCAGAACCACAGCCTCCAAAGTCTTCAGAAAATTTGTTAGAAAATCCATTATTTTTAGTAAAAACTCAAATGCATGGATTTTTTTTAGAGGAGAAAACATGCCACTCATGAAGCAAAAGAATTAGGATGGAATAAATTAAGATAATCAGAGTCTCCCACAAAGTAGGTTTCTTTTACATTATAGAAAACAAATTTAGAAAAACACACTATCTTCCTAAGACGTCAAAATTGTGCACTTGTTCAGTAAAAGTTCAGATCTGCCAAAGCCAAATGGAGGGAGAGGACAGAACAAGAACAGGCACTTCCTGGTACATCTCTCTCACTAACAAGAGCTGTGACAAGACTAGACATTTTAGGTAGTATGGACTATTCTGAATACTCTCAGAATGCTTATTTTGGATGAAATAGTTAAATAACCAATTATTGTTCGGATACTGCAGTTGGAAAAAAAAAAAGCACACTTTTTAGGTAGCTCCATAAATTTTGTTTGGCAATCAAGTCATAAGAACTGTCTACATCCATCCTACATTTTGCTTGAAGCATTAGTTACATAAGAGAAGTTCAGCGAGGCAGAAGTAGTTAGTGAGGCTACATTAGCAAGTTTTGAACAAATATTGGTAAAACCAAGATGCTTTTTTTGACACATCTGCTTTTGTAAGGAATATTTTAAAATCCCCAAGCTAAAAGTACATGCAAGTATTTAGTAGATCAGTATCTACTTAAGAAAGGAGAAATGGGTAAGTGATTTAGTGATTACCGATACGGCTCAGTTTTTGTCTCTCTCATTTCCTTCTCACGCTTGGTCAAGGGCACCCTCTTCCATAGCATACTCCAATCCCATGCTCCTCTAGCATACCCATCGTCGTCACCACCCCCTTGTGGTACAATATTATAAGCGTTTCCATCTATAACATCTATAATCGGCACAGTGGATGTGGTTCTGCAGGGTTGTGGATGGCGGCAGTGAGGATGAGGGTAGGTATATGGACCCAACAAGGCACATTTACACGAATAAGGTATCATGGGGAAATACGAGGGAGAAAAAAAATAAAAGGATTGATTAAAACATTCATTGCAATCCATAAAATAAAACAGCACTCTTTACCGATATGGCTCAGTTTTATGTTTTCTTTTGGCCTTTTCCTTCTGGTTTAATGGAATACGTTTCCATAGCAAGCTCCAATCCCAGGCCCCTCTGGCAAAACCATCTTCATCCCCACCTTGCTGTGGTTCAATGGAATAATCATTCCCATCTATGTAATCTATTAGAGGCACAGTACATGTAGTTCTGAAACATTTATAGAAGGGGAAGAGAAGGTAAACTTTTGTCAACTGTTGCCTTTAATTCTTGACTAATATGACTGAAAGTATATTGTTTTTCGACTATAAAAATATAAGCTACCATCCTCATGAAAGACAAAAGATGCATAAAATGTGGATAATTAATAAGTAGAAATTCTACAGCTGAAGTGTCAACACACCAGCGTACCTGTTACTCTGCAAAGACTTTGAGAAAGAATTGCCACAGGCAATGAAAGAATGGCAGGCCTGAGGGGAATAAGGAATTAGAAGGTAAATAAAGTTCTCTCTCTTGCTGCTGTATATAGAGGCTACTACATTAGGCCCAAAATAAAACGAGAAAACCACATGTAGCAACCAGGTAGCTGAAAGGAAGGAAGAGAATGGAGATTCACATTCCCTTTCTAACCTCACACAGGGTATAAACAGATGTGATAGTGACCCAGTTTGGCCTGCAAGCCACTGGTATCTCTGTTTTGGTGTTGTAAGATACTGGCCCGCTTCTGCTCCAGGCCATGTTGGCAACTAGTCCGGGCTATGACCTTAGAAAATCTCCGAGCTCACAGCCTGGGCTAAGGCCTGCTCGACCAGGTCAAAGTGGGCCAAAGCGAAGCCTGTGCAGATGCCA
This sequence comes from Sphenodon punctatus, assembly GCA_003113815.1. NCBI lineage: Eukaryota > Metazoa > Chordata > Lepidosauria > Sphenodontia > Sphenodontidae > Sphenodon > Sphenodon punctatus. The sequence continues at coordinate 1,477,268 of QEPC01008797.1, forward strand.
CATACCCACCCTGGGCTGCCATAACTAGCACCTATGGCTATGCCTCATTGGCTGCCATGGCTGCCCGTCATGGTGGGGGGTGGGATGCTGGGAGCACAGCGTGGATCTGCATGTTTGTTGTGCTCCTAGCCCTACCTAGGCTTTGTGGTCGGTGGGATGGCTCTCCAGCCACAGGCATGTCAGTTCAGTGTCCTAGCCTGACCTGGCCTATGTTGCCTGCAATTTTCCACCCTCGGGAGAAGTTCTGCCAGCCACACATCTGTTTTTACCTATAAAACTCAATGCAGTACACTGTAGGCTAGCAGCACCAACATTCACTATTAGCAAATACTTACAAGCTTATGGAATGTCTAGTGCAGCCCAAAAGATGCACCCTTTGAATACTGTATCTTTGAATTAATAACGACTATCTTGTTAAAGTAAGCTCTTTAAATCACATACTGCAGGACAATCCCATAAACTGGGACCCATAATATATCATTGTAGACTGTGCAATCCTCCCCATGTATACAAACTAAACAAAATACTTCTAGTATTCCCTTAATATATACTAATTAGAGATTTCTTTATTTTTACATGATAGTTTCACCTGTTGCATGACCATATCTTCTAGTCTGGCAGATGATGACGTAATTGCAAGATGAACAGTGAATACAGTTTGAAACATGAAGTCTGTTGCTGTGGCTACTCTCCTTTCTAAGAGGCTTTCTGAGAATAATAGAAATAAGCAGAACAACATTACCTGTCCTTAGATATAGGAGCTATAAGTGGTGCATACCAGCTAATTCCCACCTCACAATGGGCATCAAGGTAAATCAAAACCTTTAAAATCAAAAACAAAAGAATCAGAGAGATGTAAAATCAATTAGGTTTTTCCATGTGCAAATCAGACATTAATTTGATCAAGTTTGCTATACTTAAATTTAAGAATACAAGCTATTCTTATTTTAACTTTATAACAGAAACAAGTTTTAAGATTTATTTTTCTTAAAACCAAAATGTTAAGACAACACACAGATTTAATTTAGCAAATGTTTTCTACCTGTCCAAGTTTAGCTTTCTGGGCTCCAATACTTCTAGCTTGAATTAAACCTTCTCTCCTTTCATTTCGAAATATCTTTACAAGGCCATTCCACTGCTTAATATACTCGTCTAGTCTCTCTTTTAAGTGTGCTATCAAATAATAAAAAAAAAAAAGTTTTTTTTTCCATGTGTTACAACAATAATTAGATTTGCACTTAATGCTAACTATAGAATACTGATCAGATGTAAACAGAGAAATGTGTTTAGGACTAAATGGCCTCAAATACCAACTGGCTTCTTCCTTTACAAACTACTAGTAAATATGACAACTAGTACTTAATGGGGCCAGCACTGGCACAACAGCTTCAGGAGCATGCTCTAATTTTGTAGCCAAAGTTCAACTTTTAGGAGAAATGATATCGTGAGTGGCTGCATTCCATTAACTTGATGACCCACAAGGCAAGAGAGAGATGTGACATTCACAGTTGTCTTTCAACATGCTTGATAAATATATCAAAACTTAACTAGACTTTAACTTAAATAATAAAATGTCAAAATGTATAGGCAGAAACTTATTTTATTTTAGCAGTCTTGTGCCCTAATTCATGTATAGTAGAACAAGAGCTTACTTCCCCCAGTACACCTTAGCAATGGCTGAAGATGGAGATGCAAAGAAAGTTCATGTAAGTTAATAAATTTACCAGAAGTTACATTAACTTAACAGAACTAAGGATGATTTCCTTAGCGTTCTGCCCCTAGAACCCTAGACTATCTTTAGAGATTAGCATACTAGGTTTCTGGTTTCATCTGCTCCTTGCAGGGGCGTTTGAGCTCACCACCCTTCTCCCAAAGACTTGAGAAAAGGATATCTTAGGTCATTTTCACACGGACGTCCCGTCCCCACCCCGCATACGTGTGTGGTTGGGGGGTGCCCATGCGAATGCCATGGTGGGTGCAGGGGGGAATCGGTGGGTGTCCATGGATACGCCATGGGTGATGGGTGCGTGTGGCTCCCGTGCTCTTCCCAATGCCCGATGCTCCGTGTGTGGAGAAGGGTGGAGATGGGTGGGGGTCAGTGGGAACACACTCCCACGCACCACCCACCCATCCCTCCATGCACCCGCACCCCTTAGAAAAAGGCCCTAGAGTGCTTCACGCTCCTTTCCTTCAGAAGGGCACTGTTTCCCTCCCCCACCTCCCCACCGCCCTCTGCTGGTAAGGGAGGGTCCTAGGGCTAGTCTCCAGGCTTTATGAGATTATAGCACACTATCCCATATAATTTGGAGGGAGCCAAGGGTCAGTGCCTTCTGGCCCAGTGTTAGGGTTCAGTCTCACCCCTCTCCCACCATACAGAACTGAGACTCCAAGTCCCCTTTCTCCCAACTGCCTAGCTATGCGACTGTGTGGGTATTGACTCCTTCCCCTTCCCTCACACCTACTCAGTACAGGAGTGATAGGTTTTATTTACCTGTGCCAGAGGGGTTGCACCTTTTTTGTAGCTTTCTGCTAGTTTTATAAAATGAAAGATCACTGCAGCAACCAAAATTTGAAACACCTATAGATTATGTTGTGATCACCTCATAATCTAAAGATAATAGCAGCTTTTAAATTGCAATGGCATGTTACAAACCACTTTGTCATTGTTTATTATTATTTATATAGCATCAGCTATGTGTCTGGAAAAGCTGAAAAATAACCACTGTCAACCTGTATGGCAAATTCTGAAACATACAGGGGGCTAGACTTAATGACCCTTATGATTTCCTCCAGCTTTATGATTCCATTATTAATGTAACATCCCCTCGTTTGAACCAAACATGAATCTTGGAACCTTCAGTTCAGATCTTGTGCCTCAACCAGAGGAGCAACTTCTTGTCTCTTTTTAATTCAGTCACCAAAGAAGTTGTGACACTTCCCCAGTGAGTTACACAGCCATTGGCTATAAGGCTGTTGCATAAGGAAAAATGCATGAGGGCAAATCGACGGAAGCTGAATCCTGACAAGGCGGAGGTGATGCTGGTGGGTAAGGTGGCGGGGGTGACGGTTCTCATCATTGATGGGGTCGATTCTCCGCTGGTTGCCCAGGGCCGCAGTCTGGGGGTGCTCCTTGATTCACAGTTCCGCCTGGATGCTCAGGTGGAGGCTGTGGAAAGGAGTGCCTTTTGCCAATTACATCTGGTGCATCTTCGGTCATATGTTTCGGACTCTGATCTGGTCACTGTCATCCATGCTTTCATCACCTCTAGGCTAGACTACTGTAATGCGCTCTACGTGGGGTTACCCACGGTGATGGTTCGGAGACTGCAGCTGGTGCAGAATGCGGCGGCCCGTCTCCTGGTGGGACTGGGCCGCTGGGAACATATTACACTGGTTCTTTGGTCACTGCACTGGCTGCCTATAGTCTTCCAGGCCCAATTCAAGATGTTGGTGTTTGCCTATAAAGCCCTAAACGGACTTGGCCCGACCTATCTGCGGGATTGCCTCAACCCTTGGGTTCTGGATTGGCCCATGGGGTGTGCTCTCCTCAAGGTCCCCCGAGTTTTTCTGGGGGCTACAATGAGGAAGGCTTTTTCGGTGGCCGCTCTACAACTGTGGAACTCTCTGCCATTGGTAGCCTGTTTGGCCCCGGATCGCCCCTCTTTTCAACGCAGTTGTAAAATTGGCTGTTCCGCCTGGCCTTTGGTGGGGAGGGAGTGGGTTAGGGTGGGGAGGGATATTTTAATCCTCCCTTTTGTGTGTTGTTTTTAGCTTTGATGTTATTTCATTTTGTTTTAACTGTAAGCCGCCCAGAGCTGCCTGTGGCAGGATGGGTGGGATACCTCTCTAACCGCTCCTTTAATGTGTCTCTCTCCAATTCTGTCTCCTCCTCCTTCCCCCTCTCAGTTGGTGTTCCTCAAGGCTCTGTTCTTGGCCCTCTCCTCTTCTCGATCTATACCTCATCCTTAGGCAAACTCATTGCCTCCCATGGCTTCCAATACCACCTCTATGCTGATGACACTCAACTCTATCTCTCTACTCCCTCTCTCTCTCCCTCTGTTCAAGCTCGTCTCATCAACTGTCTCTCTGACATCTCTACCTGGATGTCTCAACGTCAACTCAAACTCAACATGGCTAAAACTGAACTCCTTATCTTCCCCCCTCATCCTTCCTCTCCTTCCTCACTGTCAATAACTATTGATGGAGTCACCATCCTGCCTGTCCCCCAAGCCCGTAGCCTAGGCTTCATCTTTGACTCAGCCCTTTCTTTTAAACCCTACATTGACTCTGTTGCTAAATCCTGTCGCTTCTCCCTCCATAACATTGCTAAGATTCGCCCTTTTCTCTCTGTCTCGTCTGCCAAAACTCTTGTTCATGCTCTGGTCATCTCTCGCCTCGATTACTGTAACCTCCTTCTCACTGGCCTTCCCCGGTCTCACCTTTCTCCCCTCATCTCTGTCCAAAACTCTGCTGCCAGGGTCATCTACCTCGCCAGTCGCTTCGACCATGTGCAGCCCCTCCTCTCTTCGCTTCACTGGCTTCCCCTTCCTGAACGAATCCTGCACAAGCTCCTAGTCTTCACCTATAAAGCTCTTCACAACCTTGCTCCCCCCTACCTCTCTGCACTTATCGCCCTCCATACTCCAGCCCGTGCACTTCGCTCCTCCTCTGTCCCTTCTCTCACCCTTCCACGCCTTCCCTGCTCCCCTAAGCGCCTTCGTCCCTTCTCACTTGCTGCCCCCCATGCCTGGAACTCCCTCCCTGTCCACATCCGCCTTGCCCCCTCCCTTCATACCTTCAAATCTCTCCTTAAAACTCACCTCTTTCGCTCTGCTCTGTCTGACTCTTTATCCTGCTGAGCCACTATTCCTATACCTACGATCGGTTTACCCTTATCCTTGCAACATGGACCTGCCTGCTGTCATTCTCATCGTAACCAAGCCAAGTACGTGCACTTGAGACCTCGCATCTTCATGAATGTTAGACCCCTTGTCTCTCCCTCTGTTCCCCTTCCTATGTCTCTCCCCCAGCTCCTGTCTCTCAGATTGTAAGCCCTAGGGGCAGGGACCGTGTCTATTTTATTACTTTGTAAAGTGCCAGGTACGCTACTGGCGCTATATAAAAGTTTTAAAAATAAAATAAAATAAATAAATAAATGTGGTTGAGTAGTTAAGCTTTCAATCTACTTCTGTTAGAATCTCAAATTACATTCTTCAACATGATGTTACGTAACCTTTTTGCAAGTTTGTAAGATGAGGTAGCTGCCCACCACTGATTACTTTCTAAGGTAGGGGAGCTGGGCCATGGTAAAAAAATAGCGGTGGGGTGCATGGAAATATGAACCCCTTTGTCCCACACCTCATCACAAAAAAGGATGACCAAACTGACCATAAACAATGGGATATCACTTATTTCGCAGGACATCTAGCTATCCTACTAACACTCCTCACAACTTTGATTTGCCACAGCTGTTATAATTTGCATATGACAACTCTGGATAAAAGCAAACGCGACAGTGGTCTGCTTTGGCCTGCGAGTCACCAGCACATCTGTTTTGGCACTGCCAGAGGTTTATTTATTTATTTACTCATATTTTTACCCTGCCCCTTCTGAAACAGCTCGGGGAGGCTAACATGCTAAAAAAAAAAAATACAAATATAAAACATTTAAAAACATTCGTAAAATTGCAACAATTAAAACAGGGCAAAGGAACATATTGTTATTTTTGATATTGTTAGCCACCCCGAGCTGTTTCAGGAGGGGCAGGGTATAATTGCGAATAAATAAATAAATAAAATAAATATAAATTAATTAATACAATACAGGTTGGCCCGGTCCTGCCCTGGCAGCATTGGCAGTTAGCCTGGGCTATGATCTCGGAAAATCTCCGAAGTCACAGCCCGGGCTAAGGCCTGCCCAACCAGGCAAAAGCTGGCTACCTTGTCTGTGCAGCTGGCTTTGCCTCATTGGCCGCCATGGCTGACCGTCATGGCAGGGGCAAGGTGCTAGAAGCACAGCGTGGGCGGGGCTGCCTGCCTGCATGTTTGTTTTGCTCCCGGCCCTACCTGGGCTGTGCGGCCAGTGGAACAGCTCCCCGGCCGCAAGCACATCAGTTCAGTGCCCTGGCCTGACCCAGGCTGCGTCACCTGGAATTTTCCACCCCGGGACAACTTGGGGAGTGCTCCCACTAGCCACATGTCTGTTTTTACCCTGCTGCTTAGATCCTGGGGCAATTATAGACCTGAGAAAGACTGCTACTCCGTCCTATTTTCTCTTTTCAGGATTTTAACTAAGCGGCAGTAACATTCAGGAACGGGAGCTCTTTAAAGGGCAGACCTTGGATTGTGATATATGAAAAAGCTGGGAGCTCTTGGGCCAAGTAGGAAGGTAAGCTGGGAAGCAAAGCAGGGTAAATAAATAACCACTGCTGTGTAGCAGGTGTATACTTTTTTAGAATTTCTTTTGAAGAAGGGGTCTGACTGGTACAACTATTTTGCAGTTAAACAGATTCATGTACAAATACTTTCTGGTTTAGGAAGTCACTTATGCAAAAGACACTCAATGTGAACAACAGGTTTTATGCAACCCCCTTGCACAATTATGTGAAGTGAGGACAGTCAGAAAGAATAGAGAGTTTGCAGTTAGGCTTCAGCCTCATAAGTTACGTCTCTATTTTACAAAGCTATTAGAATGGTTATTCAACTTTTGTTTAAATGCTGCCTTTAGTCTATTTCACCAATCTAATACCAAGGGGAGAATGGGGCCAATCCTATGGCCCATGGCACAGTATGCCCACAATGGAGGTGCACCAAGTTCCCACACCATGGGGCATGGGATTAGCCCCACTGTCTTTTGAATTCATTCTCCTTTGTATTATCTGCTTCTATAAACTTGATATTGTTAAAACTGGCAGAGACAAAAAGGAGTCATTCCTCTGACCCTTGTATATTTAGTTATTGTAATTCTTTGTGCATTCAAGAAATTTCACATAGATGTAAAAGGACAGCAGGTGCCCTATGGTTTTCATGTATTATACACATGACAGTGCGGAAAAGAGAATTTCAGCATTATGAATTTGTTTACTGCAGTCAGAAGAGACAAAGTTAGGGTTAGTTACGAGAACATCCCAGCCAAGAATGCCAGGTATTATTCTTCAGCACGCTATTAAAACCTTAATGCCATTATGTATCCGGTATATGGTAGAAGAATACTTTCGGTAAGGGTTATAAAGTTTAAGATTTGTAATTATTTTTAAAAACTTCCTGCCAATGAACCATGACGCTTTTGCTACCATCCATCCCACTTGCGTTGCCCAGAAGGAGCCATACAAATCTCTAATAATGACTGTAGAAAGCTTCTCTATACTAAAAATCTCAGGGCTTTGAAGCCTATTATATCAGGGCTTTCCAGGGTTTGAAGTGAATGCCAGATCTCAACTCGCTTTTCCTTTTCCAATCATATAAATCTCTGAAGTCTAGCCTTCCAGGTTCACAAAATAGCAGATTTTAAGCCCTGCGATTTCTATGTCCAGAAAAGAGGTCACTGGCCCTGCACTGCATTTTGCCACCACAACAGATATTTTGCTTGTGATGATGTATTAGATCTACTTTCTATTCCTTTTAAACAAGCTTCTTATTCTTGCTCTTATTACTTTTAACTGTTTAACCTGTCTACCAGGTAGATGAAACAAATATGGTTCAATTTATCCCATACTTTATTTAGTCCATAATCGTACAAGGACTTGCACCCTGCTCAGCTTTATACTAACTGTGAGTAGGGCTACAAACTTCAACTAAAATATTCACTGTATAACACCATTTATACAATGGGTGTTAAGCACCCATTTAGACATTGGAGGATTCTTTTTAAATATATTTTCTCATATTTTTATCCTGCCCTTCCCACGAAGGCTCAGGGCAGCTTACAGAAACACACAAAAAAATATAAAAACATTTTTTTTTAAAAAAAACTCTCAACCCCACCGATCAACCCACTCCCAGGCACCTCCATCCACCAACCCTCTTTTCAATCATCTCCCTCCCCCCGCCACCGTTGTATCCCCACTCTCACTTGGGGGGAAGGAGGGGGGGGAAGCTGTGGCACCACATTCCCCAAAGGCCACCCCAATCCCTGCCCACCAAATGCCTTCTTAAATAGAAAAGTCTTACACTGCCTCCAGAAGATATTCAGGCCTGGGCTCAAATGAACCTCCAGGGGAAGGGATTTCCATAATATCGGGGCAGCAACCACGAATGCCTACCTGCGAGCTCTCATCGTACGAACAAGACTAACAGAGCGATTGTCTGGGAGCGCAGGGAGGCATTCCCAGACAAATTGCAGGGGCCACAAAGGGGCATGGAAGAACAGGCGGTCTTTCAGATATGTGGAGTCCAGACTACCTACGGCTTTAAAGGTCAAAAACAGCCCCTTGAATTGTGCCTGGAAAGCTATAGGGAGTCAGTGTAGGCTTTGGAGCATCAGTGTAATATGCTCCTGGTGTCCTGTCCCTGAAAGGAGGCGAGCTGCCGCATTCTGCACTAACTTCAGCTTCCCAACAGTCATCAAGGACAGCCCCACGTAAAACGCATTGCAATAATCTATCCTCGAGGTGATGAAAGCATGGATGATGGTGGCCAGATCTTAATCTGGGGGTTGGGGGGAGAGAAGAGGCCACAGCTGCCTCACCAGATGGAGCTGATGAAAAGCTCTCCTGGCCACCACTACAACCTGACAATCGCTGCGCAGCAAGAGGTTGAGAAGCACTCCAAAGCTGCAAACCTGAGTGACCAGAGGAGGCTGGACTCCATCAACAACAGGAGTCCCAATCCCCCCTCCCCCCCAGGTCACCAGGCAAGCCCACCATCACCACCTCAGTCGTATTTGGATTCAGACTCAATCGGCTGATCCTTATCCAGTCCCTGACAGCAACCTGGCAACAGGTGAGTGCCAAGGCTGCAGAGCCTGGGTCAGATGAAAACAAGAGGTAAAACTGGGTGTTATCAGCGTACTGATGGCACTTCACCTCAAACCTTTGAATGACCTTGCCCAGTGGCCTTGTATACACGTTGAACAAGAGGAGAGAGAGAATAGAACCCTGCAGGACCCCAGAAGGGAGGTCCCCAGAGGATGATGAGCAATCCCCCACCATCACCTTCTGTGTCCTCCCAGACAGAAAGGAGAAGAATCACTGAAGAGCAATCCCCCATTCCCCTACCAGGTCCCACAGTCGCATCAACACCACCTCATAATCAACGGTATCAAAGGTTGCTGATAGATCTAACAAGATCAGTAGGGAAGGAGTTCCCTTGTCAATCTCCAGGCGCACGTCATGGACCAAGGCCACAAGCGCAGTCTCCGTGCTATACCCAGGACAAAAGCCTGACTGAAATGGGTCCAGGAATCTGATGACATCAAGATGGGCCTGGAGCTGTTGGGCAACCACCCGTTCAATAACCTTCCCTAAAAAAAGGAAGCTTTAGAGACAGGCCGATAGCTGACCAGAGAATCAATGTCCAAAGATGGATTAGTGGCTAAACTATCAATCCTGAAAATCTTTTTTGCTTTTGCAGAACAGTAAGCATTGTAAGTAGTCACACTGAACTTAATAGGCTTGCATACAGCATAGAATGCTCACCATTAACAGAAATCTTTACAGGACTGAGCCCTAAACTCAAATGACTTTCATCTTGACCTTGTTCCACTACCCTTGTTAACTTCAGTGGTCGTATGATCAAACCACAGACAGCTGCAAACCCCTCGTGAGTGGACAGGGTGGGTGGACTAAAAAGGCTGCAAAAGCAGGACTAAAAATCACTAGATATGCACAAACACACAGTTTTAATCTGTCCTTCTGGTTAATAAAATGTAGTACTAAATCAAATTTTAAAACTATATTTAGTTATGGCTAATCAAGTCTACATGTCTTAATTATATACCAACAGATAAAAGCATACTTTTAGTTAGGACAATAAAAATTCTACTAACTTGATTGGGTCTTTTTACAAGAGACAGGGTCTTTATAGAAGAGATGCGGTCTTTGCATTGATTGGGTGCTGTACTGGGCGGGGGGTGCTTCACGCAAGCGGCCCCATGCACAGCCACCCCGTCCATGCACCACCCACCTTGTCCACTCACGAGGCACTCCGGCTTTTCCCAGAGTGCCCTGTGTGTGGACTGGATGGGCAGCACATGGGTCACGGGAGCTTGTACCCCTATGCACTGACTTCAGAGGAGACCTCCCCTACGCGGACGGTACCTGTCCATGCGTGGGGGTGTCTCGTGTAAAAACACCCATTGATGTCGATCTACAGAAGTAGTTTGCTCCAAGGTACATGTGAGCACAACCCAATGGCACGACACCGGACATGTCAGTTTGGGTTAAGGCATTGGCCTCAACTTTATTAAGGTGAAGGGTAGCCCAATACTGGCCACCCCTGTGACTATGACAGTGAGGAATCATGCCCATGAACACGAGGTGGGGGGCCAGGCTAGACACACCAGTGCCACCCACCCGGGTGACCCGACAGTCCGCTGGTGTAACTCTGCCTTCTCCAGGGAAGGGGTTGGTAACTCAGTCCAGCCATCTGCAGTGTTTATTTATTTAAAACTTATATCCCGCCCCTCCTTCCCAAAGGCAGCTTGGGGCGGCGAACCACACACACACACACACAATTCAACAATAAAACATTTAAAAATAAATCTACAAATTTTAAAACAAATAATAAAAACTCACCCCCCCTCACCAAAGGCCTGGCAGAACAGCCAGGTCTTACACAAAATGTCGAAACGACAGGAGGGTGGGGGCCAACCGAACCACCTCCAGGAGTGAATTCCACAGCACAGGGGCAGTCACTGAAAAAGATCTCACATCAGTAGCCACCCGTCTCACCCGGGGAACCTCCAAAAAGGCCCCCACGGACAATCTCAGGGGTTACACGGGAACATGGGGAGCAAGGCAATCCCGCAGATAGACAGGGCCCAGGCCATGAAGGGCTTTGAAGGTCAAAACCAGCACCTTGAACCTAGCCCGGTGCTTTATAGGCAGCCAGTGCAGAGCCCGGAGCACTGGTGTCATGTGCTCCCTGAGGCCCGCCCCAGCTGCAGCCTCCGGACCAGCTTCTCGGGCAGCCCCATGTAAAGCGTGTTGCAGTAATCCAGCCTTGAGGTGATGAAGGCATGGATGGCAGTGGCAAGGTCAGAGTCTGAGAGATACGGCCGAAGCCGTCGGACAAGTTGTAACTGCCGAAACGCACTCCCCGCCACGGCCACAACCTGAGATTCCAAGCTGAGCTGCGAATCAAGGAGCACACCCAGACTCCGTACCTGCGAGACCATGGGAGGGCGAATTCCCCCCCCCCACACACACACACACAAGAGGAGATTCAACAACTCCCAGGCCCCCCAGGCCCTCACCCACCAACATCACCTCCGTCTTGTCAGGATTCAGCTGCAGATGGTTCAACCTCATTCAAGCCCCCACAGCCGACAGGCACTGGGAAAATAAAGAGACTGCATGGCCTGGGTGGATGGAAAAAGAGAGGTAGAGCTGAGTGTCATCAGCATACTGATGACACTGCATGCCCTGAAACCCTCTCACGATCTCCCCTAACAGCTGCATATAGATGTTAAACAAGAGGGGGGAACAGAATGGCACCCTGCGGGACTCCACACGCGAGGTCCCGGGGGGAAGATGTACACTCCCCCATGACCACCCCGTGAGTTCTCCCAGCCAGGTATTGAGCTGGATACCACTACATCATCCCTGCTTCTGCTCCACCCCCCACATCAGGCAATTGGGGGAGGTGCCATGTCTCCCCCTGCTCTTAAGGAGCTCTGCCCGGGCATGTTTCCTAAGCTGGTATGTGCTATACAGTTGCGACAACAGAAGCCAAAATAAAACATTCTATTTACAACTGTTAGTCCCAGAACCCCCTGGCACTACTGTGGAAAAGGCAAAAAAACACCTGCCAATCAGAGCAAGTGGAAAATTCCTTGGCCCCAAATCCAGCAATTAGCAAAAGCCCATAGCAGCCCTTCCATGCGGCAAATAAACCAAGCACCTTATTTATGAGCTGAGCGACAGCTCCTACCAACTACAAGCAAGCGGAAACCCATTCACAAGCCAAGAACAGCATACAGGGAAAGATGGGTGGGACCTCTGTGTGGTCAGGAAGAAAAGAGGGGGGTGAGCACCACACACCTGGCATATGATTTTATTAGATCTATCAGCAGTTTTTGACTCAGTTGACCATGTGATGCTGGTGACTCGCGTGCGGGACTGTGCTGGGGGGGAGGAATCGTCCTTGAATGGTTCCGTTCATTCCTGAACTCAGCATGTGGTACTGGGGGACTTTTCATCGTCTCTCCAGGATCTCATGTGTGGGATCCTGCAGGGATCCATTCTGTCCCCTCTCCTGTTCAATGTGTAAATGCAGCCCTTGGCGGAGATCGTGAGAGGGTTTGAGGTTCGGTGTGATCAGTATGCTGATGACACCCAGTTTTACCTCTCATTTTCATCTGACCCAGGCCCTGGAGTCTCGGTGTTTACCTGAGGTCTGGCTGCGGTGGGGGATTGGATGAGGACGACCCGTCTGAAGCTGAATCCTGATAAGATGGAGGTGATGTTGGGGGGGTGGGGTGGAGGAAGGGGTGAAGGCCCCCATCATTGATGGGGTGCGTTCCGGAGACTGCAGTTGGTGTAGAATGTGGCGGCCCACCTCCTGGTGGGGATGGGCTGCTATGAACACATAACACTGGTGCTCTCTGCACTGGCTGCTTATAGTCTTCCGGGCCCAATTCAAAGTGTTGGTCATTACCTTTAAATCCCTTTATGGCCTTGGCCCCGTTTACCCTCATGCCCTGGGCCGTCCCCAGAAGTCGGCCAGGAGCACTCTCTTGGAGATCCCCTGGGTGACAACGTTTGAAAGGGTGTTCTCAGTGGCCATGCCACAGCTGTGGAACTCTCGCCGGGTGGACGTTCGCCTTTCTCTGGACCTCCCTTCCTTCTGTAGACAATGCAAAACCTGGCTGTCTCACCAGGCATTTGGTAAGGGAGATGGGTAGAGGGTGGGAGGATAACTTATTCGGGCGCTATTTGATATTTTATGCTGAGATTTTTATTTTTATATTTTATATTATATTGTATTTTATATTTTTGTATTCATAGTCTTATTGCTTATTGTTTGCTGCCCCAAGCTGTAATTGGGCAGGAGAGGGCGGGTTATAAATCATGAAATAAATAAATAAATGAGTACAGTGCCACCCCCACCCCTCAAGTGCATGTACCAGCCTCTTGGATGGACAGTTACCTGGTTGGGGGCAGGAGGGGATCCACCTGCAGGAAAGGTCAGTTCCAGGGGCAGGTTCCCACAAATGCCCACCCCCACTTAAGGTGGGAGGGTCTTGTTTTACCCTGAGGTAACTTACTGCCGATTCATGCGCATGCTACGAGCAGAGGTTTTTACCCCAGTGTAAGTCCTCAAACTAAGATAGATATTGCATCTTCTAAACTCAAGTCAGGACTATCTCCTGATCTAAAACCAAGTAACAAAATTATGTTCACATTCCTCACTTTACTCCAGGACAACTGCATTACTCTGAGGGGAAAAAAAATCCTTTCCTTTAAAAAAGATAATCTTCATCCAGCCTGGCCTCTCTTAGCTTTCCTGATCGATTTCTTAGAGATTTCAACCTCCAAACGGGTACTGTGTGCTAAGTTTGGAAATGTTTGGGTTTTGTAATCCCATCTCAGTAGCCATCTACAGTTCTGTCCCATCTCAAATTAATGGACGCTGTATTTTCCATCAAATCGTCAAGTAAACCTCACATTCTTCAAAGTTTACTCGGCAATTTGATGGAAAATACAGCATCCATTTGATGGAAAATACAGTGTCTATCTTGGACACCACGGAGGTGTTGAAGAGCCACAGGTTTAAACTGCGGGAGAAATCCTGCTTGTTTAAAAAGGGCCTTAGGTTCTCCTTTTGATAGTCAGTGTTCACTTTGGTTTGCTCTATCTGCATGTGACCCCAGCAGGGGATTGGAAGGCTCAGGAGCCACTATACCATCTTTTTTCCTAGCAGGGTATGGGAGCAAATTAGCCCAACTATAAAATACTTGTTAGGCGCTATCACTTTAACTGCTCCAAACATGATCCTCTTGAATACACTGACTTTAATTCTTGAATTTTATCCAGAGAACTATAAACTAGCAGCTGCAGAATGTGAGCTACTGTGGGGTGGGTGGCAGTGTTTACACAGAAATCTGAGAACCCCAGCATAGAGTTCTCCAGAGATTTTGGGAGGAGGGGAAACTGTTAGACCGCTTCTTCTGTCTCCATTCCAGAAAGCACAGCTACAGGTGAGCTGGGGGGAAAACCAAGTGCTGTTGGTAGCTGGAGGAGGGGAAAGGGTCAAATAGAATGCAATGACACATGGTTCTCCCAGAACTATAAACTTACAGTATCTGGACCAGGAGGTAGGGAGAGGCCCTGGTCCACGGCTCGCCTTAGAATCATTTCTGTTTTCACTCATTGTGACTGGCCCAAGGTCACCCAGTGAGTTTCTGGCTAGCTTCACTTTAACACCATTTTAACATTTCTTATGCATGTTGCAGGGCTGTACTGGTGCAACATGCAACCTATGCAGCCCTGCAACATGCATAAGTAATGTTGAGTGGTGTTAAAGTGGAGTTAGCATCATGTCTGTTTTCACCCAATGTTCTCTCAGCCTAACCTACTTCACAGGATTGTTGTGAGGATTAAAAGTTGTGTTAATTAGTTCTATGTGAAGTGCTCCAAGTGCCACAGCAGGGCAGTTTGTATAGATTTGGAAAGCACACACTGGGTACTGTGGAAGAAACGTTGTATGTAGATAAACTTTGCCCTGTGCTTGTCACTTGTGACGTAACACAGACACAGACGCAGTAGCGAGACTATCACAGACGCAGGCGCAGTAGAGATTTATTGACGCAGATGGAGTAGAGACTAAGCAGAGACTTTCCAGCGCAAGCGAAGTTTAGCCTACCAACATGAGTCAGCAACTCAGTGTTGACATGCTCAGTAAATCCACCAGTTACATAAACACCGGATGCTGACTATCATATCAGGGACCAGGCTGAATCCTGTGTCCTGATTGGGGCTGGGGAAACAAAGAACTGTGCATTGATTGGGTTATAGCTAGAAGCATGAAGCTGTATGAAAATGTATAAATATAGGTGCCTTCTCTTTGTTCGGGGCTCGATGATCTCCAGATCCTCGACCCCACAGCTGCTGTGTCTCCTGCAATAAAGCCTGATCTGATAGACGTCTCTGTGCAGCCTCCTCTCGTTTACTGCCTCCACTCAGCAGAATTTCTCCGACAATTCTGGTGTCAGAAGTGGGATGAGAGGAACATAGGAATCCTATGGATCCTACGGTAAGTGCTGCTCCTGGTTGCCGGGGGACGCCCTGGCGACGGTTGTGCGGCTCGGACCTGGTCCCCGCCACCCCATCCTGTCACTGCCCAAGAACAACTGTGTTGTGTCTGGGACTGGTGTAGTTATGGGTTTGGGTGGGTTTAAAATCCCTCCTGGGGATACCCCTATCTGTTATACGTCACAAAATATGGATCCTCTGCTGTAAAGTTTGCAGATCAGGGCTGTCAGCAGTATAAAAGTTCAATTTGGTGACAGTTTCCTTTGGGCAGGTCCTTTGCCTTCCTGATTCTCAAACATCTCCGTGAGAATCTAGAAGACAACCATCCCCGAAAAATGGACGCTTGGTATTTGTGGGATGAAGAAGCCTACAAGCCTAACGTCCAGGCTCATTTTAATAAGCCCCCAGATCCTCCCAAGTCCACTCCCATGTACCCTTTAAAGGAAGTCCGGCCCCTGTTTCTTCTGTCCCCCTAATATACCCGAGCCTGTCAGATGATCTCTTAGACTCCTGGGTCCCCAGGCCCCCTCTGGGCCTGCCGCTGGGTGCCGCAGCCGCCATGCCTCTGCTGACTCCCCCAACGTCCCAGGCAGGGTTGCCCGGCCCCCAAGATCTTAATAAACTTGAGGAACACCCGGAAGACCCTGCTGTTCGCAGGCAAACCCGAGCTTCGACCCGCCTGATGGGTCAGCTTGGTGTCCAGGCACCCCTCCGACACTACCCAGACCCTGAAACAGACTGCTGGCCAGCATTCCCAAACTTGTCCCTCCCCAGCAAGATTGGCATAAAATTTCCTTTGTAAATCAGGGAAGAAAAAAAAAAAAAAAAGATGAGCACCCGGCAGACTATGGGGCACGCCTCAAGACGGCTTTCAGAAAACATTCAGGAATAAATCCAGAGTTAGCCGACACTCAAGGGCTGATTGTCACCCAGTATGTTACCGGCCTCCAGCTACCTGTCTGAACCAAGTTGCAAGCCGCTATCCTGGATTGGAAAACTCTTGCCCTTGATCAAATCCAAGCTTCCTGCTCTCAGATCTGGAAACAGATACAGGAAAAAAAAGATAAGGCAGAGGCAAAAACAAGTGGCTTAGCAAGTGGCAGCTAAGCTCTGTGTCCTGCAAGTCCAACAGTTAAGCGGTGGCTGTGACTCAGGACCCAGACATCCTCCTCATCATGAGGGATACCCTCCTTACCCTCCCCGCCAACCCCTTGCTCAAGATACCTGTGCATACTGCAAACAAAGGGGTCATTGGAAAAATGAGCACCCCAACCGAAATAATGGCTGACAGAGGGGAGGCTATCGCCAGCATGCTCTGGGGAATTCTTCCCAGCCATCTGAAACCTTCCCGCTGCCGTCAAGTGGCCCCCGACCCCACGGACAGTATCTCGCTGCTGAAGAAGAAGAAAAAAACAAAACAACAACTTCCAGCCGGACCTGTTTGCATCGTCCAACTGACTCGGTCCCGGGACCCAACAAAGCGTGCGCTCACCTTGTTTGTCTGCTTTTCCATTGTCTGTTGAGCAATCAGGTCCCCATGTTCAGGTTTCTGTTGGGGGTACCCCTGTTCCTTTTCTAGTTAATGCCGGGGCCACCCGCTCCATGCTCTGTAGTGATGCAGTTCCTTATTTGCCTGTTTTTACCACTGTTGTACCCATTATAGGAGTTGAAGGTGTTCCCAGCTCCCAGCCGCTCTCTGACCCGGTCACTGTAACCATCGAACGGCTCACAGAGAGGCACTCATTTTTGCTTAGTCGAACACCCCTGTAAACCTTTTGGGAAGGGACTTGGTCTAATGCAAACATCTCCTGTACACCTGATGGAGTATTTGTTACTGTACCTGACCTCTTAACCCCATCTCTCATAATGGCCCTCGCTACTGAGGAGGCTGGACAGGACTGCCTGCCTGATCAACAGGCCCTCCTTGACCAATTGCCTTCTACATTGTGGGAAACCAACCCTGATGATGTTGGGTTGTTGCGAGGTGTGGATCTGGTTGTCATCCAGGTTAAAACTGGCAAGCCCTTCTCTTCAGTGCCTCAGTACCCTCTTTCAGCTGAGGCTGTTGCTGGTATTCAACCTGTTATTTCTGCTTTTCTCCTCTCTGGGGTATTGGTTTCTACTTGCTCTCCTGTTAATAGTCCCATTTTGCCTGTCAAAAAGCCAGGAAAGTTCCACCTTGATGGCACCCCTGTCTACAGGTTTGTCCAAGACCTGCGTAAGGTAAACCAATTTGTTGTTCCCTTCATCCTGTTGTCCCTAATCCTGTCACTACCATTGCCAGAATCCCAGCCTTTGTTAAATATTTCACTGTCATTGACCTTTCTCAGGCTTTTTTTCTCTGTTCTGTAGACCCTGATTCTCAGTACCTGTTTGCCTTTACTGACCCTTCCTCCTCTTCTCAGTATACCGTTACCCATTTGCCCCAAGGGCTTCGTAACTCTCACTCCCTCTTTTTATTTTTATTTATTTTTCAGATTTGTACCCCGCCCCTCCTGCAACGCAGCTCGGGGCGGCTTCTAACAATAAAAACAATCAAATACACTAAAATTCATTTTAAAAACAATCAAATATTAAATATTAAATATAAAATATAAAACAGGGCTAGACATGTAAAATAAATAAATGGGTGGGGGACTAAAATCCTCCCTCCCCACCCTCCCTCCCAAAGGCCTGGGCAAACAGCCAGGTCTTACAGTTTCGCCGAAATGTTAAAAGGCTTGGGGCCAGGCGAGCTTCCTCCGGAA
>QEPC01008797.1:1497320-1531741 GCA_003113815.1 Sphenodon punctatus
CTTAGGGGTATTTAAAAAAAAAAAAAAAATCCAGGCTGGGCAGGTTGGGTGGGGGGTGTCCCCCCTTCCACCCGCACAGTCTGGGAGGGGGAGGTTTTTTTTTCTTCTCTCCATTGATTTCAATGGGGACAGTTCCCCATTTAAATCAATGGGGAAAAAACGGTACCGGTATTAATCCAGTATGCCGGTATTTTGAAATCCGGGAACCGGTAAATCCGGTACCCGGTATTTGCCCGGATGTCCCACCCCTACTAATTATTAACTTGTTCTATTGTCTTCTAAAAACATCACCCTTCAATGGGTGACTCCTCTTAATCTGGCCTCACTTCTTCCTACGCCTAATGATGGTTCTCCTGACTCTGTCCCTCATAAGTGTTTCTCCCTGCTGCAAACTACTCTTTTACCTCATCCTGACTTTTCTGACTGCCCCCTCATAAACCCTAATTTACTGTTGTTTGTTAATGGCAGCTGTTTCTGTAACAATCACGCTCTGCTCAGCCAGCTGAGCTTGTGGCTTTCACCAGAACTTGCTCTTCGGCTCAAAACTGTACTGTCAATGTTTACAGTGATTCTCGCTATGCCTTTGGTGTCTGCCACTCCTTTGGAGCCATTAAAAAAACAAAAACAAAAACAAAAGCCTTCTCACCTCTACGGGTTCCCCTATCTCCTATGCCTTATATGTTTCTAAACTTCTCTCTGCTCTCCTTCTCCCTAAAGATGTTTCTGTCATCCATGTTCAAGCTCACACCACAGCCAACACTCCTGAAGCTGTTGAAAATCACCTGGCTGATAAGGCTGCGAAACAAGCAGCCAGGTGTGGTCCCTTGGAACACCTCTTTCTCGCAGCTTCTCTGTCAGATCTGCTACCCGGCGTCCCACTGTTGACTGAGCTTCGTGATCTCCAGCAGGCGAGCCGCCTGAACGACGCATCTGGTCCCATGCTGCCTGCGTTCCTGACTCTATGGGAGTCTTCTACCATCCTGATGGACGACCTGTTGCCCCCTGTTCCCTGATGCAGCATCTTGTTCGTATGGCTCATCTGCGTTCGCACACAAACAAAAGGGGGATTGCCCAACAGATCTTGTCCTTTTGGTTTGCACCCTTTGTAGCAACTGAGGCCCGTAACCTGGTCCGTTCCTGTCCTACGTGCCAACTCCATAACGTAGCAAAGACAGCTCCGGTGCGCAGCTCCACGTGACCATGGTCAGATGGACCTTTTAGAAATCTCCAAATTGACTTTGCAGACCTTCCCACAGCACGAGGATTCAAACACCTCCTTGTTGTTATCTGTACCTTCTCGGGATGAAATGAAGCATTTCCTTCGTGACTTTATCCCTCATTTTGGGATTCCTCTTTCCATTGACTCTGATATGGGCTCACACTTCACTGCCGCCCTCACTAACACGCTGTGTAAAACCTTGGGGGTTAACCTGTACTTTCATACACCATACCACCCACAAAGCAGTGGCCAAGTGAAACAAAAAACTCTGATCTGAGAACTAGACTGTCCAAAGTAGTCCATGACACAGGCCTAAAATGGCCTGATGCCCTTCCGCTTGTTCTTATGGCCAGTCGCTTCGCTCAACCCCAAACAGAAAACACGGCCTATCGCCCTATAAGGGTGGGGCTAGAGCCCAGAGGATTGCGCACAGAGGGCCTTACTGAACTTTCTGATGATATTGCCTCATATGTTTTATCCCTATCCAGGGCTCTGCAAACAACCAAGGCGAGGGTAAAAGTTGCTTTTGGGCCACCCACAGCTGACACCTGCCATTCTTTCAAACCAGGTGACTGGGTCCTCATCAAAGAGCTCCGGAGAAAGCACTGCCTGGCCCCACGGTGGACCGGCCCCCATCTTGTTCTTCTAGCCACACACACCGCTGTGAAAGTAGAAAACAAAATTGCCTGGATCCATGCTTCTCATTGCCGGCAGTCATCTCCTCTTGCTGACCCTACTTAGCCCTGGGGCTCTGGCTTGGTTTCTGTCTCACCAAGACAACAGTTATGTCAAACTTGTTACTGCCAACCTGAATACTTCACACTTTTGTGTCCCACCTGCCCTAACTGTGTCTGGTGTCCAGATCGTCCATTTCGTAGGTGTTCCATACAACTGCTCCTACTGGGAATTCCATTCAGAACGAGATTTTTGCTTCCCCCGGCCTTGGAGCTCCTTCCTAGAATTGGTGCCCCTTTTGTGAATTTCACATCCTGGCATTTTGGGGTATTTTTGGGCAACCACTCTAATCCCTTTCCAGGTCTATGGGACACGGTTGTGAGGCATTTGAGAACATGTGCTGTTTTGACCTGACTGACAATTCTAACTGTATTAGAAAGGGTCTCCACCGATTGCAGACTATTGTCCAAGGTATCCAAGAGAGCAAAAATTAGGGGTTTCTTTCTTGGCTGGAGAGCCTGTTCCCAGACTTCCCAGGATTTGTAAAACGTGTTTTGTATGGTATATGTTTTGTTATACTTGCCCTGTTTGCTTGTGTGCGATTATTCATGTGCCTTATTAACACCTGCCTTAAATCTTCTTCAGAAACCGCCTGGAACATCAAGGTCCGTAAGTTAATCAATGAACGCGCCCGCTTACATAATTGAGACTTCTCTGATTGATCGAAGTCTCAAAAGGGGGGAATTGTGGAAGAAACGCTGTATGTAGATAAACTTTGCCCTGTGCTTGTCACTTGTGACGTAACACAGACACAGACGCAGTAGCGAGACTAACACAGACGCAGGTGCAGTAGAGATTTATTGACGCAGATGGAGTAGAGACTAAGCAGAGACTTTCCAGCGCAAGCGCAGTTTAGCCTACCGACATGAGTCAGCAACTCAGTGTTGACATGCTCAGTAAATCCACCAGTTACATAAACACCGGATGCTGACTATCATATCGGGGACCAGGCTGAATCCTGTGTCCTGATTGGGGCTGGGGAAACAAAGAACTGTGCATTGATTGGGTTATAGCTAGAAGCATGAAGCTGTATGAAAATGTATAAATATAGGTGATTTCCCTTTGTTCGGAGCTCGATGATCTTCAGATCCTCGACCCCACAGCTGCTATGTCTCCTGCAATAAAGCCTGATCTGATAGACGTCTCTGTGCAGCTTCCTCTCATTTACTGCCTCCACTCAGCAGAATTTCTCCGACAGTACAATGGAACAAGCGCCTGGGGAAGTTGTGGTTTCTCCATTAATGGATATTTTTAAAAAGCTAGATAGACATCAGTCTGGAAAGTTTTAACTGTGCTGAGGTCTTGATTAGATTACTGTTGAGATTTCTTCTAGCTGTTTGATTCTAGATACAATTTGAATTAGAGCAGGTTTTTGTAAGCGTAGATCTCGCTTTCAGAATACAAATTTATTTGTTGCTTCAGGTTTCCACATTCCCATTTTAAAAACAAAAACAAAATTTATGGTCTTTTAGGGCTGCAACCTGATTAGAAATTTTAGTTGATTAATCGAAGCCTTTTTGTCAATTAACTGATTGAAATTTGCATAGATTTGCATAAATATGTATATATAAATTTGCATAAATTTGCATAAATATGTATACATAAATTTATGTATATTGCATAAATATACATAAATTTGCACAGATTCGTCTAGTTTGCGTACATTGGGTGAATTTCCCTTCCGCTGGAACGTGTCCCCTTGAGCTACAGTCTCAGAACTATGGACTGTCAGAAGGTCCTGACAGTTAACCAATTAATCAGGGGACAAATTTTAATCGGTTTTAGACAGATTAATCGATTTGATTAATCAATTAATGGTTGCAGCCCTAATGGTCATAAAACTTTGTTTAAATTATTAGCTAATTCAGAGATGAATTACTTCATGTCCTTTCCAGAACTTTGAGAACAGTGAAAATCAAACACCACAAAGCCAGGAAATTTAAAGTTAAGGTTATGCCACATCTTGTATACCATATTAATTCTGCCCTTTTATATAACTCTGTTTGCTAACCTGATGTATACATGAGGCATTAATATAGGGTGAGGTCACACGAGACATGGAGGGGAGGCTACTACACCTTAGGTAGCCTTAATTCTCCCTGGACAACAAGTCATGTGATACAGTGCACCGTGTGTCTGGGTCTCTTCTGCCTGCCACATAGCGAGCTCTGCAGCAGGGCTGTAAGAAACAGCTGCTGGCACCCGTTGCACACAGCTACGTCACAGCTGGGAACAGGCTTTAAGTCCGGCCAGGAGAGGGGGGAAGGGCAGGGCTGGGCATGCGCTCAGTGCCATGGCCCTCTCCAGCTGTGATGGTGGCTTCAACAGGGGCTGGCCTGCCTGCTTTTCCTACAATCACCTGGCTGGCTCTCTGCACTTGCACCACTGTGCGGTGGTGGCGATTGTCTGCCATGGAGCCACGCAGGGATCTACCTGCTGCTGCACATGTGGCCTCACCCATTGTGACTACATACAGTATACAAGTTAATAACTAATAAAATAAAATAATAATAATAATAATAATAATAATAATAGTTTATTTAGGCATAGCTTTTGCCAACGCCAAGAAAAGGAACTTCGGATAAACATAATAAACAGTCATACCCTGAGCTCAAATTAAGAGAATTAAAAAATGAACTTATTTACAAAGCCAGACATTCAGCGGGGTATTTACATAATAGAAGGGAGGGTGCTTCAAATAAACATAATCTAGTCCCAAAAAGCAAAAAAACCATCTAACACAGTTGTCTTAATTCAGCAACACTAATATTAATCAATCGCAGTTATATTTCAGCATACATGATCCATGTCACTTGGGCAGGTGATTTAAACCTTTGGTTTCTGCCTCCAGTTGCGCTCTAAGTTTGGAAAAGATTTGAATATATGTGGCTACTTCCTTAAGCTCATCTAATTGCATGAGGCTTAAGATTCTTTCCAATTTAACTTTATTGTCCAAACTTTGAATGCCCTCCAGAACCAGGGAAATCCAAGTTTCTCTAAGCTGAGGATACAAAGGGCAACTAATTAAGATATGATCTATTGTCTAAACCTTCCTTTCATGGCATAGACATAACCGTAAATCCTTAGATACAGCTTGATATCGGCCCTGAACCATAGCCATCTCAATTAAATGAAACCTCATCAAAGTAAAATTCCTTCGCAGCACTGGAGAGTCAAGTATATCTAAATACTTTTCCAGACCAAATATTGTCTTAATTCGAGCCAAGCCCGGAGCTACCTTCCATAATGACAAGACACCCAGATCTTCCTGTCTTCCTATATCCAAGGCTCTATTCTTTAGTTGGATTTTTTGCTGAAGAGGAGTCATTTGCCATAATACAGCTATGAAAAACCCCATTTTAAAGAGATAATTATAAAATCAGCTAATCCAGGGGTATGCTATCGAGGCAGTACTAGTTAGTTTCTCTATAAGAAATTGATATAATAATAATGACACATCTTGATGGATGATTCGTACCCAAAAGTTAAGAGCTAGATTCAAGACTAAAGAGAAAGGGAGAAATTCTCAGACCCAGGGTGATTTCAGACGTGCTGGGGGGCCCACTGGCTACGGCACGGAATCAGCATTTGATTCCTCTCCGGAATCAAAACGGCCCATCAACAGACATGCCGGTCGATTCCGGAGGGGAATCGGGGGAGGGGATGGGGCTGCACGGCGCAATGTGTGGTTGCCATGCTCCCGAGGCCGGCTGCCCTCTGGGAGACGGGCGGGCGCAGCAGTCAAGGTAGCCGCAGCACCCGCCCGCCCCCCCGGGGTATTGACCATGGCCCAGAATCGGTGGTGGGCACGGCCGCCGATTCCGGGCCGTGGTCCAGGAGCAGACGTGACGTTACCACGGTGAATCCTGCCATGGTTGACCGTGGTAACGTCATGTTTGTTGGGCAGAAAAGTGATTCCCGCCGGGGGTGAACATCTGGTGGGAATCACTTTTCGGCCCAACAGACGTTACGCCATCACGGTCCCCATAGGGAGATTCACCATGGTTGACCGTGGTGGCATAACATCTGAAATCACCCTCAGTGAGCCCAACCTAAGACGGCTGAAAGCTTGGATGGAATCACAGAATTAAAAGGGACCTTGAGGGTCATCTAGTTCAAACCCCTACTTGGAAGCAGCATGACTACAGCTATAAGACAGCCTAAACAAAACACACTGGTACAATTAACTTCTTGGGCGTAATTATGTATTTGTTTGAGTATGCAACATGGTGTGTTATACATTTTGAAGATGGAAGCAAAGCAGTTACATTTGGGATCAACAGGGCAGATACCCTCTCTCTATAGAGAAATTATTAAGTTTGAGTAAGGCTGTCAAATCCAAGCTTTCAATCTTTTTGACCAAGTCATATGGTATTCCTGCAAACTTTATTAATAAAACTTGCAATACATTTTCACAAACTGAAAAAAATAGTAATATTAAAATATAAAACATCACTAGATACCTTTAAAAAATTTTAAAAAACAAAATACCACTAAAGGTGGTACATGAGATGTGGCCTTGCTTTAACTTTTAATTTCCTGTCATCGTGGTTTTAAATTTCACTGTTCTCAAAGTTCTGGAAAGGACACAAATTAATTCATTTCGGTCTTAACTGATCATTTAAATAACACTGTCTTATGTAATTTAGATACGTACAATTTATATTATCTGTTCACTATTGTGCCTGAATGCATCTAAATATTTATAGATTTGATTTATCCTCATAACCATCCTATGAGGTAGGGAAGCATCATTCATTTTTACAGATGATGCTGAAAGATAAAACACAGAAAATAAAGTATTATGTCCGAAGGTACACAGGAAATCTGGGGCAGAATCAGTAATATTCATATCTCCCACATGCCAGACCAGTGCATTAATTACAAAACCTGTAAATATTCTTATATTAAATACAAGAATGACTGTATTAAATATTCTGCAAATATCCTTATTCACACACATCTTTTACAACTCCTACTAAGCAACTTGATACAGTAATCTCTTATAGAAATGAATCCGACAAGGTTAGTTATGAATTGCAAAAATAAGTAATTCCCCCCCTCCCCCTCTATTCCAAACCAAATACTGCTGAAATCCCATTAGGTAGCCCATTGTTCTTGATTATGAAGAAAAAGTAAATAGTCCTAGCATCTGGCTGACACTCCCTCCCATTTGTAACATTTTGGCTTTTGACAAGGGGCAGGTGTGGGGTGGGGGGGGTTTCCCCACATTGTATTGTATTTTAAATTGTTTTAAAAAAAATTTTATTGAGTGTTGTTCACCGCCCCCAGCTGCCCTGTGGGCAGGAGGGGCAGGATATAAATTTTAAATAAATAAATAAAAATAAAAATTAACCCTCAGACAAATTTTGGGGGTAAATCAGGCCCCAAACAGGTACAAAAAATTCATAAAACTTTTAAAGCAAACCTGTACCAGTTTATACTCCATGTATTCCTCCACGGTAATGGGGTCAGTTGTCCTGTGTTGGTTTGTTTTCCCCCTCCCCCCAAGTTGCAATTTTTTAAAAAATTGAGAATTTAACTAAAATGGTACTGGGGGTTAATTTGACCCTAATTGTAACAAACAGGAAAATGAAAGCACTACATGTCTAAAGTACTCTCTCTCTCTCTGTGTGCGCGTGTGTGTGCGCGCGTGCGTGTGTGCGCGCGTGTGTGTGTGTGAGATATTAATCCCAAGCATATAATTCACCGAGCATTCAATTCAACCTCCAATACTGAAATTTTGGGAATGTTGGGGGTACTACTGACCCCAAATACCTTTTGCGTTAGTATTGTTTCTTTACTACAAACAAGAATGCTTGATAAAACTTTAAAAATGTTAAACTGGAGTCATTTTCAAAGCAATCACATTTATTTTTTCCAATTGTGACTTAACTGGAGTCTATTTTACCCTGATACCAGATTAATACAGTGCATTTTTCAATCATCTAAGGGTTATGAATAGTACCTCTTATTTTCCCACACATTCTTTTCTAAAGCCAGCTTCACTCTGCATTGCCAATTTGATTAGACATGAAGATTTTAATACTATTAACGTTATTGTGTGTGTCTTCATGTCTAATCAAATATGGTAATTCTAGTCATACTTCTCTTTTATATTTAGGCTGCTCAGAATCATCTCAGTAGTGCAAAAGGGCTTTAATATGGACATCTGTAATCAACTACCATTTTAAGAATCCTATACGCTATTAGACAAGTGCGAAATCACTTACATGTAGACAAGAGGTGTTTTCAGACATGACGCTAACCCCAGTTTAACCACACTTGAACGTTTTTTATGCATGTTGTAGGGCTGTATTGGTGACCTATGCAGCCCTGCAACATTCATAAGAAATGTTCAAGTGTGGTTAAACTGGGGTTAGCATCATGTCTGAAAACACCCAAGAATATAGTGGTACAAGCCCACATCTCATGTACCACCTTATAGTTAAACCATACACTCTGTATCATACCCTGAGACTATATGTATAGTCTCCCTGTTGATTTGCACTTTTTCTATGGAGAAAAATTATGTACATGGAAAGGAAGGTCTCCAAATGTCTGCAGGCTTTGTGGCATAAGTGGATGCCTTCAATGACCCATGTCCAAGAATAGTTCTGTGTAAAAAAACAGGCTTGCAAACACCTTAGCAATATTGAACAAATATGGATAGCTCATAAAACACTGCAATAATAAAGATGGACATGGTTTACGCAGTATTTATTATCAAGAGCAGCACACACCAAATCTTAAAGTCACCATTCTCCTGTGGGGATAAAAGGAAAAAAAATGCATGTTAAATTTTAACATGAGAATTAAATTTTTTATTTCCATTTGAAAGTTGCAAAGTCAGATGGTACTTCATTTTTATTGGTTTGATAATTATTGATGAGGCATGTAGACAGGTAACAGCTACTTGGGAATGGCATCCCTTTCTTAAGATTTTTAATATGCTATATGAAGCCAGCTAGCAAGATGTGTTAACGTAGCTAAACATGCAAAATAGCATACTAAGAAATCTATAAGGAAAAACGAGCCACAGTTTCTACCCAAAACATGGACTCTTGAAAAGAACAGCAACTACCTATTCAGAGTAATTCACTAAGAAGTAGGGCTTTTTCAAATGGACTGGGGACCTCGTGGGTGCATGGGGTGTGTCGGTGCGGCGCGGTACATGGAAATGGGTGTGGGGCCATTCCCACGGGTGTACACCCATCTCCACGCACGGAGGCACCTCATTTTCCCCAATGCCTCCACGCATGGGTGATGGGTGGAGATGGGTAGAGCGTAGGCGCACACACGTACCTCCACCCACCGCGGCATTCCCACGGGTGCCCTCCACCCATCACCCATGCGAAACTGCGTGGAGGCATCTTGTGTGAAAAGGCCCGTAGTTGCAACTTATCAAAAGCTAAAATAACTACACAGGACAAAACCATTTTTCTTGGTCTGTCAAATCCAAACAGCAGCACAATAAATCCAGCTTTTTTAAAAATAAATTATCTACAGATACAATGCGAATATCCTTTGCATTACCTTTATTACTGAAATCATCGATCAGCACAATTTCTGCCAAATACTTCCTTGGTGTTCTTTTAATTACGCTGTGAACAGTTCTCATGAGTGTGGACCATCCTTCATTATGGAAGACAATGACAACACTGGACGTGAGTAAGTTCTCATCATAATGCCAGTACTTGCACCTAAAAAAGGATTTAATTATGTTACACAAACATTTTATGTAGCATAGACCCAACATGTGGATTACAGGAAATGATACAAAACAGTATTTGGTTATACTCCGTTCCCTGCTCTGGCTGCCTATCATCTTCCGGGCTCAATTCAAGGTGTTGGTAATGACCTATAAAGCCCTAAACAGCCTGGGCCCTGCTTATCTGCGGGACTGCCTCAGGCCCTGGGTCATATTGCAGCCCCTGTGGTCAGCCAGGGGCGTCTGACTTGAAGTCCTCCGGGTTTCCTCGGTGGCGACGATGGGGAGGGCATTCTCGGTGGCCGCTCCTAGGCTGTGGAATTCCCTCCTGATGGAGGCCCACCTGGCTCCAGACCTCCCCACTTTCCGAAGACAGCGTAAGACCTGGCTGTTCCGCCCAGCCTTTGGAGAGGGAGACGGGGGAGTTGTTCTGCCCTTTTAGTATTTTAATGAATTCTAAATTGCATATGATATGTTTGTTTTATTATTATTAATAATTATTATTATTATTGTTGTTGAACTTCGCTCCCCCCATCTCTCTGCCCTGATCTCCCTCCGAACCCGTTTGAGCACTCAGCTCCTCTTCCATCCTCTCCCTCACCTTCCCACACCTCCCATGCTCCCCCAACCGCCTTTGTCCCTTTTCCCTCGCTGCCCCTCATGCCTGGAACTCCCTCCCTGCCCTCGTCCGCCTTGCCCCTACCCTCCACACCTTCAAGTCCCTCCTCAAAACCCACCTCTTCCGCTCCGCCCTTCCTAACTCCTGCTAATCATCCCCACCCAGGATTATTCCTCACCTGTTATCTGCATGCTCCCAATTTACTGTAACCAAGCCAAGAACGTGTACCTAAGTTCTCGCATCCTCATGAATGTTGCATCCCTTGTCTCTCCCTCTGTTCCCCCTTCCCTGTCTCCCCTCCCCCTGTCTTTAGATTGTAAGCTCTCAGGCAGGGACCGTGTCTATCTTATTCTTTGTAAAGTGCCAGGTACATCGCTAGCGCTATATAAAAGCTAATAATAATAATATTAATTATTATTATTTATTATTATTATTGTTTTGTGAGCCGCCCCAAACTGCTCTGTGAGCAGGAGGGTGTGGGGTAGAAAAATATTGAATACATAAATAAATTGAAAGATAGACATTTTAATTTAAAATTAAATGTTGCCCTGTTAGAGTTAATTGTGAGAGGCAGATAATTTGTTAGTGTTTGTAATAGACAAAGGATTTGTACAAAGGTTAATTAAACAAAAAGAATGATGAGTCATTCTGAAACAACTGCAGGAGTTTTGTCCATCCTGTCCTGAATTACTACTGTAATCATCAAAAGAAAGACAATAGGATCTAATGAACTGGCAGATTATCTATCCATAGGCTTGTGACAGGGTATAAACACAAGCAGAAGAGAAGAGTCTTTGGTGCTGCCTGCCTAATTGGAGCAGCCCAACATAGGATGAGAACAAAGAAGCCGGGGACGAGCCAGAATCCCTGGCCACCCCGGAGAGGGCCACCGCAGCCACCACACTTTTGGCCGGGCGGGGAGGGCCGTTTAAATAAGCAGCCCCCCAAACCAGGGAACTGGGTGATGGATCCCAGGAGGAGCTGCTGCCAAACAGCTGATTGGGGGGAGGGGGGGATAGAGAAGTACACTCCCACAGGCTGCCAAACCCAGGCCCCTCTGATCAGCTGTTTGGCAGCTGGGGTGAGCGTGGCTCTCTGGGCCCAATACTCAGACCTCACTTTAGAGTGGGGCTGAACAGGGCCTAACGGATGGGAGGGCATATGATAGCCCGAATAAGCCTAGTTCCGCGAGACCTTGCCCACGCTGCATTGCCGACCTTCTCCTGACAAAACGTCTGGTAGCAGCTGCCCGCCTGCCCCAAGGCACAAGCAGGCAAATATATGGCAACCACCAAACTGATGAGCAGGTGGGCTATTGTCTCATTTGCTTTCACCCATAGTTCAGTGCATTTCAGCATTTAGCTCTGTCTGCAGGTATCTGATGGATATATTCAACCATGTATAACTGTTTCTTCCTCCGAAGGTGTAGTAGGTATTCCGACATACATCACTATTGCTTTACTTAAGTCCACCTCAGGGGCCCTGCAGATTACCCATACTAGAACTATTCTTTGTAGATGATTAATCTGAAAAACTGTCACAAATCAACATGACACTAGAAGCTGTTTTAGAGCAGACTGACAAATTAAAACAGAAACAAGTCAACAGGAATGGATGGTGTTCACCCAAGAGATCTGAAGAAACTCAAATATGAAATTGCACTACTACTACTGGTAATATGCAACTTTTTGCTAAAATCTGATTCTGTACTGGAGAATTGGAGAGTAGCAAACATAATGCCAATCTTAAAAAGGGCTCCAAAGGTGACTCTAGAAACTACATTCTGGTGAGCCCGACATCAGTGCTGGCAAAATTGGCAAAGACCATAGTAAAAAATAGAATTATCATCAAGTTTGTCAATATGGACATGAGGGGGAAGAGCAAGCAAGGAAGTCATGACTTAGCAGTCTATTCGAAATTTTTGAGGATGTCAACAAGTACATGCATGATATTGATCCTGATGATAAAGCATATCTGGATTCTCAAAAATTATTTGACAAGGTCCCTCATGAGAGACTCTTGAGAGAAGTAAGTAGTCCTGCAATAAGAGGAAGAGGTATCTCAGTAACTCGTTAGGATCGGAAACAAAGGGAAGGACTAAGCAGTCAGTTTTCACAATAGAAAGAAGTAAACAGCAGGCTGACCCTGTAGAGGGACTGGTGTTGCTTAGTATATTCATTAACAATCTAAAAAAGGAAGTCTTAATGACCAAATTTGCTTAAGATCAAGGCAGTCTATGAGGAATTACTGGAGGATCTTGCACAATTGAGCAATATGAAATTCAGTGCTGACACAATCCTAAATTAGGTGATACTGCTCAAGAAAAGGGTATTGGAGTAAATGTGGTTTGTCCATTGAAGGCATCACTAATGTGTGGCAGCTGTCAAAAAGGCAAACAGAATGCTAGGAATTATTCAGAAAGGCATAAAGAATAAAACAGAAAATAATGTAGTGCCACTCTAAAAAATATGGTGTATCTACACCCTGAATATCGAGTGCAGTTCTGGTCACCCTATCTCCAAAAGGGATATAGGAGAACTGGGAAAGGTGCAGAGAAAGGCAACACAAATGATCACAGGTATAGCATGACTTCCAAACAAAGAGAGGCTCAATAGGCTTGGGATCTGCAGCCTGAAGAAGAGATGACAGAGGGGATATGATATAAGTTTACAAAATCACAAGTGGTCTAGAACAAGTAAATAGGGAGCTATATTTACCCTCTCTAGTAATATGAGAACTAGGGGAACACTCTATGTAACTAACTGGAAGCAGATTTGAAACAAAAGGAAGTACTTTTTCCACTGACTGTAAATTAACTTGTGGAATCTGTTGCCAAAGGATGTTGTTACGACCAATATCATAGCTGGATTTAAACAAGGATTGGATACATTCTTAAAAGATAGGTCCATAAATGGCTATTAGTCAAGTTGATCTAGGGACGTAACCTCTAACTGTGGAGACCTGGTAGTAAATAGCAGGGAATGATCACTCCATTAGGACCGAGGGTATACTCTCTGAAGTGACCGGATGTGACCACTGTTGCATTAAATGGACCATTTAATGCAACAGTGGGTCAGACCATTGGACTGACCCAGTATTTCACATATGAGATAACCAGCAAACAATTGTAATTCCTGTCCCAGAAGGGCTGATCTAGTCTTCAGACAACTGGGCAGGTGACATTCATTGCATCACCACACAACTTTCGGTCTGCTATTCCTTTCAAAGAAAATTTACACACACTCAGCACAGAAGTCAGACCAATAAAAGGCATCCTCCTAAATTCTTTGTCACTCTCCTAGTTAGAGAGAAAAACCAAACCCCCTTCCATGAACCAATGGTCATGGAAGTTGTGTTTTAAAACTCAAGTCAGCCCTGTGTTCTAAACCTCAAAATCAGAGTGGAACTGCTATCCAAGGCTGTGCGTACTTGGGTCATTTGCTTCACAAGCAATGGCCCAAATTTTGATTTGTTTTTAAACTAACTATTCCACAAATGTTAGTCCTCAATCACAAAACATTGGTATAACATTTCAATTTCATAACACAAAAGTTTCCAAACAAAATACCATGTTTTCACAGCTAACTAAATTCTTATCAGCTGTACTTATGTGGAACAGTGGTTACATCCAGTGGCTGACTAAATTAATACCAGGAACAAAATGGTAAAATCATACATTGCCAATTTTCCTATGCTTTAAAGACTATTGAAACTTGAAACCATGACAAAAAAAGAGAAAGATGAAATCAAATATATTCTGACTAGCACCTTGTAAAGCTCCAAGTATGAAGAAACATAGTGAGTTTGATAACAGTGGAAATTTAAATTTGTTGTGAGATTGTGAATTGTCAGGCACCTCCAGGCCTTTCAAGGCAGAGATTACAAAACTGTCGGTTGCAACTCCCAAGTGGAGTAACACCATCTGCAGTCTGGGGGTCACAATTCTGAATGATGTTTGACATACAAAGTATGTCTTTGTTGCTGTCTGTGGTTGCAGGATTACATGCAAATCTCAAAATGTGGTAGAAAGTTTGAGAGAAGAAATGGATCACTCCTGTTTTTTTATTATTATTATTAATAATAATTATTATTATTATTAAGCTTTTATATAGCGCCAGCGATATACCTGGTGCTTTACAGAGAATAAGATAGACATGGTCCCTGCCCGAGAGCTTACGTTTCCCCAATGACATCACAGTGAAGCTGATGTAAGGCTAATCAAATTTCGCACTCTTCTTCACTCTCCAGTGATCAACAGCACCATTTTGTGCAAGTGCTGTTCTCCATTATTACTACTGTGGAGATGATCTCATGAATGAATCGGTGTGCTAGTCCAGTTCCTAGTATATTCTTTTGCATCTGGCAACAATTGCTATTCAGTGACCATCAGTGCAGACAAAATGGCCTTGGAAACATAGTGAGCCTTTCACCATGGTAGGCAAAAGTACAGAGAATGTGATGAGGAAAAAGTGTGCACTTTCACTGTACCTATGAATAATGAATTTCAGTTTTCAGTGGTACCAGTTTGGCACCTCCTTACTACAGTAAATTCACAAAAAGAAAAACTAGTATGTATGAAGACTTTCCTCTCCTAAAAATTTTGTTCCTCCTGATGGCACAGCAGCTGAAAAAAACAAACACACACACACACACACCATGTAACGTTTACCCAAACTTACCAGAATGTTCAAACACAAGAATCGGGCTATTGGTGAAATCATCAATTAAAGGGCAAAGCAGCAAGAAGTATTGTAGTATATAAACACTGAAGTAACAAAAATGGACTAGTAAATATTTTCCATTTGCTGTTCTTAAAATTCTCAAGTAGCAAAAGCAGAAAGAGATGTATGGTATATGTTCAAACTTAAACTTGAAGTTAAAATACAGGAAAAGCAAGACAGAAAGAAGTGCTCAGATGGAATCCTTACTGATATAGGTCTCTCACAGGCATGAATTTTAGCAGTTTCTTGCTAAAATTTCATGTGATGCAGACCCAGCTATACCATCAGGCCTTTTGCTTTTTATTTCAAATAGAAGAAAGAATAGCTGTTTTCAGTCTCCTAATAGATCCTCTGGTTTAAAACTCATTCATATCTACTACAGATATTTAGGTATACACTTTCAAAAAAGCATCCACTAATTGTAGTCGATACCTACATTGGAATAATTAGGTCTTCATTTTTGTTGGTGCCAAGCATCTGCAGATCACACAGTTTGGCCGGAGTTGTAGGTACTCAATTGTAGAATCACAGACTGTCAGAGTTGGCAGGGACCTCGAGGATCATCTATCCCAACCCCAATTGAATGCAAGATGACTACAACTTTTCATAAAGTCAAGCTTGCTGTTCCTCCAAAACAGAAAGACCCAGAATCTTCGAAAAGTTAAGCCATATAAATTTAGCCTTTAATTTTTCTTAACACACCTTCAAGGTATCACAGGGAGATTAAACATAAGTTATGTGAGGAGATGGTTTAGCAAACAAGCAGCACTTGGGAAACTATAGAGGCCTTTATAAATTTAAGTTGGATTTTTAAACTGCATTCTGATTTTAAAGTTGGATGCATTATGCCACCTAGTGATAGCTCCCTTGTATTACGCAGTCTGGGGCTTTGTTCAAAAGGGACACAGTAGTACTACAGTAGATGCTGAAAAACCCCTAATTTTAAAATGGTTTTCACTCACCCCATCTCCCTTAGAGTAGGGGTGCTCAACATAAATCATTGGTGGGCCAAATTAAATTGGTTAGCCCAACACTAGGTTGCTGTACATCCATCCTGCCCTCTAACCCTGGAGTTTCAGTCTCCCAACTCAAATTAATTTCATCTGACAAACACCCTCATACCCACTTACTTCTACAAACACATTGATAGCCTTTCGTCCACCACACACCTGTAAACACCACTATTGCTGCAGCCCTGACCACTGCTGCCAGAACCAATCCCCAGCTCATCATCATGCTGCTGAAAGAACCAACTCCCAGGGCACCCCACCACCACTGACATTTGTGGTGCTGCCGCCACCTGAGCCAGCCCCCCCCAACATCCCTCTTCCAGTCAGATCTGGCCCTAGGGGCTCTGGGAAGTCACTACCATGACTAGAACTGGCTCATGGGAGCTCTTGCTGCTGCCAAAAGTAGCCTACATGGCTCCCGATGAGCAGCTGCCACAGCAGGAACTGGCCACTAGAGTTGCTGATGAAGGATCTTGTGAGGTCCAAAAGCTTGCATACCTCCACCAACTGTAGTTGGTCCAATAAAAGATATTGAAAACAGACATGCATATAACTCAGTGTTAACATTTCTTCTGTATGTTGCAGGGTTGTATTGGCGCCCAATGCAGCCCTGCAACATGCATAAGAAATGTTAAAGTGGTATTGAGGTGCATGTCTGTTTTTACTCTTTGTCTCCTTTGCCTCTATTTGGGACCAACAGAGCAACCTTGCTTTCTCTACATGGCTCCAAAGGGCAGAGACAACAAAGACAACAAAGACCACCTTATCCTTCCTCTTTGACTGGTCTTTGTTGGGAAGTTACATCATGTTAATAATTAACATTATTAATCCTCATACACTGTGGGTGAAAAGAGACATGACGCTAACCACCCTTTAACCACCCTTGGTCGTCATTTATGCATGTTTCAGGGCTGCATAAGGCACCAATATAGCCCTGCAACATGCATAAATAACCACAAAGGATGGTTAAAGGGTGGTTAGCGTCATGTCTGTTTTCACCCTGTGTTGAAAAAACTGATGTTAATTGTGTCTTGGGGTGTTTTTCCTACCCCTGTCCTCGGCACTGACATTTCTGGAATGTGATAGGGTAGTTTTTTGACCCTAGGTGAGAAACCTGGGGTTCAAAAAAATACCCCATAGAAAAATGTATTGAGGTAGGTTTTTGCTGCAGGGTTTTTTGTTCACAAAAACACAACTGTTAATGGTAACCAAGTTTCCTTTGAATATATTGTGTACCTGGGCCAGGTGACAATAGCCTAAAAGGGCATAGTTGGAGAGCCACTAACTTGTAAGTTTTTGTGAGAAATGCACACCCAGGGTAGGAAAATACCCCCAGAAAATTTATGAAGGTTAAAGACACTTGCATTGACAAGTGCTGCCATATATAAAACTACATCAGTTGGTTATGGCTAATCATAGGGCTCATCACATCCATGATATGATGCTAAACTCAAACAAACAGTCCTTGTGTGCACAGAGTGCTACGTCACAGAACATGTTTTAATACAACACATTTTCCTAAAGTGGGCAAGCCCCCATAGGAAATAAGAGGGTCGCAATGGACATTAAAGCTCTTGTGTTCAAAATAGGCAGGTTTAGTTAGTTTACTGGGCTGTCTTTTCCACAATGAACCAATGCATGCATTTATACCAATTCATTTGCCCAAGAGCTTTTAAAAAACAAAGAGCAGAATATAATAAGGGTATGGCCCTTTTTACACGAACTGGAGGAATGGGTGTTCTGGTGTGGTGGGTGGGTGTCCATTTTCACAGACACCCACCCACCTCCACCCACGGGACCTCCTCCGGTTTTCCAAAGGGCTCTGTGGGTGGGTGATGGGTGGAGATGGGTGTTGCGCGGGAGCATGCACGCACCCCCACCCATCCCGCTCAGTGTTCACACAGACGAACACCGAGCAAACACCCTCCCACCCACCACCGGCCGTTTCACAGACGTCTCCCCTCTCGCACACCAAGCAGGGCTGGGGCATCCATGTAAAAACGGCCTAAGTTTCAAACTGGAAAATCTTGCCTATATCTTTTGGGGAAAATACGCAGAGAAATGTAGTACTGTAGAGCTACCACAGAAGTTCTGAGAGCACAGTGTTACATCTATCTTGATATTCTGAATTCAAACAGCCTGTTCTAAATAGCATACGTTTGTTAACAAACCAAACCAAATACCTATGCTTATGGCACCAATTACAACACAGCCACACAAGCTGTGGAGGGTCAGATCCTCGCATGGCCCTTGGCAGGCAAGCGCAGCCAGCACACTGCAGGGCCAATGAAGGGAGCAGGACAGATGGTTGGTCCCCCTTCCCTCCCTCGGGGAAGCCAGGCAGGCTGCTGTTGGACCTCCTGCCACAGAGTGGGCCAAGGTGTCAGCAACACAAACAGGCGCCTGGCTCTGCCCTGTCTCTCTCCTCCCCTGGCCCAACCACTATCCCGCCCCCAGCTGTGACATGGCTGGAGTGAGCAGCCGCCACTCAAAGCCCCACAGCAGACCTCACCACACAGCAGGGCAAACAGCAATCAGGCAGACGAGCTACTGCACCTTGGGCAGCTGTACTCCATTAGGTTAAGAATGTTATGCACTGCATCCTCGGCCTTTTTCCAAGGTCTGCTTTGTGTGGGCTGCCTGGAGTGGGGTAAAGCTACAGGTGTCTCAAGTGGCTGCACCCTTGGAAAAAATTAGACTAGAAGCAATGCACGGTGTTAAAACATACAGAGCCTGGCTGTACTTGCTTGTGTTGTAGGAAGTACTGACAGAACTGCACTGATTCAAAATAATACTTATGTTTTCCTACACAAGGTTCCAGAGCCCAGTATTGGCTGAGTGCACGAAATCAGGTGACATCCTGCTAATTCAATTTTTAAAATGGCATATGGAATCTTACCAATAATAAAAAGTGTTGGAGGACTTCTGGTCGAGGGGCTAAACTATTTGTTACATACAGTCTGACCTACGATTCACCTGATTTTTAAGAGCTTAAATTTCAGTAAACTATACATAAAGACTAAAGAGCTGTATGCATAATAAAACTGATTTTTGCAGTTCATGGGACCATCACAGTGTACCACATTATAAAAACGAATTTCTCCCTAGACATCATGTGAGCAGGTCTCAAATGCTTGGTTTCCAAGGACACCAAACATAATTACTTGAAAGCTATTTCATTAAATAATAGCATACGTTTAATTAGTGTAGTGATATAATTAATAGCAACCAATCATCAAATTCCTGAAGGAAAGCAAGCTGTGGGGTTAAGCTTTTCCATGGAATCTCCTTAGCCAGGGTAGGATTGACTGGAAAATGAACTGCTGTTTAGAACATCTTAACTTCCTGTTTAGGCATTTGGCTTTAAAATGGTCTGCTTCTGGTGAAAATTCAAAATTTTCTTCATGGAAACCATTCCTGTGGTTTTGCAACTTATATGCAAATTTCTTCACAATTGCTTTGTAAAATTTGCTTTCAAATTGGTGGTTCTTCACAAAGTTATTACCCAAGGATTGTTTCTTCACTTCACAGCACCCCCTCACCACAGCACCCTTCAGTATAGCAGGCCCTTGGCTATAACAAACCTGGAAACTTCTTTTCCATCGTTTGATTGCCCTTTTACTATCACTAACCAAAAGGATTAGTCCACAAGATGAATGCTACAGAAAGGGGCTACCTGCAGTATTTCAGTTTTTCTGACAAAATGTATGTTCTTTCCTCTAACCTGTAAATCTGTCTAAATAATACTTAACCCCCTCCCTCAAAAAAAAAAAAAAAAGGTATCTATAAATCACTGCTCAAAAGTAGAAGAGATATCTTGCTGTCATTTTCCTAACTATGGCGAGCAGGCCAGAAAGAGCCAGCACCATCCTACAAAGTTACATAACCCTTGTCTCAGTTAGCAAAGCTATATTCAGTATAGCTACTACTCCTCTGTGAAGGGGAGAGGGACATTTGTCTGGAAGGTGTTTAGGTGGATAAAGGTGAAGGGGATTCCCCCTTGAGTGAGCGTGGGTAGGATGGGTTGACAAGAGGGATAGGTGGTTTGCCATGGCCCCCAGGGCTTAATTTGTGGGGGTGGGGGGGGGTTGCCAGGGGTCAGCCTCAGCAATTAAATTCAGGGAGGGGGGCCCTGAGCCCCAGGAAGTGTTCCCAATAGGAGTGGGCACCCCATAATGTGAAAGATGAGGGAAAAACTGATACTGGTCATTTCAGGGTTGAAAACAAATGCCAGAAAAAACCCTGGATGGTTTAATTTGGCTTCCAATAATGACTTTCCTGCTCCACCCCCTGTGCTGTGGTGGCTATCATGTAGATTAAATCACAAGAACTCCTGTTTTTTATTCAGCTGTAGAGACATAAGTTAGTTGAGTTTCTTACTGGAGAATAGGGTTCAACCCCTGACAGTTCTGCACTAGAAGGCATAGCTTCTCTGGGGAAGGCTTGGGCCTCTACAATTCACTTTTTACAAATTAAGCACCGATGGCCCCTCTCTAAGGAGAGACAAGTATTACCAGGTGGAGAAAATTAGGGAATGTGGAGAAAGGGGACTCCCCTGAGTCGTGTAGATTTAGAGTTTTGTTGGATGGTTGTATTTCTATTTATTGGATTTATACCCTGCTCTAGGGATCAGGGCAGCTTACAACAAACATTAGTTTTAAAAATATTTTCCCCCCAAATAAAAGTAAATTCTGCACAGCAGATTCAATTTACAACACAGAACTAATTTTCCTTATATTATTTTTTTAATGAAAGTTATTTGCTTGGCACACGATAAGCAACTAACACTTTTGAAGTGTGATATTTAATTAATGTAAACAAGATCAAAATAATGGTTTGACAGCTGAATTTTGTCCAATGTTTTTGTAAGTGAAGAGTGCTATATTTAGATGATGAAAAGAAGAGTGGAGTATTTTATTTTTATACCAGAGTGTGGATATGAAATTTAATCTGCAAGAACTTTATTATTATTATTTTTTTAATGTATGCATCCAGAGTGTTCTTCCTGAATATTTTATACATTTTTTAATATAACCAGAAGACATGCTTTGCAAGCCCTACAGTACCATCAAACAAGAGAGGGTAAAGTATGGAAGAAATCTCTGAAAAGGAAGGAAAGGGGTATTTAAGTCTACCATTCACACACACAAAATATTGAAAGGAGCAATATCATTAAAACATATGGGTTTCAGGATAGAGAGTAATTTTAGACATCGGTTTCTTTCTTTGGCTGAAAATATAAGTATATTTGTGCTTACACAAACATCCATTCAACCTTTACTCTTCTGATAGTAATTTTTATTTAAAATTATACTACAAAAATATAATTTGATTTAGTT
This sequence comes from Sphenodon punctatus, assembly GCA_003113815.1. NCBI lineage: Eukaryota > Metazoa > Chordata > Lepidosauria > Sphenodontia > Sphenodontidae > Sphenodon > Sphenodon punctatus. Next base: position 1,518,675 of record QEPC01008797.1, read on the forward strand.
TTTGTAGCAATACAATCCAACTCACACTTGCAAATTTTAAATGGGAGTTCACTAGCAACAAAACTAGAGCGCAATTGCCATGTGTCCCTATGGCAGAGCACTTGCTTATAAATCTAAACACCAAGGTGTTTAGAGTCTCCTCTCAGCTGTGCAGCATGCCGAATCAGCCCCAGCTTAGTAGAGGAACACAAGTACTGGATATACTGCATTAAGCAACAGATGATTCACTTAAAAATGTGCCACTTACATAGCAAACACTCACAAAAACACCTCAGAATGGGTTTCTATCTATCAGTTGTGAAAACTGTCTCAGAATGGAATAAAATTCTTGTAACTTATCAACCTTTAAATAGGGGTGACTGACAGATTATTTTCTAAAATCCTGCCTAGCATAAATAAAGCCAGAATGCTAATGCCATCTGGGAAAATAAAGCTGTATTATTTGTAAGCAAGATTTCTATTGGTAACACAACAAAATGGCAAATACAAGGAGGATGTGTCCGATACTCATCCTTTCTAGAGCTAACATGGTTAATTACCCCAGTTTATTATCCAGTCACATAATCTGATCAACAAAATGAACATCCCTGCCTTTAGGGTTCTAAAAAAATAAATAAATGATTAAACAGGGCAGGGAGTTTCACTGAGTATTACTTATCCACAATATATAAGAGGATTTTTTTAAAATGTAAGTTTAAAAAAAAAGAAAGGTAGAACTGTGGAATTATAATACTTGGTATTATCTCCAGTTATTATAATAGTCCATTGTGTACTGTGTGAAAGCAGCCATAGTCGCATTATTTTGCTTTTATGCATTATTGGGTGGGTATTTTGGGGGGGGAGGGGAGAAGTGTACTGCTCATATTTTAGTTTTATCAGGAAATTAAAACAGGTACTTTATATCAAAACTCAAAAACAAAATAAAAACACACATACAAGGCAAACCCCCAGAAATCTATTCTGTTTTCAAGAACAATACAACCGAGTAGATTTAGAAATACATTTATGCAGAAACATGAAAGATGAAGCAGCTTCCCCACTCCCCCCCAGCTGAGACACAGAACAGTGTTGTAAGTTATGTGAATTTAATTCAGAATATGTTTCCGTTCTTCTACCAACCAGGCCATACATTCAAAAAGCAGAAGATAGACATATAAATCAAGTTAGCCGATGGTGAATCCTGTCCTAGCTCCCCGAGTGGAACACACAGCAGTGGAGCCACAGTAACCAAGTAGTCAGCCCACAGTTCAGATGCTAAACAGGAGGCATACAAACCAGAGCTTGGCATCAAGTCCTGTTGCTGGCACAGCTCCACAGCTGGGGATGGCAAGAGAGTAAGACTGACAAGCAACACATTTAACACAGTAAAACAACAAGCAATAGTGGCAAACACATTACCAGTTGATAGCTATACTGAAAATTAGTTCATCTGTTCTTAGCATAGGAATTATGATAGAAAATAGGAGACTTGGGGTGCTTGCTCACATTACTGGAGAGGGAGAATCTTACAAGAGACAAGCTGACAGCAGGGCAACTTATGTTTTGCTCCAAATATGGGCACGGGGGGGTGGGGTGGAAGGGTGTTTAATAGCGTCACTGGACTATTCTTGCATTGGTTTCAATCATGGATGACAGGGCTGGATTTTGAGTCCTGTCATCTGTGATTGAAACCAATGTGAGAATCACCCAATGATGCTTTTTTCCCCCTGTGCCCATGTTCGGAGCAAAACATAAAAGTTTCTCTGCCATCAGTTTGTCTCTTGTAAGTTTCCCCCCGTCCTGTAACATGGGCGAGAACTCTTGGATGCAATCCAGTCACACACAGCTGGTACTCGGTATCACTTGTTATTTAAAATACCTGCTAGAAGATATTAAAATCAGAATTGCTGCTCTACACACACACACACACACACACACACAAAACCCATAGCAGTAAGGAATTGTTTCTAGGATTGCTTCCTTCTCCAAAACACATAATGAGTCAGTTGATTGGAGGATCATGCTGTGCCTGGTTTGAATTCTGAACAACATGCAGTCAGATATATTCTCCTCTGGATGCAGGCATATCAAAGTGACTTTGTACAGCAAGAGAAATAATATTCTTCTAGTTTTTGGTTTTTCCTCTGGGAGTAGTTCAGTTTGGGAAGAGGCAAAGGAGATACAGGAAAAATACTGTAAATATTACTAAAGAAAACTAGAGAAGAAAAGGGACAATACTGTAAATACTACAACCTGAAAACATTGAAGGAAATGTCTACTTCCAGTAAATGAAAGTTACTTACCTGTAGATGTAGTTCTTCAAGGGGAGGGAGAAGGGGGAGACTCTGCATACTTCCGTTATGAGCACAGCAAGCAGCAGTTTTGAGAATGTTCTTCACCTACCCACCCATGAGAACCCTTGTACCTGTGCCTTCTAAGGGTATAAAAAAAGGGATGGTGTGCTGCTGCTCCATTCCTTCTAGCCTTACCTCACGCTTCCTAAGAACTACATGGGACTCCAAAGGAGAGCAAGGTGGAAAGGTTGTGAGATAACGCAGAGCAAGCCTCAAACAACTACAGCTACAGGTAAGTAATTTTTAATTTTTTTTCTGCAGGGGGCTCTGTATAGTGCCACACATGGAAGTGTTAACTGGCCATAAATCCCTGCAGGATGTGATCCTCAGAGTGGGCTGGAGGTTTGGTGGGTGTCTGTCCCTTTAAGGCAGCTGGCTGTGGATCTGGCCATACCCCTTCTGAAGCTATAAGGTTCGTAAGCATATGAGCATAGTCAGTTAGTACTTAGCCACCCAGCCAGATAGGCCCAGCAAGGAGCTAGCTAGAGTGCTGATCCTGGGACCTGGACAGAGGCTTAGAATAGGATGGGGGCCTAGACAGTGGCTCCCTGCAGCACTTCGGTGGGAGGTGTGTCAGACTAAGTTGATCACATTTGCCAATATTTCTGGGAACTACATTGTAAGTAAAAGGCACTTGAGGGAGGTGCGTTTAAATGCAGTGATTTAGGGTCCTCAATTCTGCTAAGGCTTACAGTTCTAAGTCACCAGTTTAGGGAGTATAAAGCAGTATTTATATCCTGGAAGTGGATGTAGGAGTACTGTGTAAAACTGTTCTCCCAAATTTTGTATCAGATTGAAACATTACATCTATTGCATAGTGCTTAGTGTATTATGTCCATGTTCCAGATTTAAAGGTCAAAATAGGAATAGATCTGAGACATGCTGAAGATGCAGTCATAGCTCTAGTGGAGTGGACCCTTAAGTTGTCTGGTGCGGGTTTCCCAACTAAAAGGCATTGTAGAATGTCTTTTACATTCCAATTCAATACATTTTCTCAACCCAGAGAGAGACAGAGGACAAAGCTTTGCCTTTCCTATGATCCGAAAATTACACAAAGATGTTTATCTAATCTAAAGTCTTTTGTTCTGCCAAGGTAAAAATGTATGGCCCTTTTAAAATCTTTAAAAAAAAAAAAAAAAAGTCATCCAAGGGAATCCTTGAAGAACACAGGTAAATTAAGTTCTGGGTTGATGTGAAAAATGATTATATTTTATTTATATGGTGCCAGCAATGTACCTGGTGCCGAACAGCTGTGATTAAGAGACAGCCCAAGGGACTTCCAATCCAGAATAGAACAGGGGAAAAATGAGAATGTGGTTCACAACAAAAAGCATTACACTCACTGACCCTGCACATGTAGGTAATTACTATTAAATGCTTTACTTTAAAGTACAAATGACACAATGAACAGGTTACAAGAAGTTCGAAGAGGGGAACCCTAAGTTTTGTGAAGACCACATTCAGATCCAAATATGATGTGGACTGTTTTGTTAATGGGAATGGGTTATTGAGGAAAAGCTTTACATTACCATGAATGAACACCAACTTTCCATTGGCGGATACATGGTAGGTTGCAATGGCTGCCAGGTGGACCTTAATGGAAGAATTTGAAAGAATCAGATTGAATAAGTGGTCTAAAATTATTGGTATAGAGCATCATGCCTCATTTCTGGATGCAGTCTTGACTATTTTTGGAGTATGTCCGTCTCATAGAAGCTTTTTGTGCATCAATGAGCACCTGAAGAACTGAGGCAGAGTGAGTGAGCTATGCCATTCTCTAAGCGGTCAGCATCAGCAAAGCAGTGAAGTTTAGAGACTAAGTTGAGGTGTAGCATCCTACTGTTGCACTGCAATATGCAGTCATTGTGCCGAGGTAAGTGTCTGTAAACTCCTTTAGACATTTGTATTAGATCTAAATAGGAGGAAGAACCTAGGAACCTCAGGCCCAGGGACCAAAGGCAGCCTCCAACTGGTCTCTATATGGCTTCTTTCCAGTTCCTGGATCTAGTTCCTATCCCTGCCCCACCCAGCACTGAAAAACATAGGATAAGGGAGCAGAGATGAGGGCATGCACACAGGATAGGAATAGATCCTTATTCTGCCCCCTTATCTTCCTGAGCACACTCCTTAAAGACCTCCACCTCCAACTTCTGTGGGGCCCTCAATGCCTGTGCTAATTTTCAAAGCAGCCAGAGGGAGGGAAAAGGTTCCGCACCCCTGGTCTAGGTCGTGCTGGGGTTACCAGACCTTTTCTTACCATTCACAGTACCCTCTGCGAACTGGCCTATTGGGATTAGAGGAAAGGCATACAAGACCACCTTCTTCAATGGGATAAGAAACACATACGTGTTGGAATTCTTATTGTGGCCTACTCTGCTGCAGAAGGTTCTGCACTTGCACTGGTAGCAAAAAGATCTTTGGGTGACCGCAAGAGTCCTGAACAGTATCCCTATGAGGGACCATCTATATTGCTGGGAAATTGTTTCGCTCGGTGTGTCTGCCAACGTGTTGTAATGGCCTGCTAGAAGAATGCATATGGGCAAATATCATGTCAAAGACATTTCCATAACAATACTGCCTTCCTGCAGGGAATTGCAGATCTCACTACACCCTGCTGATTGACGTAAACATGGACAACAGTGTTGTGTTATTTGGACTACGATGTGTGCTATTATAGGTTCATGATACATCTAATCGCTCTCAGTTCCAACACACTGATATGAAGTCTTCTCTCCCATGGGTTTTGGAACCAAGTTCTAAAGAGTAACCTTTCTCAATGGTTTCTAGGACCCAATGAACTGAAGTAATGGAACGCCATGGATGGGTGCTGGGACTTAATTTTTAGGCCTTTGCAGTGTGCCTTTGCCACAGGGAGGCAATAGTAGTTATTGCTATCAGAGGCTGGGGAGTCTAAAATGCATTCCTGCCAGAATATTAACTACTGAAATTAACCACAGGAAATTAACTATTGAATAAACTACATCCTGTAGTCCACGATTCATATAATGCCCCTTGATTTTAACTTTCTGTGTCTTAACTAGATTGTAAGCTCCTTGGCGCAGGGACCGTCCTTGGTGTTATGTGTATCTGTATAGTGCTGCATACAACTGATAGCGCTATAGAAATGATAAGTAGTAGCAGTATATCGGATTCCTGTTTCCACCACCTCAAGAGTCTCAGAACTCTGGTTGACATAGAAAGGTGATTTGTTGTGCGGGTGTAACTGACTAACACTCACTGTTCTTAAGTCTCGGCAGAGGTATAATGAAGGTGAAGGAAGCCATTAAGCCTAATAACATGAGAAAAAAAGCAGACAGATTGCATGCACCAATGCTCCAGTACATTGATAGAGTGAAGTATCAACAGGCGCCTATCTCAAAGCGTGTACACTTCCGGGGTGATAGACTGCAAGGTGGCTCCCATAAATGTAATTTGCTGGATGGATGGCTGTTGGATTCTTCACCGTTTATCAAAGAGCCCAGATTCTGAAACTGTCAAAAGGTCTTGTTGAGGGACCAAGCGAGACTGGTCCACATTGATAAGCCGATTGTCAAGATAACGGTATAACTGTACCTTTGGCAAGACATTTTGTAAAGACCGTGGGAAACCAAAAGGGATTGCTGTGAATTGGTGAGGAATACCGTTTACTACAAACCTGAGGGACCTGCAATCACTGGGGCATATGGGAATGTGAAAATAAACATGCCTTAAATGAAGGGTGTTGAACAAATCATCTTTCTGGATATAAGGAGCTGCCTAACCTAGTCAGATCAAAGGTCCATCTTAGCCCAGTATTGTCACAGATTTGAAACCCCTGCTGCCGTGTCAGGTTAACTCCAAATCCAGCTCTTCCAGGGTCTCTGGCAGAAGCCAGCACAAGCATGCTATCCGTGAACCCCTCAAGATACCCAACAGAGGCTTGTTCAGCCATTGTAGATCCAAAATAGGCAAAGGGTCATTCCCTTTCCTAGCAGTCAGAAAGGGAATAGAATCCTTTGCCTCTATATTCTGAGAGAACTTCTTTCACAACCCTCTTTAAAAACATAGCCTGTGAATCTTCTAAAAGTAGTGTCTCTTGAGGTCAGCCTCAAAAACAGGGTTAGGAAGGAGGGCAGGAAAGGGTTTTGGAACAGAGTTCTAAAGAGTTTGGGTCCTCAGTGGTTTCTAGGACCCAACGAGCTGAAGTGACAGAATGCCATGGATGGATACTGGAACTTAAAACTACTTCAAAATGTTGGGAATCGGGAACTAAATTGAATTGGTTTGACATCCTCATGCATAACTTCAAAATTAGTGCTTGACCTGATGAATAGCAGATTAGGTTAAATGTACAGGATTTCTTTCTTGTAAGATTTTTTTAAATTTTAGTTCATAGAAGAAGATGGAGGCATAATATTGTCATATTGTGTTGACAATAATAAAAAGTAGAGTCAGCAGGAGATGATGACCATGGGTATTGAGGCTGTGGTTGGCGTTTTGTTTTCAGAAGATGGGGAAGCTCCAAGAAAATGGGTGTTTTCACATAGACATGGGGGTGCTCAACCCCAGAGCAAATTCAGGGGTGCACCACCACATCTACCCACTTGCAGCCTGGCCTGGGCAAGGTTTAAACGACCCACAGTCCTCCCACGGGACACTCACCATCACAGAACTGCATGTAAGTTGTCTGCAATGCTATGGTGTCACCTGGGGCAACTCCCATCTGAGAGCGAGGCTGCAGTGGCTCTCCAGCGAGCAGACGGAAAGTAGCCACCTCCAGTCAGTGCCCCACGCTTAGGCTGCCTATTCTGCTGGTGGTGCTCCTGGATGTTCTAGAGCACCACTGGTGGGGCTGCCCCAGAACAGGGACAACTTGTCCAGTCTCTGCTATGCCTGCACATCCAGCAGGCTTCCTTTAAACAGATGGCCCACCCAGGTATAAGGCATGGGTGCCATCTGTGTGAAAACACCCAATGAGATGTTGGCCCTGTGTTTTTTAATGCTTGGAGGGCCTCCTCTGTATCTGCTTTAAACAGGCTCTCTCCAGCAAACTCTAGGTCCTATCTACTCTCTGTTTAAAATCAAATTGCTGGTAAATTGATCTTATCCAAGCATGCCTTTTTATAGCTGCCACTGATCTAGCACAGATGTCAGTAAGGTACTTCGCAGAGTTCATTTGCAGTTTTGCTACCTACAACCTTTCTGACTGAATTATTTTGGCCAAGTCCTGTTGGGCTTTGAGGAAGGTCTAGCATACAAGGTTGACAACTTGTCCCAAAGAAAACATTGGTACTTTGCTATGACAGACTGGTAACCAGCTATATCTATAGCTAAGTTGGAGGAAGCATAATCTTTCCTCCAAAGAAGGTCTTCTTAAGTTCAACTATAACAACTTAGGAGAAGTTCAGAGAGAGAGAGAGAGAGAGAGAGTCTTTTGAGTCATCCCTAACCATGCAGAGGTTTGGCAGAAAGGAACTAAGGTGGCAGCACACTTGCTTCTTCCTTTTATAGTCTTGGAAGGTACAGGTGCAAGGGTTCTTGCAGAAGGAGCAGGTGTACACTTTCAGAATGACTGTTTTGGAGTATGTTCTGGACCTGCTGTTCACTTTGCTGACAACCTATGTGTGGGACTATGCAGACGCCCCCTGTAGAACAAAAATGGTTTTGAGGAGAAGTTTAAAAACCAAGAAGAAAGTGGTTGGACCCAAGATAGTTTTGGTACATGATTAGACACTGGAATAGACTCATAGTCAATTAAAATTGGTATTGAAGAGACTAGGAAAAAGCTTAATAATAGCAACAAAGGGAAACGTCCAAGATACAGCTATTGACTTGGTAGACATTAGATCTTAGGTCACTTCATCATTGGTTAGACACCCAAGTTTACCCACTCCCCCCCTCCAATAAGACAAAAAAACACAAAAGTTCGCTTACTCTTCTTGACGTAAATCATGAATGCTCCGGTCTAGTGAGATCATATCACTTGCCACCATATTAAAGCCAAACTCTTTAATGCTGGCTTGAATGGATTCTTTGTAGTCTGATCCTAAAACATATGGCTTGGCTTCCTCTCCAGGGCCACCAGCAACACCATGAGGTTCATGCTCTTTGGGTTCAAAATTACCAAGGATTCCAGGTCGTAATACAGGATCATGGCATATATTTGTCTGAGGTTTAAATGTCAGATACTGCCTCCGCATGATATTTTGCTGGTTGTTATCAACACCACCATGATGATTGAGTTCATTTTTGGCCTTATTTCTTCGTCGAATAGATTCCAAGTCCACTTCCACACCTTCAACATGAGGCCAGGGTACCACAGGTTTGAACTTGTCATTTCCTGGAGCTAGTCCATGGTTAGGCATGAGGTTGTTGGATTCTTTGTCATCCTATATAAGACAGAAAAAATTCAATGTCCTAGAAGTAGATTTTATTTTTGCTCTTATGTGTCATTTATATACTAAGTACTATTCAATATGAAAGTAGGATGTAAGTAGGGAGCAATGTTTAGAGGTTCCCTAACACTTGATTGGGGAACATCAATGCTAAAGTCTTTTACAGTGGACATTTCCCAAGGGCTTACTGAAATAAAACATCCCCCACAAGAATGTAAGAAGTTGCCATACTGGGTAAGACAAATTGTTTATGTAGGCCACCTTTGGCTCTGTCAGAAGTGCACAACAGGTCATACTGGTATGATCTTGGAGTCATTGTGAACAGTTCATTGAAAACATCAGCTCAATGCATGGCAGCAGTCAAAGAGGCAAACAGAATTATTTGGAAAGGGACAGAGAACAATATAGAAAGATATCATAATGCTGTTATACAAATCCATTTTGTGATTCCAGGAGTATTGTATGCAGTTCTGGTTCCTTCATCTAAAAAAAAGGATCTAGTAGAATTGGAAAAAGGACAGAGAAGGGCAACAAAAATGATCAAGGGTACAGAACAGTTTCTGTATGAGGAGAGGTTCAATATATGGGCTTCTGGCAAATCGGGGCTACTGGCCCTTTAAGGGAGCCCGCTACACCACTTAAGCCACGTCCCAAGAGGTATAAAAGAACAGCAAAGCTCAAGGCAGTTTGGGTCTGGGAGCCAAACTGAGCAGACTAAGGTTGAGGCAGCTTCCACTATGAGCTGGCCAGCATGCTGAACTCCTGGAGGGACTCTGGCCTGGGAGAACTCCCCTCCAGATAAGCTGACCAGGGTACTGAAACCCTGGTCTGGGTGGCAGAGGGATTCCTTGATAGAGGGCAAAATCAGTCCTGCTGGGTGGCAGGCTTCAGACACCAGAGAGACCTGGGTGAAAGATGCAGCTGAACTGAGTAATGGAGCCAGAGAACCAGAGTAGTAGGGACCACCTGGGGCGAGGCAGAGCCAGCAGTGAAGTTGGAGAACTGGAGCAGCAGGCCACCTGGGGGCAAGGGTGGTGGAAAGTTGAGCCAGCAAATGACAGGCTGACAGTGGTCTTAACAGACTGTGCAGACTGACTGAGGTTTGAGGTATGGAATTAGTCCCGAAGACGCTAAACGAAGTGTCCTGTACACAATCATGCCCAGTTGGGAGAGTAAATAAGAGGAATTATCCTGAATAGCAACCCAGACGTATTGCTCTGTGAGGGAGTTCCAAGGGGGCCTGAATTGGATCCTGGGAGCTACCCAGGTCACAGGGCTGTGGAGAAGAGACAACAGAGAATGCTGAGCTCAATAGACCCATCTGTCTAAACCAGTATAGCACTTCTTACGATCCATTTCCTGCTATCTACTCCCACCTTGGACAATCAGAGGTTTCATCCCCTGAAGAAGGTGACTAACAGCTAGGACGACTAAGAACTTTTCCAATCCTTTCTTGAAAGGAGTTATGCTACTGGTCTTTACAAATCCTCTAACAAGCTCCCCGGGTTAACTGTACATTGGAGGAAGGGAAATAAAAATAAAAATCAGGTGTCCCTGGTTCGGTTATTCCAAGAAAGGCAGATGTGAGCTCCCTGTAGCACTCATGATTTTGTAAATGTCTCTCCCACCGATCATCTCTTCTTCAAGCTGAGGAGCCCTAGCATATTGAGGATCTCCTTGTATGGATACCATCCCATACTGCCTGTGGCAGGAGGGGCGGGGTATACATTTTTTAAATAAATAAATAAAAACCTTTGGACATACAAGTTGCCCTTTTTTGCACCTTTTCCACTTCTAGAATGTCCTTTTTGAGATGGGGAAAACCAGAACTTGCACAATAATCAAGGTGTGGCCACACAATGGTGTAACGTTTTCCACTTTAATTTTTGATCCTTTTCCCAATAATGCCTAGCATTGTTTGGGATTGATTGCTGCTGCGCATTGAGCTGATCAATGAACTATCCACAATGACTCCAAGATGTTTTTGATGAGTAATAATTTAAAACCTAACACTGTGTAAATGTAGTTAGGATTATTTTTCCGATGCACATCTCCATGCATGTAACACTGAATTTCATCTGCCATTTTATTGCCCAGTTTCCCAGTTATGCGAGATTAGGGCTCAATGAGCAGCCCAATTAGTTTCTCGTGAATAAACTTGCAAACTCAAGTATCAGGACTGAGATCTCTCTGACATCTTGGTCCTAGTACGAGTTCTCAGAAAGAATTAAAAAAAAAAAAAAAAAAAAAATCACCACATAACACAAAATGGCCACTGCCCTTAACCAAAATGGCAGCATAACCCCATTTTGGTTAAGGATGGCAGCCATTTTGTGAATGCACAGAGTTTCTGCCCCCCGCTCCTTGCCTAGACCTCAGTGAGTCAATCCTCCTTCTCAGTTCCTTATGGGACAAACCGAGAACCAGGAATTTGACAAGAATGCACACTTCTGCAAGCTCTTGTTCCAGATCTAGCCGAGATCCTTCTGTAACTCTTCACAGTCCATTTTGGACTTAAATATCTTGAATCACTTCATGCAATCTGCGTATTTGACCACCTCATTCTCCACCCCCTTTTCCAGATCATTAATAAATAATATATTAAAACAGCACCAGTCCCTGTACAGACCCAAAGACACTCTGCTGTTTACTTCTCTTCATTGTGAAAACTGACCATTTATTCCTACATCCAACATGTCACTGTGTGTTAATTCTGTTCCATTTGAAGAAGGCACATACATTTTGTAAATTTGTGAAAAACCATCCCAAAATCAATCTATAATTAGGATCTGTGCATTTCTGACTATCCATGGATTTGGTAGTGGTACAGGTAGAGCTAGACAGCTGCTGTGAATGGAGAAATCTACAAGTTAGTGTCTTAAAACATGAGGGGGAAAGGAAAACCCAGAGCTGTGAAAAGACCCTGCTAATCAGAAGCAATTGATTCATGCTGCTATAGTCACTGAAGGATTCAACCACCCCAAGTGGATACACCAAGGACCGCCACATTGGTGCTAGGATTCCCTCCCGATCCTGTTGGTCCTTATTAAAGCTGTTTGTTGTGTTCCATTGGGAGGGAAGCGTTTTAGACACACTATTTGTTAGGGGTGGGAATTCCGGATCCATCATTGCCGGTATTTAGCAGTACTGGTTTTAAATGTGAGATCCAGTACTCCTGACCGTACCGGTTTTTTGCATTGTTCTCGAATCTCGGGTTTTTTTAATGGACTTTGGCAGTTGGGCACTGGTTTTTGTTGTTGTTGTTGTTTTTGCCCTTGTTGTCCCTCCCTGCCCCCTCCCTGTGGTGCAAAGTGTTACATTTGGTGCTTTTTAAAAAACCCTGCCTTGGATTGGTTGCCTTTTTTGAAAATCAAAAAAGGCATCCAATCCTGAAGGTTCTTTCCTAAGATTTTAGAGGGGGTAGGGATGTGACTAGCGGGTGGGCACTTGGCTGGCTGGAGTGGCCAATAGTAATGTAGGATTTTTTTTTCGTTCTGCGACCTTCTGGATCTTGGGGTTGGGAAGCCATTTTACAGCAGGTTTGGGATCTGAAAGAACTGCAAGACTGCTGGAGGTGTGCGAGCGTGCGACTGTTGGTAAGTAAAGTTTAAGTTATGGGTTCCTTTGGGTTTTTATGGGATGGGATTAGTTACAGGACCCCCTGGTGCCCCTTAAAAAGGGAAGGGGGGGAAGGGAATGGAATGGGGACCTAGTCTCTTGGGATCCTGGGAGGAGGGGGGAGCTGCATGCATGCATGGCATGTGGCCAGGCCATGGCAAGCAAAGCAAGCAACAAGCACCTGGTGTGGCAGAAGCTTTTGAAGCCCCAATGGGGGAGGGGGGAAATGTGGCTGTGCCAGCCAGGGTTGTCGTGTTGTGTTGTGTGACCCATCTTGTGCCATCTGAGTTTGTGACAGGTCAAATTTTTTTCTTTTCAAAATCCAAGCCATCGGAGTGCCTTGGTGACATGACTGTGGCAATGTCTCAAACGTGACGCACGAGTAGCTGGCTACCGGGTAAGCGACACATCAAATCTACCCCCCACACTACTTCACCCACCCAATCCACTGCCCCCACATTACCCCCACACCCTTCACCCCACAGCACACCACACTCCTCCAGCCCCACACCTCTACCCCCTCACCCCACACTACTTCAACCCCTCACTCCACTACCCCCACACACTTCACCCCACACCACACTCCTCCAGCCCCACACCTCCATCCCCACACCCTTCACATCCTCCCCCAACCTCTACTCCCACACTACTTCACCCACTCACTCCACTACCCCCACACCACACTCCTCCAGCTCCCCACCTCTACCCCCACACTCTTCACACCCTCCCCCCACCTCTACCC
>QEPC01008797.1:1532226-1567784 GCA_003113815.1 Sphenodon punctatus
CTCCTCCAGTCCCACACACCTCGACCTCCACACTACTTCACCCACCCCACTACCCCAACACTCCACTACTGCCACACCCTTCACCACACCCCACTCCTCCAACCCCACACCTCTACCCCCACACTCCACTAGTCCCCACACACACCACCCCTTAGCTAGTTCCCACCACCCCTAGTTAGTTTTCCCTCCCCTTAGCTAGTCCACCCCTAGTTAGTTTCCCCACCCCTAGTTTCCCTATCCCTTAGCTAGTTCCCACCACTCCTAGTTTAGTACTTTCCCCATCCCTTAGCCAGTTCCCAGTGCCACCACTAGGTACTAGTCTAGTACCACCACACACAGACACACACATACATCACACCACATTCTCTGTTGCCGGTGGTCCTTTCTTAATTTCCACAACTTAATTATGAGCAGTCGTGGAATGAAGAAACAGACCATGAGTGGGAGTGCTGGAAGAAGCCAGCCTCTTCCTAGGCAGCCGACTCAGTCTGGCACAGAGGAGACACCCGAGGTAGGGCCACCTGTGGCCTCTTCCTCCCGCACACTAGCTTCAAGTGCACCCAAGCTTACGGGCTCTGGACGTCTCCTGAAGCCCCCAAAGAGGCTGGGATGGGGGGAGGGTGAATCCTCCTCCCTGGCGCTGGCTATCAGTAAGAAGAGGGCTCCTTCTTCCTCTGATAGTGCAGTGGTACGTCCGCCGGATAACTCCACTGCTGCTGCTGCTCCTAGCATGCAGCTCTCCTTTGCGCAAGCACTTTGTCTCATGCAAACGCCTGCTTCCCTGCCCTCTCCCCCTGCCTGCACACATTCTAGCGCGCCTGCTTCCCCACCCTCTCCCCTTGTCGACACGCATCCTAGTGTGCCCGCGCCAGCTCAGGCCCCGCCCACCACATCCACACATGCTGCTTCAGCTACCACCGCCCCTTCCGCAAGTGTTACGTCGAGCACTACCTTTGAGAGGTCGACCGCCAGTCATGCTGCTCCTGCCCTCCCAGGAACCAGCATGAAGATGATCACATCCTGGGTGTGGTCTCATTTTCACATGTGGGAGGACGATGCCTCAAAAGGTAGCGTGCGTGCACTGCAGTGCCAAGGTCAGTTGTGGTGGCACAGATCCCAAGAGATATGGCACCTCTGGCCTTAGAGCTCACTTGAGACGGCACCAAGGGAACATATGTGATCCTACGAAGGGCCGTTCCAAGCGACAGCGTGTGGAGATGACAGTTGCAGAGGATGCTGATGATAGTTCTGAGGAGGAACCCTCTTCCACTCCTGCTGCAACTGCCACCACTGGGCCCGTCTGGTGATGGTTCCACAGCCACCAACCAGCCCCCGCAGAGCAGGAGCGCTAGCCGCTCCACCCGGCCGACCCCTTCCCAGTCCTTGACCCAGGCCACTGTAACTGCGCTCTGGGAAAGGAAGATGCCGTTCGCATCCAGCCACCCCCGGACTGCGGCCATCACCAAGGGAATTGGGGAAGTGATTGCCCTGGATGAGAGGCCGTTCAACTTTGTTGAGAGTGTAGGATTCAAACGGCTGCTTCATTTGCTTGAGCCGCATTATGGAGTCCCTTGTCGCAAAACCTTCCGCTCGAAGGTTATCCCATCACTGTACGGGAGGGCGAGGTCCCGGCTCCTTGCGGAATTCTCCCATGCGATGGGGGCAGTGGTACATTTTACCACTGACCTGCGGACTAGCCAGAGTGCGGTCCACGCCGATTTGTCGTTGACTGCACACTGGTGGCAGATGTCACCAGCTGCTGTCACCAACGCAGCGGCAGACAGCAGCACTGGGGGAGCGGTGTTGACTAGAAAGCATCGCTGGGCATTGTTACATGCCCAGGTGCTTGACAGTCAGCACACGACTGATAAAATCCTCAAAGCACTGAACGGCATGCTGGATGGGTGGGTCCGATACCAAGGTTCAAACATCGAGGTCGGTTACTTTGTAACCGATAATGCCCCAAACATGATTGCAGCCATTACTCGTGTTAACTACACTCATGTTTGCTGCGGTGTGCACCTCCTGAACCTTGTGATTCAAGGTGTCTTAGGTGGAATGGAGGGCTTGGAGGCACTCCTTGAAAATGCCCGAAAGATTGCCGGTTTCTTCCACCAGTCAGTTTCAGCCAGCCAGGAGCTGCGAGAGAAGCAGGAGGAGTTTGGCTCCCCGCTTCACCGGCTGGTACAGGATGTGGCCACAAGGAGGAACTCCACCTTCTTGATGCTGCAACGTCTCCTAGGAGCATAAGGAGGTGCTGCATGCCCTTTGCTTGACACGGAGCATTGGAGCAACACCACTGACCGGGGAGGAGTGGTCAGTGGTGGAGCAGCTGAAGCAGGCTCTGGAGCCATTTTACCAGGCTACTCTGGAGGTTAGCGCGGACCTCTCCACTCTGAGTCAGGTGATGATGATCTTCATGATCCTGCTTCGAAGGATGCGAGCCGTGCTCTCTCGAACTAACCTGCATGGGCCTGTGAGGGCGCTGGCAAAGAAATTGGTAGACGAGCTGAACAGGCGTTTCAACACCTTGAAAGCGAGTCAGCCACATTTCCTAGCTGCGCTACTCGAACTACGGGTCAAGAAGAGCATCACCGCGTTCGTCGAATCCTTCAGAAGCAACAGGGTCGAGCTCATCAATGAGGTGCAACAGTATTGCCCAGTGCAGGCACCCCCGCTGAAAGGGGCAACTACTGTTTTTACAGGGGTTGCAAGTGGGGGCTGATCCACCTTGTTGTTTTCTGGGATGGTGGACTTGGCAGCGGAGGAGGGAGATGCCAGTGGTGAACCGGAGCAACAGGATATGGCAGAGACATATGTCTCTCAATATCTTGCCGAGCCCACCTGCCCTGCTGACACCGACCCCTTGGCCTACTGGTCACAGAAAATGCAGGTGTGGCCCCCACTTGCAAAGGTAGCATCGCAATACATCTCGTGTCCTTCCACGAGTGTATGGTCGGAGCGTGTATTCAGTGTGGCAGGAGACATCGTCAGCCCACATCATGCCAAGATGGACCCGAGGACTGTGGAAAAGTTGGTCTTTGTCAAGACTAACCTTCCCCTTCTTGGGTTCATGGAGGGCAATACCCTTGACGTGGGGCCTGATGATGTATGATTGCCCAGTCTCTGGATATCATCTCCTGCTACCTTCACTCCCCTGCACCTCTGTACATCCTGACAAGATGCAGGCAATTACATCAGTCTGCAATTCGGTCAGTGGTGGTTGATGAGCCCGCAGCACCAGCCCTTGGTTTGCGCAGCATAGGCAACCACAGCATGGCAACTTCCCAGTTCAACCACTCCACCAGGGAAAAGTAGTAGAGATTCTACTACTTCATTTCCATGCAAATTTTATATGTCCGATGTCTGCCGGCCAACGATGATTTATTACCTCCTTCGACCCCATTCCACCAGGAAGGGCAAGGAGGTATTTTTTTTGGCTATATTATACAGAGCTCTTGTAGGAGCTTTTTCAGAGCCCCACTGTGGGAACCCCATCATATTCCTGTGGGGCATGCACACACAGTCACACACACACACACACACACACACACTGGAGTGGAGCGCGCCAGCGGCCCCCCATACACATTCCCACACCTGTCTCATGGGTAGGAAGATGTGGGAAGGGCATTGGGAGGGTGGAACCTCTTCCTGGGGGTGAGGGCCTCCCCCCCCCACGAGACACCCCTGCCCCCATCCCATACACACACACACACGATGGAGTGGAAAGCCCCAGCAGGGCCCTTTCCGCCCCAGCAGGGCCCTTTCCGCCCCAGCAGCCCTCCATCCATACACTGGAGCGGAAAGCCACAGCTGGGCCCTTTCTACCCCATCAGCCCCCCATCTCATATGCACAGTGCATGCACACACAAAATTTGCCCGCCCCCACCCCCCCCAACACACACAAGTCACCTCAGCCCCACATCCTAGCATATATACACACACAATGGAGTGGAAAGCCCCAGCAGGGCCCTTTCCACCCCAGCAGCCCCCCATACACATTCCCACACCTGTCTCGTGGATAGGGGGGCCCGCACCCCCAGGAAGAGGTGTAGTGGGCATTGGGAGGGCAGAACCTCTTCTCGTGCACCCAACAATCAAAAACCTTTCCCCTCCGACTTCTCCTCCGTCCTGTCCTTCTCTTCCCATTCTCTTCTGATTCGGCTTGTCGCAGGACTGGGAGCTAACTCAGTCCTCCCAGTTCTCCAAGCCTGAAGGTTAGGCTTGTGTCCCGAAGCCTACACCTTCAGAAGACTACAGGTGGCCAAGGAGGGCACGAAAATAGAGGATTCGGAGATTCAGGATAAAAGTAGGAGATGGCAAAGTGATCTATTTTGGGGGTCTGTCTGGTTGGGGGAAAGACAGTGCTGCACACAGGACCACAGAGCACTCTGCCGCTCTCTATCCCCCCAGTAGACAGCTGCAAGAGAGTACTCAGGGTTAATTTCCCTGTCCCACTTGTTGTGCTGCTGGTTTAGGCCCTGCCTCAGGGGAGATGGAGAGCCTCTTACTGGGGGTCCCATCCACTGCCTGTCCCCACGGGGCTATGGTCAGATTGGGGGAGAGAGGGTTTATTTGAATATTTGTGGGGATTAATTTGGGATTAATTGACATGTGTTGTGTTCATTGTGTTGGCATTGGAACTGTTCAATTGCAATGCATTGCCAACTGAATATGTGGTTATATCAATGTCAACAGGATGGTCAATCAAATTGGGATTTATTGACACTGTGTGTGTGTTACTTGTGTCATTGTGTACAGGCCTTGGAACTGTCTGGCATTGCCAATTGAATATGTGGTTGTCAACTAGGATGGTCAATTAAATTTGGGATTAGTGCCTCTTTAGCAAACTAAACTGCGTGCTTGACTGACATCATAGTGTGTGCTGTGTGTCATGATCTGACTCGGATTGATTTGATAAAACTGATGACCAGCGCTGTGGAACCACCCCACCCCACCCCACCGTATTTTTAAAGAAAAAAAAGTAGTGGGGGCTGTGGGGGCTACTGGGCACAAAGTGCAGTCTGGTCGGTTAGCAGTTAAGTAAATGAATCTGTCATTGAATGTTTAACATTGTTGTCTTTAAACAGGTAATTTCGGTTTAATTTTTCTCCCATTGATTTCAATGGGAAAAAAATCAGGTGTACCGGTAAACCGGTTTTAATCCGATATTCCGGTATTATGAGATCCGATATCTGGTAAAACCAGTATCCGGTATTTCCCACCAAGTCCCACCTCTACTATTTGTTGAAATAGAGGTTTTTATTTTAGTTTCTCTCCTCTACATAGGAGACCGTTTAGCCAAAAAAAATATTAAAATACTAAAATAAAAAATGAGCAGCCTCTCCTCCCTCCCCCCCCCAAAAGTACCAGTTATATAAATTAGGATGGAGGTCCATGAGAGAACCAACTGTGAAAGGAAGCTTTTATAGAAATCGGTCATATTTACAACCTGCTTTACCCAATGCTACAATGTGAATATTAGAATCCATCCATGGTTTAAAATAAATAAATAAAGGAAGAAAGAAACATTAGTAAGCTTAGCTAGTTGGCTTGTGGTTTTGTATTATAACTGCAAATGAAAATATCAAAAGTAAAAAGTAGTGTTAAAAACTACTTAAGAAAAGCAGATTACGCAAGTCACACTGAGAACAAGAGACTCCCCCGAGACTTATCCAATTTGTACTTCAATCGTAATCTCAACAGAAATCATTTTTTGTTTGTTTTTTTAAAGGAGGAGGGGGTAGTTTATCATGTCTAAGAGAAATGAAAACGGAAAAGCAAGCCTTTATAAAAAGGAATCTAAAGCTCCAGAAAAAAACCTCCAGGAGTCTGAAAAAATAAATTAAGGAAAATAAAGGGAGAAAATAGGTATACTCGTGGATACTGTTAACAAAGTTTTCATATTTGTGTGAACACCATGTCACCTTTAGAACTTTGGATTTTAAATTTCAATCATGTGAAAAGAGAATTACTGAATGATATTTTGTATTCTTTTTAGAACTTTGGATTTTAAATTTCAATCATGTGAAAAGAGAATTACTGAATGATATTTTGTATTCATTTTTTCCAGGCAAACAATTTGGAAACTCTTCTGGTTTTTGCAGCTTTGTAGCTCAGACTAATTCTTTTTTATGAGAAGAAAGGGAATCAATTACTCCGCAAGCTGT
Organism: Sphenodon punctatus; assembly: GCA_003113815.1. Classification (NCBI taxonomy): domain Eukaryota; kingdom Metazoa; phylum Chordata; class Lepidosauria; order Sphenodontia; family Sphenodontidae; genus Sphenodon; species Sphenodon punctatus. The sequence goes on from QEPC01008797.1 coordinate 1,538,397, forward strand.
CACACTCTCATGTCTGGCTATAGTTCGGTCAGTTCACAGCGTAAAAGGACAGCGGGTGGAAACAGAAGTGATGGCTTCGCGGCAGCAGCCTCTCTTGGGAAGTCACGGTGGACACTGTCCACAACAAATGTGCTCACAGCCAGGCTGCTGGGAAGGGCAAGGAAATGCATGAACGTGCGGGTGGCCAGCCCTGCCCCTGTGTTGCACTAGCCTCCCGCCATAATGGGCACAGCCAGTCATGGCAGGTCCGATCCAGGCCGTGTCTGCCAGGTCACAGCGATAGTCCGCTGTGGCCCAATTGGGCAGACCTTCACCCGTGTTGCGACCGGAAGATAGTCAGGGGGTGACAGCCCTGGCTAGCCGCCGACATGGCCTGGGACAACCCCGGGTGAACAACTGGCAGTGCCTTGCAAGAGAAGTCCGGGTCAAAGTGGGACTCAGTGGCCCATTTTGACATCCCTAACCAGAACAGTGACTCTCTCAGAAGTTAACACTTCTACAAAATGTAGCATTTAGTTGTGTTGTTTTTTTAAAGAAAATTGTTTTTTTAAAAGAAGATTATTTTTCAATTAAATGTTTTTGGAGCTCTGAGAACAGACATTCGAAGTCATCACATTAAGCAGGGCCCTGATTCTCCCACGGAATTTAAAAAAAAATTGCATGGGAGTCTAGGATCTCAGGGCCCGATTCTGCGGGTTCTTGTCCTCCACCCCTACCCTCACCACGTTGTGCCAAGCTGTATTGGGGTAGGTGGGACTGCCAGGGCTTGCCTCTCCCCCAGCAAATAAACTCCCAGTCCAGGGGCTCCTCCCCATAGGCCAGGCTGCATTGGGGCAGGGGGCTGCCAGGGCTTGTCTCTCCTCCCCCCCCACACCCACCCCCAGCCTGGCAAATCAACTCACCCAGCAGCAGCAGTGGCATCAGCAGCTCCTCTCAGCACTCTCCAACCGGCTCCTTCTGGCAGCTTCTTGTCCTGTCTGACGTGGCCTTTCAGGGCAACACAGCCGGATGACATCATCTGGCTGCACCGTTCCAGGAGGCCCCGTTGGGAGGGACCAGGAAGTGACCAGAAAGAACTAGCTGGAGAGTACTGAGAGGAGCTGCTGATGCTACTGGGTGAGTTGATTTGCCAGGCTAGAAAAAGGGGGGAGGGGGGAGGAGAGGGGCAGTCCCCTGCCCTAATGCAGCCTGGCCAACATCCTCCTTCCCCCCCATGGAATCTCCTGCCCCGCTCCTCCCCTGCACAGGCTGGAAGTTCTGCACTGGGAGAAGCGAGGCAGAAGATTCCATGGGGAGTGAGGGATTCTGCAGGAAATTCATGCATCGCTGACCCGCATTTGGCTCGGGGTCCTGACATTAAGTTACTGATGACCCTCAGCCTTCTACCTATTCTGGGCAAACTGTATGCGAGAATATTACTGTCAGCATTAGAAAAGTGGTCTACTCTGGATCATCCCCTTAAGGAGGAGCAGGCGGGATTTAAGAAGGCCAGGTCAACACTCCATAACTGTTACGTGCTGCAACACCTGATAGATAAATACGCAGGAGTAAGAAGGGAGAGTCTATTTGTTGCATTTATAGACTTCACAAAGGCCTTTGACTCCGTACACAGAGCTCGATTATGGGATAAATTAAAGAAGATGGGTATCCCTGGGGATCTGTTAGAGCTGCTAATTAAGCTTCACCAGGATACCAAGGCAGTGGTATGGTTGGACAGAGGAGGGAGAGTTTCACAGCAGTTCCCCCTAGGCTGGGGGGTTCGGCAGGGATGTTTACTTGCCCCCCTCCTTTTTAACTTGTATATCGACGATCTAGTGCCCACCATCGATGGGAGTAACCCAATGCCGCCCAGGATAGGAGAAAGGGCAATATCTAGCTTACTTTATACGGATGACATTGTTATCTTTTCGCAAACGAGATATGGGCTTCAGCAAGCCCTATTAGCATTACAGGGCTACTATAAACAGAATGCCCTTTCCATCAGTGTGAATAAGTCGAACGTTATGGCCTTTGGCAAAACCAGTAACAACTTGAAATACAAGTGGTCTCTTGGGGGCCAAGAGCTGATACGAGCCAAGGAGTATACATACTTAGGAGTGGTTTTTGCCAAGCAGAATTGTTGGAAGAAGTACTTGGATAGGCGCATTACTAAAAGCAAAGCAGGAAGTGGGAACCCTCTTAAGACTACACTATGCGGCCCCAGTAGCCTCAGTGAACCAAATGCTTGAAATTTTTCAAGTGAAAGTGGTCACTGGTCTCACCTATGGGGGAGAAATAATGGCGTTGGGGGGAAAAGCGGAAGTTCCCCAGAATGCTTTTTGCTGGGCTATTCTTGCGGCCCCAAGAGCAACCCCCTTGCCCCATGCTGAGACTGAGATTGGAATTGGGGCTTCTGCCCATTTATGCTCACCTTAATCTTAGATTTCTTTTTTTTAAAAAAAACAATTGGTCAAAGAGGGTGCGGGGATGGCACAAATGTGTTATGTGGAGCAAAAGGAGCACCACAGGGCACCCCAGTATCGATGGAGGAGACACCTAAAAAAATTAGCTGCACTACTGGCCCTACCGTTAGGCGAAGATGGGCTCCCCGATGAGAGACTTGGCAAATGCGACCTCAGATCAAGAGTAGAAAGATGGGCTCAACAAAAAGGTCTAGACCTGCTACATAATTATAGCTCTGTGGGTAGATATTTAAAGGTGAAAATGTTGTTGGGCATGGAACCTTTTTTAAGTCTGATACAGGATCCCAGAGTGCGCAGAATAGCCACGTTGGTACGTTTCGATCTTTTTGACACCAAGGAAATAAGGGAGAGGAGAGATTTAACTCCCAGGGAGGAGAAGCCTTGTAGGTGGTGTTTGACCTGTGTGGAATCATTACCACATATGCTTTTGGTATGCCCGCAGTATGAGACTTTAAGGGAACAGTGGATTGGTGATTTCATTCCATCTAGCATTCAAGACCTGGAAGAGATGTTTGTGACCTTAATAACTAGCGCTGATGTCCCGCAAATTAAGCAGTTGGCCATGTTCGTGATGGCTGTACAGCAAGAGCGCAGAGCTTCCTAAGTTATGGACATTTAGTATGCTGCGCTTGCGCCAAGGGCACTACTGAGAACCTTTAAATGACCTGGGATTGCTAATTTAATTCAGATTTTATCGTTTTAATGTTATAACAATGTCTGCAGGGGTCTGAGTTGTTGTGCTCGGATCAATGACTGGAATTTTAATTTTGTTTATTATGTTTAATATGTTATTACTGATAATAGCAAAGTGTTGCTGGTCAATAAACTTACTACTACTACTACTACTACTACTGATGACCTGCTAAGCCAAGACGCAAAGACTGAAAACAGGTTGACATTTTAAAAGCAAGCTCTTAGCGTAAGCTAGTGAATACACAGGGTTCAAATCTCACTGGGTGGCCTTGGGCAAGTCACGTCTCTCAGCCTCAGCTCCCCATCTGTAAAATAGGAAAAACCACCACCTAACTCACAGAGTTGTTGTGAGGACAAACTAGATAAGGATTGTCGAGCACTCTGAACACTGAAAGTGCTATAGAAATGACAGACAATAATAACAGCAGTAATAACAGCAGCAATAATAATAGTTTATCCCCATCCCTAAATAGCATTGGCATAAACCCTTGAGACTGAACAATGCAGGGAACTTGTTCCCTGTCCTGACACTTAAGATTTGAAAATTTTCTATTTTAACAGTTAAATTTTGTTTCAGCCATTCAATTACGTAGTATGTTTCCAGTGTTTTAGAGATAGTTATCCTTCCTTTAGTCCCATGTTAAAAGTGAGCAAGGATTAAGGGCAGGGCCATAATTACCTCTGCAAACATATGGAATTAAACTGGTATGGGAGGCTCCTACTTTGGGGAACATGTTTGGGTGTACTGTCCAGGAGAATTTTCCTGGTCTACTTTTTCCACAGTCGTCTACTGTCCAAGTATTTCCTCCTTTCTGTGTCCATCACTCAGTGTGTCTGCCTCACTGACTCCTGGCTACATCTCTTTTCCCTCTGCTGGAAGTTCCCAGTATGTTTCCAATTAGAGATATCAGGGAGGGGAGGACTATTTAACCCATGGTTCTCCTATTTGTGAAAACACAAGTGGAGAGAGGCAGCAACTGCAGGTGAATGCCTCTGGATTAAAACCCCTAAATTTGGTCATGCTCATAAGAACACATCCAGAGTATAAATCAGAATTTGAATCAATGAGGTCTTAAAGGATCTACGCTAGGCTCTTGTATTTTATTTATTTATACTATTTCTATAACGACCCCTCCTGCCAAATGGCAGCCAGGGACGGTGTACATCATATATAAAAACATTTTTAAAAATACATAATAAAATATCAATTAAAATCCACAATAAAAGGGTCCAGTAAAAAATCCCAGTACCCTTAAAACAAAAACATACAAAAAACGCCACCCACTACCCATCCCCCTCACCATACGCCTCGCAAAACAGCCAGGTCTTGCATTGTCTGTGGAAGGGAGGGAGATCCGGAGAGAGGCGAATCTCCACTAGGAGGGAGTTTGGCTTGTACCCTCTTAGTCTAAAAAAGCGAGTGCTGATGCAGAATTGTTGCTATACTGCTTTATTAAACTGGGTTACTCAGGTCAGTTTAGCCTGCCCTAATTGGGTATTATAAATATCCACCCACAAGTCAGGGTGCCAATAAAAGAAGAAGCAGCGCAGATAAGTTTGTGATTTTTGGCAACTGCTACAAGCACTAATTGAAAATTCAAAAAGATATGGACTTTCAATTGATTAAAGTTTAGCCAATACAAGCAGCATTATAGACAAGCCTCCAAGTGAGAGAAATGCACTGAACCTTTTAATATAGTCAGTTTAGTCACCCATCATTATGGTATTAGAGCACAGCCTGGTGGTAGTTCTCACTGCCTGTCTGCCATTCTGTATGATTCATAGTTCTACAGGCTCTAGTAGTTAGATCTAGTAACCTTCCATAATTCCCACAAAATATGCAATCACTTGTGATTAATGTAACACGGCCGTGTTACCACATACTCCACAGGAATCCCACTGAATCAGTGGGACTACTCTGGAGTAAGTAGTTTGTGGATAATGGTCTAAGTGCCTTAGAATTTAAGTGTTCATAACCATAATTTATTTTATATTCTATATAGAATATAGAATAGAATACAATTACAATCTGACTCCAATTTAGCCTGATGCTAAATTATGGCATTTACTCGGGTGGGACGAATTCTTTTCAAGTTAACTTTGTCATGCTCACAAGAAACCACGTCGAATACTAAATCATTATTTGCTTGGCTGCTTCAATTTGTAAGTGCATAAAAGTTAAACAATGCTTACAAAGAAGATTCCCATGATTACCCAAGCGAGAAACCTTAGCATAAAAGCCACTGAGCTCTTATGTTTGTGAAATAAAAAATGTGTTCACATGGACCATTTCAGCCTACTCTCTGCCCAGGAAAGTGCTTCAAAACACACACTGCAATATTCCTCTTAGAAGTGGCAATTAAAAAAAAGTAGAACAGAATATCAGTTTTTTCACAATAACTGTCACCGTTTAATACATAGCATGTGATTAAAGAACAAACCAACAAACCTATGATGCAATCCTCCAGCGGATAATGCTTATTATAATTATTATTGTTATTAGCATATCTCCACCAACAAAAAGGTATCTGAACTACTTTGTCTGAATCTATTACTTTTGGGACCAACATGGGAACCACATCCTTGTTCTAGTCTTAGATTTATAACCTACACTTCAATCCACATCGAGGAGAACTAAAATATTTTACAAATATGCTAAGTACCACTAAGATTCCTATGTATTGATCCATCATCTTCATGTTTGTGCTGGTGTTGAATAGAGGCCACTACTATGCATGGGAGTAACTTGAATTGTGAAGGGAAGAAACTTACAAGGATGCATACCTCACTATAGTTACTCCCATGCTACTATGCAATCACACACAAGCAGAACCCAAGGCCCGACTGGTCTATACTCCACTGCACAAGAGCCAACTCGATCACAAACCATTTACTCGTATTATCCAATTTTTAACAGTCTATATTCTTCAGGGCTTGAAACAGGTTTCCAGAACACAGCAAGCATACAGCAACATTTTTGGATGGTCATCGGATAATGGCAGTTTTTACACAGACGTCCCTCCCCCTCCGGCTCAGTGTGCGGGGGGTGTCCATGTATACAGCCGGCGATGGGTGGGGGGATGGGTGTCTGCTTGTTCACCCACGTGATCACCAAGCAGGATGAGTGGGGGTGCATGCGTGCTCCCACGCAACTCCCACCTCCACCCATGGAGCCCTCTGGTAAACTGGAGGAGGCTCCGTGGGTGGAGGTGGGTGTGTGTCTGTGTAAAAGGCCCCACATCCACCACAACTAAACACACACACACCACCTCCGTCTGTGTAAAAAGGGCCAACATGTTCCCTGTATTATTAAAGCACAAACGTTTCCCTACCACACTCCAAAACAAAAGATTAACTGTCCAGTAGGCTATGAAAACAGGCTCTGCACACTTCTGTTTCGTTTCATATCTCTTTCCCCAACCCTCTCATCTGTGTTCTGTTTATAAATTGTAAGCACGATAGGCAAGGATGTGCCTTCTTATATGTCTCTACAGTATCTGCATACTGGGCACTGCTACAAAATACACATAGTAAAAGATACAGTGAAACAGATAAAAAAGGAAACATATACGTATTATTGAGGACTGCTCACCACTGCCTAGATCCAGTTCTGCACTAAAAGCAGGTTTTTACGTTCTCTGTTTGAGAATACACACATTACTTCACATTTTCAACATTTATTGAATGCATAATGAATTTTCTTTGAATTTATAAGTCCATATGTTGATAAAATCAGGTTAAACTCTCTCTGACTCTCTCTCTTGTTCTAGAGAGCAAGGGTGGGGAACGTATTCCCTCCCAAGGGCTACTTTGAAAATGAGTACATTATATGAAGGCTGCATAGAAGTTGGTGGTACGCGCAAGACGAGGGTTCAGATCATAGATCTGTGCCATAGACCTATCCCCCCATTTCTGTTCGTTTACCCTGGTCTCATCTTTTAGTGCTTCGGGGGTAAGAACTGGATCCAGGGAAAAGATCCAGGAACTGGAAAGGAGCCAACTAAAAACTAGCCACAGGCAAAATTATTTGGCCTTGGGGCTGAGGTTCCCCATCCCTGGTCTAGAGATGTGAAGACTTTACCTTTGGAGGTTTACAGGGTCAAACTATTAAACTGGAGCCACCTTTCATTTTTCTACAAAAATGGAAAGTTTAGGCTACATCCATAAAACTTCAGCCTGCCCCTCAAAAGTAGCTTTGCTGCTATAGTCTCCCCACGGTTATCCTGAAATTACCCTAACTACCTTTTCATTCCCTCCACTCACCCGAAGACAGCTTCCAGAATTTGCATTCTAGAGTTTAAAGAGAGAGACCACATTACTCTACCTAGCGATCCATAGGATTTTCCATCCTCAACTGCGTAACAGTATAGGCTTAAAATGCTTTCAGTGAGAAAAATAGGAGGTGAGGAGGGGAAAAATAGTTAAGCAGCATAAGAATAGAGAGAGAGTGCAAGAAAAGCTGAAGCTATACTTAAAAATGGGCTACACCCGCCCCCTCAAAACTTCCTATCCCCAGAAGTGAAATAGCGCTCTCTCTCTCTCTCTCTCTCTCTCTCTCTCTCTCTCTCTCTCTCACACACACACACACACACACACACTCTAACATCTCCACCATCATGGGGTATTTTCAGACAAGACACCACCCACTATACATGTTACAGGGCACCCATAGGGCAACACTGCAGCCCTGAAACATGTATAGTGGGTGGAGTGTGTCTTGTGTGAAAACAGCCTTAGAAATCCAGTAAAAGATTTTATTTTTCACATATGTCCAAAAGGCAGAGAAATGTAGAGTATTTTGATTGTCTGCATCAAGTTTTGTTATTTTCAACATTTTTATATTAATCTTCTAAACCTGATATATGCTTTGTAAAAAACAAGAACAAAACAACTTATTGAATTCTTATCAATGTATAAAACTAGCTTGTCGGGGATGAGTTAAGTAGCAGTAAAAACTTTTATTCTAAAGAGGCTAGAGGACCAGGAGCTTCAGCAGGAGACAGCTTTACTGGAAGCTCAGACAGCAGTTCCGGATTACCTACCTCCGAGTGTTAGTTCTTTTAAAATAAATTACCTAACAGCCTGGGTGGATGTCCAAGCTAGGCAGACGTTCACCCGTCTAAGATGTGGAGCTTTCTTCCCTGAGATTCTGGAGGGTCGTCATTAGGGGATTCCACGTGCAAATTGTTATTGTGCCCTATATGATCTACAAGAGCCTGTTTCTACATTCCATCTTGTTTTTCGGTGTCCTGTTTTGTCAAATATAAGGGTGCGATTGAAGGTTTCTCTTCCATTTCAGTTGCATGCATATAATTGTGTTGTATGTTTAAGGAAGCTATTCAACCCAGCAGATTTCTGGGTGTCATGCCAGGTAGCTCTTTTTGGATTGGCAGCGGCCCGAAGGCGCAAAATTACGCTACAAGCTGGGGATTCTATTTAGTAGCAGTTGTCGATTGTTAGACTTGAGAAAAATTATTTCCTATGAGTTGGAGGGGGTACTGTGTGTGAAATTAGGTTACGAAGAAATCAGTATTTCGCTGTGGGTATCCAAATAATTTTTCACTACTTTACCAGATGATTTGTATGTCTGTATTGGTTTTCTTGGTTTGCTATTTTTATATATTTTATATATATTTATGTCTATTTTCTATTTGTAATAGCCAATGGCTACACAAAATAAGTGTTTACTTTTACTTACTAAAACTAGCATTTTAACATATTACAAGGAACCCCCCACCCCCTGGTTTTTTTGTGCTTAGTGTCCCTACCCACCAAAACAAAGACTGTCTTTAAACAGGCACAGGGGGGTGGGGGTGTCCATATGTGCTGCATGGGATGGCCACAGATTGCCCACACGTCAGGCGAGTGTGGAGGGAGGAGTAGATTCAAACAGGCCAGGGATGGGTATGCGCCCCTACCCCCACACATTTCGGCCTGCCCCTTCGCAGAGCATCCCAGATTTTTCCCCAATGCTCTGTGAGCGGGTGGTAAGTCCAAAAAGTAAGATGGGAGAATTAGAGTGTATTGTGTTAAATGAGGATATGGACATCATAGGAATCTCAGAGACCTGGTGGAATGATGACAGCCAATGGGACACGGTATTAACAGGATACAAAATATATCAAAATGACAGAGTATATCAAGCTGGTGGTGGGGTGGGGCTATATGTAAGAGACAACATTGAGTCAAGCAGGATTAATATTGTAAAGGAAGCAAACTGTACTCTGGAATCTCTGTGGATAGAAATTCCATGTATAACGGGGAAGTGTATAGTGGTCGGCCTATACGATTGTCCTCCTGACCAAGACAGCGAGACTGACTGTGAAATGCGAAGAGAGATTAGACAGGCTACTAAAGTCGGAAACGCAGTAATAATGGGTGATTTCAATTACCCTCATACTGACTGGTTGAATGTCTCCTCAGGGTGGGATGCAGAGATAAAATGTCTAGATGTCATAAACGACTGCTTCCTGGAACAGCTTGTCCTGGAACCAACAAGAGAAGGAGCCACTCTGGATGTAGTCATAAGTGAAGTGCAGGATTTAGTGCGAGGGATAACGGTGCTGGAGCCACTGGGCAATAGTGCTCATAATATAATCAAGTTTGACTTACTCACAGGAGGGAAATGCCAAATAAAACCACTGTGGTAATGTAGAACTTTAAAAAGGGGGGGGATGGAATACAAGTATCATAGTTCCCATTTATAAGAAAGGAAACACACAGAATCCCCCGAACTACAGGCCTATTAGTCTGATAGATGTGGTGGCTAAGATCTTCGCGAGGTTTCTGTTGAGTAGGCTGGAGTACTGGGCAAAGGAGAACCATCTGCTAGCTGAGGAGCAGGCTGCGTTTAGGCCTGCAAGATCTGTCCTGGACCATTGTTTTGTTCTCGACCACATAGTGGCTAAATATGCCCATTTGAGGAAAGGTGCTTTATATGCCCTGTTCGTGGACCTGAAAGTTGCATTTGACAGCACAGACAGAGCTATTTTATGGCGGAAACTATTGGATCTTAATATAGATCCCCGGTTACTTCATTTGATTCGCCTCTTATACACCAATACCACACTTAAGATCCGGGTAAATGCTCAGGGGTCTACGACAGGACCTATCTCAGCAACTAATGGTGTTAAGCAGCGGTGTGTCTTGCCCCCCCTCCCCCCATTATTTGCCCTATTTATTAATAACATAGTGGGCAAGCTCGCTGGGCAGGAAGGCCATCCACCGCTAGTTAGTGGCCGTCCGATTTCCATCCTCTTATACGTGGACGACATGACCATCCTTTCCACTACAAGGGTGGGCATGAGGCGCCAATTTGTCAAACTCAGCAAGTATTGCAAGGAAAACCATTCAGTCATTAACAGGGATAAGACCAAGGTCTTGGTCTTTTCAAAAAGGGCTAAGGAATACGCCTGGAAAATGGGTACCCATAGTATTGAACAGGTGACCTCCTATAGATACTTGGGGATTCGGTTCAGGAATAACGGTGGCTGGAAATGCCATCTGGAAGCAGTAAAATTGAAGGGAGGCCAGACGGTAGTTGGTCTAATTAAATTCTGGAGTGTCAAGGGCGGTAAGAAACTGAAACCCCTGCTGAAGTTACTTGAGGGAAAACTGATTCCCCAGCTCCTGTTTGTCACAGAAATTTGGGGCTTGAGCAGCCATAACATCTTGGAGTCACTCTAGAATAAGATCCTGAGGATAGGGCTAGGTGTGCCTCCTGGCACCCATATAGTTCTGATGAGGGTAGAATGTGGGATTTCTCCTCTTGAGGATAAGATTAGGCAGGCCTACTTGGAATATTGGCTGAAGAGGAGAGACATGCCAGCCGATCGCCTTCCCACTCTCTGCCTGCGAGAACAAGAAAACCCTTTGGTCACGTATAGATGGAACAGTTCAGCTGAAAGCAATTTGGTACATTTTGGCTTTTCTAGCTCAAACCTCTCAAGTAATTCTTTAGCCCAGGCCAAAACTTTAATACGCAGCAGGATCATGGATGTTACATCACAAAGCGATAGCGTGGGAATCTGTGATCAGCATATAGCCCGTTGGTATCCGCCAATCAAGCGAGGACCAGGCTGCGAGGAATATCTCACAGATATAAACATTTTCAAAATCTGAAAGGCTATGACACTCGTGAGATTAAATAGGATTCCCACCTCAGTAGCTGAGGGCAGATTTAAAATGTACTCCGCATGAGCTGAGATTTTGTTATTGCGGACAAACTGTAATCGAAGACCTGCCGCATTATCTACTGCACTGCCCTAAAACCATAAAGATTAGCCCCAGGTTTGAAGGTAGAGACCATTGGGATCAGCAGAGGAGGATGCAATGTATCCTCGCCAACCAGAACAAGGAAATAGCATGGCGAGCTGCTGTGGGGGTATTGCAAATGGCATTATTCAAGAAGCAGCAGCTGGAATCCCCTTAATTTATCCCAAGGACAGAACTGATATCACCGCTTTAGGTTGGGGATCCTTACGGAACCCCTGCAAGGGTATTTGAATTACAAATCTTCCATTACCGCTCAAAACCCAGTATTATATGTCACATGCCTGTCCTGACTTACTTAAGTATCCTCTCAACGGGGAAGTACTAGCGGGATTGCATATCGCGGGTGTCAAGTGTGCCGCCATAAGCCCTGGGAAGGGTAAGGCATTTGCTACTGCCCTAAGGGATTGCAAAATACCGACCCACGGGAACTTTTAGGTGTGGGACCACCTCAAGTTCCTTTTAGCTCGCCCCAATATGCGTTTCCTGGTCAAGACATTTTCAAGGGGTTAAATGTGTTATAGTTGTGAGCAGGGTAGACATGAGAGGACGGGGATGAAGATAACTGTCTTCCTTGTGAATTTTACTTATTTTGTGTAGTTATATATATTTGTTCTATTATCTTGGGTTTTTTGTATTTTAATTTTATATTAGTTACGGTCCCTATACTCCAGCATCCTATGTTGTATATCTGACCTTCTTCATTTAAGTATTTGTATGTACGCAGATTAGCGGGACTGAAACTCTACAGGGGTCAAGTGTGCCGCCACAAGCCCCGGGAAGGGCAAGGCACTCTGTACTCTCCAAGAGGGTACATAACTGATATAAGGGGATGTTCTGGAGTGGCCTCGCCCCTAGGTCCTTTTTTTCTTCTTTGTTTCGCCATTAACTGAGATCCGTGGCTGAGATATTTATAGGGGTTGAGAGGGGTATGATAGGGGAGGACCAGGAAGGCAAACAACAATTACCCTCTCGCGAATTATATTTTTATTCACTGATTTATATATACACTGTTGTATTTTATTCTGTTTTTGTTTTTGTTATATACAAACTGTATACAAATATTGTTATGGCCTAAGGCTAAACAAATAAACTTTTGATTGATTGATTTTAAAAAGGGGAACTATGTAAAAATGAGGAAAGTAGTTCGAGGGAAACTTAAAGGAGCAGTTGCAAGAATTAAATGTCTACAGGCAGCGTGGAGGCTATTTACAAAACACCATCTTGAAAGCTCAGATTAAATGTATTCCACAAATTAAGAAAGGTAGGAAAAGGACCAAATGTCTGCCTGTGTGGCTGAATGGGGAGGTGAAGGCGGCTACTGGAGCCAAAAGGGCATCCCTTAAAATATGGAAAGAGTTCCAATGAGGTAAATAGGGAAGAATATAAGCGTTGCCAAAGTAGATGTAAAAAGTTAACAAGGCAGGCCAAAAAGGAATTTGAGGAGCAACTTGCTAAAGATACTAAAATTAAATAATAATTTTTTTTTCAAATACATCAGAAGCAAGAAGACTGCTAGAGCGTCGGTTGGGCCGTTAGATGACCAGGGGCTGAAAGGGGTGCTTGGGGAGGAAAAGGACATTACAGAGAAGCTGAATGAGTTCTTTGCTTCGGTCTTCACTGCAGAGGATGTTGGGGAAGATACTCACGCTGGAACCTTACTTAGTAGGTAATGAATTGGAAGAGCTGTCACAAATCAATGTGACTCTGGAGGAAGTCCTAGAGCAAACTGGCAAACTAAATACTAACAAATCATGCCTCACTAATCTGTTGGAATTCTTTGAGGGTGTGAATAAGCATGTGGACAAGAAGACCTGGTAGATATGATGTACCTGGATTTCCAGAAAGCATTTGATAAGGTCCCACATAAAAGACTCTTCAGAAAATTAAAAAGTCATGGGATAGGAGGTAGTGTCTTACTATGGATTGGTACCTGGTTAAAGGATAGGAAGCAGAGAGTAGGACTGAATGGTCAGTTTTCACAATGGAGAGATGTAAAAAGTGGTGTGCCCCAGGGATCTGTACTGGGACCAGTGCTGTTTAACGTATTCATTCATGATCTGGGAAAGGGTGTTAAGAGTGAGGTGATCAAATCTGCAGATAACACCAAGTTATTCAAGGTACTTAAAACACGAGCAGACTGTTAAGAACTGCAACAGGATCTTATGAGACTGGGTGCCTAGGTACCTAAATGGCAGATGAGAGTTAATGTGGACAAGTGCAAAGTGATGCACATAGAGAAAAATAACCCAAACTATGAGTACACAATACTGAGTACTAAGCTAGGAGTTAGCACTCAGGAAAAGGATCTTGGAGTGATTGTGGACAATACACCGAAATTCTCAACCCAATGTGCAGCAGCAGTCAAAAAAGCAAACAGAATGTTAGGAATTATTCGCAAAGGGATAGAGATGTCATAATGCCTCTATACAAATCGATGGTGCGACCGCACCTGGAATATTGTGTGCAGTTCTGGTCGTCCCATCTCAAAAAAGACATAGCAGAACTCGGAAAAGTACAAAGAAGGGCAACGAGAATGATGAAGGGTATGGAACGGCTTCCGTACAAAGAGAGGCTTGACAAGCTGGTTCTCTTCAGCTTAGAGAGAAGACTGCATAGGGACATGATAGAGATTTATAAAATCTTAAGTGGTATGGAACGAGTAGATAGGGAACGGTTATTTACCCTCTCAAATAGTACTAGAACTAGGGGACACTCAATGAAACTAGCTGCTGGCAAATTTAAGACAAATAAAAGGAAGTACTCTTTCACTCAACGCATAATTAACTTATGGAATTTGTTGTCAGAGGACATTGTTAGGGTATAACTGAGTTTAAAAAAGGACTAGGTACGTTCTTAGCGAATAGGTCCATTAACGGCTATTAAATAACCAAGTAGCTTACAGGATGAACTTCTTACTGTCGGAAACTGGGAGTGAACAACAGGGAATGGTTTGCCCATTGTGACTGCTGGTTCTTCTCCCATGCGATTGAGATTGGCCACTGTTCAAGGACAGGATGCTGGGCTTGATGGGCCATTGGTCTGACTCAGTATGGCACTACTTATGTTCTTATACTGCAGGTTCTGTGCAAGCTGTTACAATGCTCAGCAAGTCAATGCCATTACTCTTTCAGTTGCCCGAGAGTGTTAAAATGGAGAGGCTTCCGATGGCCACAAGCAGCCCGTGCCTGACTGGCTACCATTTTGGCAGGCTTCTGGAGTAGTATATAAGGCAGGGCAAGGGCGCACGTTACCTCAGTTCCCTCCAACCCCTACATCTCAATTTTACTTCAAGTAGATGCAGAGGGGAAGGTGAGTGGGTGGTGCGAGTGACAGAGCCCATCTCGAAGAACCAAGGTTACAGGTGAGTAACCCCCGTTTCTTCTTCGAGTGGGGGGGGGGGGGGGGAGGGGAAATCTACTTGAATAGAGATTGAAGGACTGCTCTCCCAAAGCCAGCATCTGCACAAGTTGCAATGTCCAGTGCATGGTGTTTGACAAAGGTCTGTGCAGAGCTCCATGTGGCTGCTTTGCAGAGCTGTTCTATAGGAAACTTGCAGTGCAAGGCAGCAGAGGTAGCCATGGCTTGAGTGGAATGTCCCTGGAGAGCCTCTGGAGGTTGTTTGCTCGATAGCGTGTAACAGAGGGAGATGCATTCCACTAACCAGGAAAAGATGGTTTGAGAAGAGACTGTGTTTCCCAGTGAAGTCCCCCACAGAGGTGACGAAGAGGGAATTGGATTTTCGAAAAGGTTTAAACCTTCGCAGGGACGTAGCCAGCATTGGACAAACCGGGACATTTGTCCCGGGGCCCACACAGGCTGGGGGCACCGCAGGTTCGCTTAGCAGCTCCGCTTGCTAATTCTTTTTTTCTTTCTTTCTTTCTTTTTTTTTTAAAAATGTGGATTCTTATTATTCCGGGCCCGGCCACGCCACATCCCCAGTTGTTTCTGGCTGTGCCGGCTGGCGCTGCCTAAGCCCCACCACCCTGGCTCTTGGGCAACACATGCCAGCCTGAAAGGGGGGGGAGGGGCAGGGAAAGCAACGTTGATTGCGCATGCACCGACATTTTCTTCCTTCCTCACGTGTCTGCAGCCTGCACACGAGGCGCAGCTGCAGCAGCAAGGCAAGGAGCCCGAGTGACGGAGACTAACTCAGGACAGGAGGAAAGCGAAAGAGAGCCCCTCCCCCGAGCAGAGACAGAGGTTGGCGTCCACAATGGAAGAAGCAGCCAGCCAGGCCCTACAGTTGCCTGCGCTGCATCCCACCCCCTCCAGCACATCAGAGCAGCTACCGCGCGGAGGACTGGAGAGCCAGGTTAGCCAGCTGGCCCCAGCCCACACCCGCAGGGAGTCCAGGATCCAAACCCGACCAGTGCTCGCTAAGAGAGAACAGAATTTAAATTGTTTGTTTTTTTATAACCGGCAGCTGAGCTCCTCACCCCCTTTCCTTCCATTAAAGGCTTCATGCTCCTGTCCCATCCCTCACCTGCCTCTGCCTGCTAATAGTGCTTCAGTAGCAGCAGGACACCTGGGCACGATCGGACTGGGAGATAAAGTTGTTTGTTTACAAACAACTCCTCCCCATGTGAGTGATTAGAAGGTTGTTGCTCACCGTATTCAAATAATAGACCACGTGATGGTCTCGAACTCCTCTAGTATAAAAAGCACACACGCACACACCCCTAGAATGTCAGTTCTGTCCAACTCTTTCTCTGAATATAAGAAAATTCCATGCAGGGCTGGAAGGGTGGATGTTGTGAAAATGTTTGAGATGGCTGCAAAGAACCTTGTTTACAAGGCAGCAACCTTCTGTTCATCTTCGAGTGGCTCCTCGCAGGCCATTTTTACATAGCTTCGCCGGGTGGGGTGAGCCGAAGGTGGGGTGAGCTCATGTTCATTGTATGTGGAG
Organism: Sphenodon punctatus; assembly: GCA_003113815.1. NCBI lineage: Eukaryota > Metazoa > Chordata > Lepidosauria > Sphenodontia > Sphenodontidae > Sphenodon > Sphenodon punctatus. The sequence continues at coordinate 1,554,732 of QEPC01008797.1, forward strand.
AATTTGATTGAGAACAATGAGAGTTTTTGGCGCGTTTGGATCCAGATTCAGGATCTAAAGATTCTGGGGCTGAAAAGAATAGTACTTCCGGGTATTCGGACCAATTTCTGAAGTTCCAAATAGTCAGTCTAAGTACTTGAAGGCAATTTGGTGTTCTTGCCGAAACTTCAGTGCCACCTTGATGCCTCAGCAGGTGCAGCCGGGGAGTGGGGTGGAAGGGCAACGGTTGGCCACCTCAAGGCATGGATTGGTGTGGCATGGGTAACTTGGGGAGACCATGGATATAGGCTGGGGAACTCCTGGAGCCAGGCACAGAGAATCCTGTTGGCAGCTCATGGTGCTGCTGTCTGACTGCTAAGCTGAGCAAACCAAGCACCCCAGGTGGCCTGGCAGCACCCAATTACTTTTTTAAAAAACCAACCTAGCATGTTGCCCCTGCCTGGAGGCAGCCAGAGGACCCTTGGTAAAAGACGACAATTTGAATCAACCACACAGAGTGCAAGCAACTGCGATCCTGCACACCAAAAGCCAGCCAGCCCAGTGGACACCACATTGGTTCATCACACACACACACACACACACCCCTCCCTACCCCCCGGGGCACCCTGGCACGGGGGGGAACGTAACTCCTGAAGCCAGGCAGAGAGAGCCCTCTGGGTGGCTCATGGTGCTGCTGTCTGACTGCCAGGCCAACCAAGCAGCAGTAGACAGCAAACAATGTGCCCCCAGTTGAACCCAATTTTAATTTTCTTATTTTTCTAAAAAAAAGCATGACATGCAAACCCCCCATGCCCCAGCACCAGCCCTATGCACAGGCAGGCCAGGCCAGGCCAAACCATCCTATTCCAGAATGGGATGGCTCTGGGCGGTGTGTGCCAGTTTTCTTTTTCAGCACTTCTCTTTCTATTGGCTGCAGCCTTGTACCAATCAAACAAGCCATCGCTGAGCCAACCAATTGATTCAAAATCTGCCTTACCCTATGACTCAACTGTCCCCTTCCATCCCCTCCTCCTACCAAATATGGCACCATTTCCAGAAGCTTCTGGGAGCTTCTCCAGCCAGCCAGGCATGCAGGCGCTTCCAAAGTTTTCTGAACTTTCCGAAGAACGACTACGCTTTCCTGAACTTCAGAAACCACTGTTTCTGGATCAAGGACTTCAAAATTCTGCGATTTCCAAATAATTCCAAAGATTTCATTTCAGCTATAGATTTGTGGGGGATTTCCCGGAAGATCGTTTTGAAAGTGAAGACACCACAGATTTCTTCTTTTTTGGAGGGGAAGCTGTCGGTGCCTGGCTGAGTGCGGAGCTGCAGTGGCCGGCCACCGAGTAGATGGGCGGACTGCCAGATGTACAAGCGAGCTAGCGCTGCCTGCTCCACTTCAGCTCCACTTGTAGTGCTCAAGAACATCCTGCTAGTGGAGCGGGCCACCCAAACTTGGGGCACTGGCCAGAGGTGGAGCAGCCACCCATCTACTCGGTGGACAACCAATGCAGCTCCACTCATAGCCAGGGGTACCCCCGGGCAATGCCACAGAGCTGCAGGCAGCAGCCTAGAGCATTGGGTGAGCCACCTGCAGCTCTATGGTGTGGGGAAGGGGGCACTGCATGGTCAGACCACGGGCTGTAGCAGCTGCTGGGTCCATGTAAACCCAGCACAGACAGGGCTGGCCACCTCTGGAGCAGGTCTGGGGATAGTCAGCCCCAGGTCTGTCTGAAGACACCCTATATTACATTACGGGGTGGGAATCATCATCTCTTTCCTTATTAAAGAGAGCCATTATGGTGTAGTGGTTAAGAGTGCAGTACTTGGACCAGGCAGTAGGGGGAGGCCCTGGTTCAAGGCTCACCTTAGCCATGAACTCTCTGGGTTACCTTGGGCCAGTCACAGATCGCTCAGCCTAACCTAACTCACAGGGTTGTTGTGAGGATTAAGAGTTGAGTTAGTTAATAAGTTAAAGAACTGTAAGCCACCCAGCCACATTCTCTCACAACATTTTCTACAAGCATCATTTTTAGAATCCTCTTGGACATTATAGCAAAAACCAAAACAAAAAACACCACCACATCACAAGAGAAGGGGGAAATAGTTAAAAATCAGAAGCTACATTTTTCAAATCTCTGCAGTGTTAAATTGTTCTTAAAGTGAAGATTGCTAGGTTTAAACTGCAGACATACCCAATATTGTATTATATTTGGACAAGTTATGCAAACTTAGTTCCCATGACAAACATCAGCATTGCAAAAACTGTCAAGTCATTCTGTTTTTTAGTGCAATACTCAGGCTACTGGTATGCAATATAAGCAAGTCTGAAAAATATATTCAGAGAGCAAAAAACCTTTGCCGACGCACCCCCACAATGAGACACAGAGGCAGTATTTGGTTTAAAACTTGGCCACACTTTATTTCACCAGATTCAATTAAGCCAGTGGGTGATTGCACAAGCAATATGGGTCCAGTATGCTGGCTACTTAATTCTTATTAACGTGTACTGACCGGGATGTACCTTCCCAAGTCAGTACTAACAAACCAATTTTTCCCTTCAACAGCACTCTGGCTCTGGCCGAAGGGAAACAGGCCCAACGGTGGGCTTGAGTAAGGAGGTGAGTACCCGCAAAGCCAGCAAACCGTTCGTGTACTTACTGGCCTCACCTGGTACGCCTCCCAGGGTGATGACCCCTGCGCGTACTGCTCTCCCTTCGCACAGAGTGTCGCCTCCCCATCTCTTAAGGAGATGACTCATCTTATCCTATTCTTACCCATTTATCCTACTGTAGCATACTGAACCCCCGCAAAGTGTGACAATCAATCCCTTTCTTTCTTCAACTCCAATCTTGCTATTACCAAATTCACTCTCCAAATATATATCAATAGATCCTTGATCGGTGGTTTTATCATTCTCGGGTTCCAAATTACCTTGCCAAACAACCTATTTAACCTAATTCGCACTGTTAAAGGGGCGAAACAAGCAACCCTAAAATTAGGCTAATTGCCAAAATTCCCCTTCGGCTCCATAATGGCAACCAGTAATACCACAGTACGAAGGGTGAGGTGGGTGGGGCTGACTTCTTGCGCCCTCACGCCGACTGAGGCTGTTCCTCGCGGGCCCCGCCCTCACTACAAAGGGCGGGTACCGCTCTTCACTTTTGGCGCGGCTCCTCTGCGCACGCGCCCACGGGTTGCCCTGGCAACTGGCCCTCCTAGCCGGGTCACTCTGCGCCCTGCAGACGGCTTCCTGTTTGCCGTATCTCCGACGGGGGGCGCAGCAATTGCCCCGTCGCCGGGATTACCACGGCGAAGGGGGACTTTGTTTGACAGAGGAGTTAAGGCTCTTATAAATTCAGCTATGCTGTGAAAAGCATGGAAATTGTAAGTTAAGGCTCCTGCCTTAACTTGTGCACCATGCAAGCAGTAAAGACGTTGTACAGTCTCGCATATTGTGCTCGCTAACAACTTAGACCAAGGCAAAGTGTGGGCGCATGGAACCTTTCAGACCTCAATCCTCTTCCTCTGCAGGTTGGGGGCAACACTGAAGCTGGGGACAGCAAGCTCTTCTCTGTCTTAGTATTATGTGTTTGATCTCTGTGACCACAATTTCTCCTTCATTTATAGCTCCTTTCTCAGGCAGCAGCTCAAGCGCATCTGCTCACTGTACAGGTGATTACAGGCAAGGGGATATCTGCCCTCTTATGTCATTCAGTGAGGTACTATACTGTATTATGGGTGTGGGAGGACTGATGGTAATACTGCTGCTTCCAGTCAGATTCCCCTGCTTCTGCACTAACTCTGCTTCGTTCCATATCCCCCCTTGCTCAGTACTCACAAAACATCATCCCATGGATTCCATACAGCTGCTTATTTTGGAATATCCTTTCTTGACATACATTTTTAGTGTGTCGTCGTATAATTTACGAAATTCCCACCTCAGAGGATCTGCTTTTCCAGTAAGACTAAGGCCCTTTTCACACAGACACGCTAACACTGATAAAATGGGTATTACAACATTTTATTATACATGCTGCAGGTGTGCTCTATGGGTGCCCAGCAACATGTATAATAAAATATAACACCCATTTGATCACTGTTAATGTGCCTGTGTGAAAAGGGCCTAAAAGTGAGTGGTCAGTCTTGGGAAATAATTATGGACACCGCCTATTTCAGCCACTCCTACACCACTCCCCCTTTGCTCCATGTAGTCAGTCTCCCGACCCGACGCTCTGGTAAGGACACATCTCTAACAATTTCCCCCCACTTTTTCCATAATATACTGTGTTTGTACTGCAATAGCATAGCAAATCTTCTAGATCTGCATTCAGACCTGCCTTCTTGCTCCAAGACACTTAACCCTCTGCTGTTTCAAAACTGCACTGTACTAATACAGTTGTAACAAAATAAATGTAAAAAATAAGTGTGATCGATTTCACCAGAAAGTGGAACAACAACTGGAAGGGGATACTGCTTTGCAGATCCCTTCTCACGGGTGCATTTCACTTGCAATTCCAAGCTTTCCGTTACATGCCTGAAGGAATTCAATGCAATGTACAATTCCTCAATGCATATAACCATTTATAGTCTCTCTCCTGACTCCATTCCTTTTCCCAGTAAGTTTCCTTTTCATCTCCAGCTTTGACAGTTTCACCATGGGGCAAAGCTAGGGGAAATTGCTTCCAAAGACCTCTCCTTTCAGAGAGCTTCCCTTGCAGCCCATAGCAGACTCCTCAGTTTTATGGAAAGGTCGGGGAAGGAGGGGAGATTGCTTTGCAGACCCCTCCTCATTGGAGCATTTCCCTTGCAGCTTTGATCTTTGTCATTTACGTTCCTAAGGGAATTCTACCTAATTCATGTAACATTTGTCAGCGCACCTAAGTTCATACAGTCTCTCACTTGACTCTATTCCTTCCCCAGGAAGGGGGGGGAAGGGGGGGCGGAAAGGGAGGAAGCCATGAAGAAGAAATGGAAAGATGATGAGGTGGGCTGGGTCCTCGCACCCAACATTCCACCCAGCCCCCCATCATTCCTGCCACTCCTGGTGGTCTCATAGCCATCAGTCCACGCAACCCCCTCATAATTCCAGATGCTCCAACTGGCTTCCTACCTGCTATTCTACTGTTTCCCTCCCCAATTTTCCATTTCCTCTAGGTGGCCTATCCCACTTTTGGCCTTTTTTTGCTGGCGCTCACCGTCTTTGACATTTCAGATCCTCCCCCACTCCCTTTGTTTCAGTTAAGCGTCAGCCATGTTATTCTAAGGTTTACTGCCCATTAATGACTATTGGCATTCCCAAATCCCCATTACTTTCAATTGGTATTCCTGTTGTCTCTATGGTTTTCAATCAGCATTCCTTGTGTGTTTCACCCACTGGGGAGTTTACTTGGCAACTGGAGCAGACAGCCAGCGAGTTTCCCTTTCATCCCCAGATCTGTTCCGTCCATAGCATGCAATAAACTCCCCTGAGGCAAAAAAAACAATAGCCTTCAATAAATGTCAACCACATCCATAAAACAATAGCCTTTGTGAAAGAATATCTCCTCACATATAACACAACAGAACATTAGTGAAACAGCTGCTTTTCTCACTCTCCCCATTTGGCAAAATGGGCACTTCAAAACATCAGAACTTCAAAACTATACAATGGATTTTAAAAAACTAAAATCATGAGATCAGTTCAGACTAGACTTGGATTTCCAAGCACTGCTAGCATTTCTTAATACTGCTTTCCATGAGCAAGAATGTTGCATAGGGGAGAAAATGTCATTTTGCCTCCAAAATTCAAACATTTTTTAACATTCTTGTTTGCCTGAAATTTGGTTAGATTCTGCACCTCACTTGAGCAATCCTCCCTACCAAATGTCACACTTAAAAGAACGATTACTACAATTTTTACATTACTTTGATAAAAGGGTTTCTTGGTGCTGATACTAGTAATTTGAGAAGTATTAATCCTCCACCCCTAGCAATTATGTGAAGTACATGGTGATTCAGTAGGGCAGAAAAAGTCTCTATTAGTATGAATTTGGAGCTGCTGAGTTACTTCACAAATGGCAAAGCCACATATAAAACAGTAAAAGTACCCAAAAAAAACTAAAAGTACCAAAATAAGCTTTTATGTTTGGTCATAATTTCTGTATACACCACATTACAGAAACGCCATTTTGATGTATTTTAATTACTTTATATTTTCCATCTGTAAATTGAAGTAACTTAGGTCATGCCGGATCTCAGTCCAGAGCACTTTGCTTCATGGCACACTGCATACATGCACTTATTTCCCCTGGCTCAGTTCAAGAAGACTGAAGGAGGGAATAGCTTTTGTTACAGATTCCTCCCCCCCTAGGGCTACTACTTTTTTCTAAAGCACTCAGAATACAGCACCCTACCCAGACTAAAGCATAATAAAATGGCAGCTTTGAGGGTGACCTAGTGCGAGAACCTGTTTGGCTTCCCACTGCTGTCAAAATGCTAAAGAGCAGCGACTGCTATGATGGGTTTTTAGGCCAGGGACACCGAGAGGGAAGAGGCAAAGGAACTTGTCTAGACAAACAGCTGCTCTGCAACAACTAGTGTCGTACACAAGTGCCAATTTGCTATGCTTTAGCATCCAGGCAGTGTGGGTAAGTTGCTTCCTAGCAACTATCCAGTGCAGGTGTGAATACAGGGCTCAAGGGCTATTTTCTGTGTCGAACATCATGATTCTACATTCTGATATCTCTGGATCTTACAGGATGAGCATCAAGTATCCTGCGTCCAATGTACAGCTAAGATCAGCCTTTTATAATTCCCATGACTGTGCATAGATGGCGACAAGATATTAGTTTCTAGAACAGTTGCAGTTCCAGGACTCAATTTTGCACTTACATGAATCTATATCAGTGTACTTTGGAGGGGAAAATGCCACATTAATGAAAAGCATTACATGGCAGCAGGATTAAAAAGTGGCAACTCTTTGAAGCCACTCAGAGGTTTGGAATGTTCCAATAATACTGCTAGTTTAGAGGGAATGTTTGCATCATATTGATCCCAAATATGAAAGAGACAGGAGACAAATACCATTTTTAAAATGAATTCAGCTGTTGGGAATATGCGAGCCTTCAGGCTACACAGAATGTTTCACAGTCAAAAGTGATAAATGCTAGGGGTGGGACTCTGGGCAAAATCTCAGTTATACCGGTTCTCTGTTCTCTCTAGTCTCTCAGTAAAATCCGATTTAAAAATGCAAAAAACCCGATACCGCCAATACTGAGAAAAGAACCAAGTTATCGGATTAATCCAAGAGGCCCCATTATTGGGTACTTTCAGTTCTTGGAAATGCCGAAAGTCCCATTCCTAATAAATGCAGTTATAACACAAGGCTACCACCACCACCACCACATGCAGTGCACATAACAGACGGTAATTTCAGACATTACGAAAACGCCGTTCACCACAGTGGATCCCCTGTCGTGGTGGCATTTCCAGGAATGTCTGTTTGGTCCCGGCCAGATGTTCACCATGATGAACCCACGACTGGGATCAAGCTGGACCACGGTTCTCGACCTCCGGCCGGCCAGAGGTCAAGAACTGTGGTTAGAGTGGCCACAATTTGGGGCGGGGACGGTGATGGCAGCGTTGCACATCTGCTCGCCAGCCCCATCCCGGAATCAGGCCCCAACCACGGGAAGGGGTCGGGCGCAGCGGCCTCATCTCCCTGTGGGCGGGCAGCTGCGCAGCCCTACTCCCACCCCGATCCCCCTCAGGGATCAGGCCGGCACCTCTAAAAGGACAGCCGGCCCTGATCACGGACTGGGATCCGAGATGGATCCTGATCCAGGGTTCAGCGTGGTGGGCCAAACAGCCCGTCACGTCAGAAATTACCCAGAGACACACCAATTTACTCTGAGGTCTCATGTGAAGTTTTCAAAATACAGTTTAAAGCAGGAGTGGGGCTGCATTGTCAGTCCCTGGGCTGCACTGTCAGTCCCTGGGCTACACATTAAAGAGCAATTATAAATTAATTATAATTAAGACTAGCGCATTAGGGAAATACATTTGTTCTCTCACGCACTCTCCTCTCTCTGTCTCACTCACACACACACACACACACACACACACACACTCATTCAAACAAACTCCCCCTGAATCATTCAAACACACACACACACACACACACACACATGGGGGCCAGCCCCCTGCCCACACGCCTGCTGCTGCTACTGCTACCACCCGGCCTCTGGCTGTTTGGCGGTCCCGCTCAGTGTGCACCTCTCTGGCTGCGTGCACACCAGCCATTCCCTCAATCTGGTATCCTGGAACCACATTTCCCAGCATTCCAGATTAAGGAAATGGCTGATCCCGGCATACACACGCACCTGGAGAAGAACACAGTGGGACATATGCAACTGCCACACCGCAGGTGAGTCTGAGGGAACGGTCTGTGTGGCCTGCAAAAGCCTGCCTGGGCCACAGAGAGGTGGGCACCGGGCCACACACCATTGAGTTAGGGTGGCAGGCCGGAGGGCTGAAGAAAATCACCTTATGGGCCGGAAGTGGCCAGCAGGCGGGGGTTTCCCACCCCTGGTTTAAAGTGTCAGATAACAGATTTCAAGAGATCAACAAGCTGAAAACAGAACCACATTCCCCCACCACCCCAAACAAAAATCATGACTTAATCACCATCTTCACCAGTGGGATTTACAGAAAATTCATTATGCTCTTCATTACATCATCCTTCCAGCAGCTTCTGAAGCTTTTATTTGTATTATTTCCTGTAGTGTTTGAATTCTCAATTTGCATATTAAAGAAACTAAAACTTAGGATGTTTTTGGTTCCACTAATACCAACACCCTACTCATCTCTCTCCTACTCCATTAATGCTAAGATTTAAGATAAAAAGATTTAGGACGCTGTGCATGTCTTGAATCCACACAAAAAAGGCAGATTTGGGGGGGAGAGGGGGGACACCTGAATCCTGTTATCTTCAGTATTAAAATCTAAGGTCAAATATCATCTCTGGTTCTTTGGCTGCTTGATAAGTCATCTGCAATACTTACGTGCAGAAGACACGCATTGAAGATTCTGCCTTTTCATATTTAAAAAGCAGTCTCTTAAAAAAAGAACATTGCCCCATCTTGTTCCACATCGTATTTTTCAGCTTCCCACTACGAGATATACTTCCTGTCTTATAAAACATTCAGCTGTGTTGGAAGCCAAAAAGATTTTTAAAAATCCAATCCAGTTTTGTGTTGAATCAATCAGAAGAGTTCTTATTAAATACAAGAAATGTTCATCAGACAAGAGATAAATAGGGTTTTAAAAACCATTCCTACAAAGACAAATAGAAAGCTTTCTGGGAAGAGCTCAATCAATTTATGTTGTGGCATTTAAGAGTTATCTTCCAGATATTAAAACAGAATATAAGTTGGTGCTACATTTTATTCGTAAAACTGCAGGACGTTTTGCTACCACCACCACCTTTGCTACTACTGACAACAAATTCCCCTAGCAGCAGAGAGACTGCTTCACCTCTAGTGGACAACACTGAAAAAAAAATGAGAAATCCAGTCAATTTCACCCTGCTACAGGTTGAGGAGGCAGGGACAACAATAGAGGCATATACTGAAACTAGCGACTGAGAGCTTGTCTGGACAAGTGACAAATCACTGCAGAGTACTTTACTCGGTGCCCGTGGCACACACACAACTCCTGCATTCTGTGATAGGTTTATCCATGGGATGCAGGAGAGACTTACCGATTCAAACAGTTGCACTTTATCTTGAAGTAATTAATATACAAATTACCCAGGGTTAAGCAGAGTGTCATGTGAAAACTGTGGTTATCATAGATTAACTTCCTCATCAAACAAGCCCCGAGTTGGAGAACTCAAAACCCAAGGTGATAGGAGAGGCAGGTTCAGAAGAGAAGCCTATATGAGCTATTGAGGCGAAGGAAAGCAAAGCATATACTAAAAAGATTTTCCATCTTAATGAAACTATTGTTTCAGTGTAGCCTACCATATAAAGTGCTGGAATTGCACCTGGGAGACTCAAGTTCAAATCCCAGCTTAGCCATGAACTCACAGATGGCCTATGGCACATCATAGGCTCTCAGGTTCAGTTCCCCCATCTGTAAAATGGGAATGTATGTATCCTCATCTCTTGTTCTGCTCACTTGTCCATCGTAGACTGTAAAGCTCTTGGAACAAGGACCTCTCTCGAATTACAATGGTTCAGCAAGAGACAAACTGTTTGCACTATATAAATAATCATACTGGGTTTAGTTGGTGACTGCTATTCTAGTTGAAGCTGGCTTTCCTAGAGAGGCACCTGGGTGTTTCCAGGGAGACTCAGACAAGACCAGAAAATATAAACTCTTTTCATTCATGTGACTCAGCAAAATCAGATCTACTGTATACAATGAATATTCAGGAAACCATTCTACATTTCCTGACTCCCAACTGGGAAAAGACTGAATGAAGAAAAATAGTTTGTGCCACATTAAAAAAAAAAAGATATATTTTTTTAAAGAGTGCCTTCAGGTTTGTTTTCTCCTTGGTTTTCAAGTATTCTCATGAGGTCTCTCTGGCAAAAAGTCCCATGTTCCTACCTGGGTTCTGGGCCTTTACATATCTATGTGCCCCTGTGGTCTGGATTGAGTAGGCCCATTCATAAAGGACCCTGTCACATGGCAAGGATACACCTGCAGACATTTCTGGCTGTTGAATCATTGACTCAGGTATTTCAAAATACCTCACCCAGATTAGCCAAGCCCTCTGGCAACAAACCAATCGTACAGAGCTGGACTGACCATAAAAAGCCTGGGGTGGCCCATGGCTTGCTAAATCTCCTCCTTAGAGCTACAGTCAGAAAACACAGCTCCAGAACTAAGTACAGTGCCATATGTGGCTAAAATCACCTGGCCCTCAGCACATGGAGAAGGAACCTGAGTAAATAACTTAGTCTGTCTAACCTCTAACCAGGGACAGTCTAGGCCAGATGCGATCCAAATTAGCCACTGAGCCCAAAACCTGATTAACTACTCAAGATTTTGTCCTACCCTTTCCTACCTTAATACCAGCTTGCTTTTTTAATCCTGACTAGTAAAGCATAAGCGTCTTTGTTTTCTTTTTACCCATCTGTCTGTCTGTTTGTGTGCGTGTGTGTGTGTGTGTTTTATTGTCAAGATACATCTCCTTCAGCCTGCTAGGCACAACTACTGGAAAAAAGAGAAGGAATCCACCCAAGGAAGGGGGACACACACACACACACACCACTGGCTCGTCCACAGTGGCTTCTAGCCAAGTTAAGCAACCCTTAGTTATCCCAAGGGTTTCTTCCCCACATAAGGAAAGAATGCCAGAAAAAGGAGAACCAGGGCATGCCTTTTGAGATGCTTGTACTCTTGTAACTACCCAAGGCTCGTGTAGCCCCAACTGCACAGACCCCCACTATAATTGGAGTCCCAGTGGTGGCAGCAATACCCATGTTTTGGGGGGGCTGCCAGCAGGTGGGGAACCAGCTAGACTCTTTCCCCTGCTGGGACCACTGGCTCAGAGTTTTGGCCTGGTGCAGTGAGGTAGGTGGCTCAGCCCTAGTACCCCCTACTGTGCTGCCAGTCTCCACCTCTGGTTAAAAAAGCATTACATGTGGATACTTTTTCAGTTGCTTAAAGACACAAAATAAAACCTTAATTTAGGTGTTTTTGAATGAACTCAAATGCTGCTCAGAGTATCATTTAAAGCTTTTTCATGGCTATAAAATTTCTACTAGTTCTCTGCCAGAACTAGTAGAGGGTAAGGAGGAGTGGGGGAAGTCTGGGAACGACTCCTCTAGTCCCCACAGTTTGCATCAACACCAGAAGCACATGCCTCTATTTGATGATCAGGCTCGCTGAGGTTGTTTTCACACAGCTCATATTTAAAATTCCAGATTCTTAATCCTGGGTTCCTGTTTACCCGGGGGAGTGGGGGGAAGAGAAGAGAAATCAAAATGCTAATTTCCTGGTCAGAGCTGCAGAAAGTGCTGACAACCATAGAGACGTTCCTAGGTAGCGAGGATATTTGCTCTACCTACTAATCTCTACGCTCAATTCAGATTTACAGTTTACACAGATGTTAACCCAGGTTCCGGGTTAAATAAATCCTTGAAAAAGAGGATTAAATAAACCTGGGTTTAACCTTAACCCAGATAAATTTAAACTAGGATTAGGTGTTTATAGACATTTAAACCTGAGTTGAGAGATGTTATTCCGGATTTAGCATCTGTGTAAAAACAGCCAGTATCTGCTCTGCAGCATCCAGGACTTACCACTGTCAAAGAAAAGATACTATGTTAGTTGGACCATTCATTTACAGTAATACGAAAGTTGTTACATGGACGTGAACCTGTATACAAGAGCCATGTGACTGGGTCACATAACACATAGTCAGAAAAGGTCACAATGCAGAAGACTGCTTCTAAAAATAACCCCCAGTCCCAAACATTTTATAAAGTTGTAGAAAACAAGTAGTTCCAGCTCTAGCTTTCCCTGCTATATTCATCATGTGTAATTCATGCTAAAAATTGTGTGTCCATTATAATCCATGGTTAATACTGCCTAAAAATTGGTGACATCTGGAGATTTTCAACTACCCTATATGGAGGATTGCAGTAAACTGGTTCTCAACCTCCTTTCCTGCCTCCTCCAGCAACCATACAGCCTTTTCAAAAAAGTATTATTTTCTCTGGAATACACCCAGTGGTGGACACAAACAAGAATCAAGTCAGTATCAGCTTTACCCAAAACTTCAAGCAGTCCGTAACGTTATTATTTCATTTCACTTTTACCCCACCTATCTCTGCCTCCAGTAGCTTTAGGCAGTTTACAAAAGATCGTAAGTACAGTATAAAATTATATCAAACATTCAAAAATGGTTCTGGGGGACTTCAATATCCACGCCGATGCTGGTCTTGTTGGGGTGGAGCGAGAGTTCATGGCCGCCATGGCAACCATGAACTTGTCCCAGGAAGTTATCTGCCCGACCCACGTGGGGGGACATATCCTCGACCTGATCTTCGGTTCTGGCCTTGAGGCGGGGGGTCC
>QEPC01008797.1:1570050-1606968 GCA_003113815.1 Sphenodon punctatus
GGGGGGGGGTTAGTTCCCCCACCTATTTTTGATTTTTGGTTTTTAGACTGTATCTTAGCCCTGTTTTAATATTTTATAATATTTATGAATATTTTAAAGTGATTTTATTGTATTTAATGTTTGCAAGCCGCCCCGAGCTGCATGGCAGGAGGGGCGGGGTAGAAATTTATAAAATAAATAAATAAATAAATAAAAATACAATATGCAATATAAAACCAATAAAAATATTTAAAACAAAAAAACCCATTCTGATGTGCAAACAGAAACTCAGAAAAACACACCCATCCACCTTTAACCCTCCCCAAACCCTATCACTGAAAGCCTGGCGGAAGAGTCATGCCTTACAGTGGTGCCTGAAGGCGAGAAGGTTAGGGCTGAGACGGACACCTACTGGGAGCGAGTTCCACAATGCAGGTGCAGCCAATGAGAACGCCCACCTTTCAGTCCCCACCAATCTATAGTGCAGAACCTCCATGAGGGCACCCCCCAATGACCACAAGGGCTGCCCTGGGTTGCGGGAACTGAAGCAATCCTTCAGACAGGCGGGGCCCAGGCCATGTAGGGCTTTATAGGTTAAGAACCAGCACCTTGAATCAGGCCCAAAAGACAATAGGCAGCCGGTGCAGAGCCCAGAGCATCGGTTGAATGTGCTCCCAGTGGCCCGTCTCCGTAAGCAGATGGTCTGCAGCATTCTGCACCAGCTGCAGCTTCCGAACAGTCACTATGGGCAGCCCCACGTAGAGAATATTACAATAATCCCGCCTCGAGGGGACAAACGTATGGATGATGGTGCCATCGGAGTCCAAGACATACGGAAGAAGCCGCCACACCAGATGTAGTTGGTGGAAAGCACTCCTGGCCACAGCTGACACCTGGACATCCATTTACGTGTAAATGTTCTGTCACACCTGGTAGAGTCGAAGCCAGGAGTACGGCTTGAGGGGGGTCCGTGGTCAGTGTGTGGGACGGCAAAGGGGTACCCACACGCACAAAGTGCATGGGGATGGCTTCAAAATGAGCGGTTCCCAGCATGGCTGCCCAGTCCATGGAGGTGGCCACCCTGGCCCACTCCAGATTTTTCAGGAGTGCTCCATGCATGGCCATGGGAACGTGCCTCCCCACACACCAACTTTAAACGAGCTAATTCCCCGTGGACTGGGGGTCCATGCATGGATGCATCTTGTTTAAAAACATTCAAAGTCATTCACCCAATTCTCCTTACAGTCAATATGACTTCCCAAGTAAGACCGCTCCACAAAATACCTGCCCCCCAACACCTAGATTCAAGGCCTCCAACCCACTGAGGCAATGCCAATTCTTCATTTCCCCCCTGCCTATCAGTAATCCAGAACTTATTACTGCATGGAAATCAGACACATTAAAGGCCAACCAAGTTGTCACAGTCACAATTGGTCCACGGCAGCTATCGAGCTCTATCCAAGTATCTGCCTCGCCCAACTTTCAAAACGAGGTACTAAGTGTCCTGTAGACATGAATCTGACTTCACTGCTTCTGGCTTAAAACTATTTGTTTGAAACTGAATTTGAAAGTCACTGGATCTTCTCCCTAGACAGACTGTAGACAAAGGATTCCTCAAACATGCAGCAAAGTCACATGAAATACTTCTGAATGAAATAAAGATTTGTATTTTATATTTCAATTTTAACTTTTTAAAACTTTAACTCACAATTGTGGAGAATAAAGAAAGATATAGGCTGCTTCCCCTCCCTCTATGGTTCAGAACTCTGACAGGGTTGAGAATGTGCTAGTCAAGGTGGAAATAGTCTTCTGTCACCATTCCCAATCTCTTCATCCCATACAATCCCTATGTCCATCAGAAACCTCACATTCATAAAAGGAAAATAGGAGAAATCACCATATTTATTTATTTAATTTCTTTAGACTTATTAGCCGCTCCCTCCTGCTACAGCAGCTTGGGGCGGTTCACAACAATTTAAATATATAAAAATATCAAAACAAAACAATAGAAAACAACAGCATAAAAACAATAAAAACCCAAATCAGAGCTAAAACCCACTCCCATCCCCCAAACCCAACCTCCCACCCATCACCTGTCTCCCTTGCAGTAGGCCTGGTGGAACAGCCAGGTCTTACATTGTCTTCAGAAAGAGGGGAGGTCTGGAGACAGGTGGACCTCCGTTGGGAGGGAGTTCCATAGCCACGGTGTGGCCACCAAGAACGCCCTCCTCATCGTCGCCAACCCCAATACCCAGGGGACTTCGAGGAGGGCACTCCCAGCTGACCCCAGAGGTTAATCCAAGGCCTGGAGGGCGAGGCGATCCTGCAGATAGGCGGGGCCCAGGCCATTTAGGGCTTTATAGGTCAAAACCAACGCCTTGAATCAAGCCCGGAACACTATCGGCTGAAATCACCCAAAGACAGGTCCCTACCCACAAAGGGCTTACATTCTAAAGAGAGACAAGGAAGGGGAAGAGGACAAGGGAGAGTGAGAGGTGATCAGGAGAGACAAGGATACATTTACAAGATTGTAGATGCATGTATTTAACTTAGTTACATGCAGGAGATTCTCACCACTCATGAGCAGCCAGGGAAATCCTGACGGAAGAGGCAGGTTTTCAGGAGAGACTTGAAAGTTGGGAGAGAGGGAGCAGAATGAATGTATCCAGAGAGGGAGTTCCAGGCATGGGGGGCAGCGCGAAGGCATTTAGAGGAGCAGGGGAGTCGCAAGCAGCCACGAGTGTGGGCAGAGGAGGAACGAAGGATGGGATTTTCAACATTTCAAGTTGTATGGGGCACTGTGGATGGAAGAATTAGGAGTGGTGACAGGTAATTCCAGTCTTGATTTATACAAAGGAGAGGGGAAGGGAAAGCAACTTCAGCTATACGTTTGTGTCAGAATTTTCTTCTGGTATTTATGTGTCAACATGGATGCAGAGCTCAACACATTACAAGACATTTTCCATTGTAAACTGGTGCGCATGACTGCATAAAGTGCATTGAATGTGAGCATGCCATGGCACACACAAAGCAGCCCCTCTTGTCTGCACACTTCTCTTCCAAGCATGCAGGTAGCTCCTGTAAAAATGCAGAATTCCTACAGTGATTCTGTGGCTGCTTTGTTAACCATGCTTCTGCCCTGAAATTTACATCAATAGTGGCTAAATGAAGTACTTTAGGTCAGGCCCGGGGATCAAATGCAGCCCACAGTAACCTCACTAGCGAACCCAGTCAAGCTCCTGAATCTTGCCCCTGTCTGCAAGCACTGAAAAACTAAGCTCGGAGTAAGGGAGTAGAGAGGAGGACACACACCCTTCCTATTCCTGAGCCTGCTTCCTAAGCACCCCAACCCCAACTTTTATGCAGCCCTCGGAACTTGTACTGATTTTCAAAGTGGCCCCTGTGGAAGGGAAAAAGTTCCCCACCCCTGCTTTAGACATTATCACACCACACCTTGATGCGGTGAGGTTTCATAGTTCAAAGACCTAATTCTCCCAGAAATCTAGAAACTAGAAGTCTTTCAAGGTGTCAAGAAACTTCTAAGGCTGTTCCTACGGACACATGAAGTTTGGTGTGAGAAATATACATAAAAAAGGACCTCTTGTAGATGGGTTACAAAAAGACATCAAAAACTCTTACTCAAGAGTTCTGAAGTCCCATTTTTCTAAGCAAAACAAGTGGTCATTATTATACACAAACAACTTACCCAAAAAATCCAATCTGCTTCCAAAGTTTAAAACTTTCTACTGCCTCTATACATTACGTAGCTCCAGACACTCGAAGCAATCTTTCCCAGCTTTCACCAAATATCTGGTGTAATCCTAGGCCATGTTCCAAAGAACACTTAAAAACTGATTTAAGCCTTAACTCAGATACCGTCCACACGAACAGCACTTTAAACCAACGGTATTCAGGAGAAAAAATGGGGAGGACATTTGTTTATTTAACTGATTTAATCGTTTGTGTGACCTTCTTGATGCAAGCAAGATGGAGTTCAATCCTGGCTTTCCTTGCACACAGCCTGCCGAAGCCATCTGTCCTCTTCCCCCAGTCCCAGGTGGGTCTGCTGCTGCAGCAATGGCACCACTAGGGAATTAGTTTAATTAAACTGATTTAGTTACTTCTGTTTAGCTGTCCATCTGAACACTTCAGAAGTTGGGTCATTAGTTTAATAAAACTAATTTAAACAACTTCAGTTTTAACCTGTTCATCAGAGCATGGCCTTAGATACAGCTCCCCTACCATTCTACCATAGTAAAATCAGCAGCACAGAGATGATCTGTTAGGCAGTGTGTTTAAGGCAGATGTTTGTTCTGCAATATTGAAGGAAGTCAGCTAATTAAAAATAACCTCACTAATGAACCCAGAAGCTTGCCTACAGATTGGGTGCTTGACTATTCTATGAAAGAAAGAAAAATCTCTCCTTGTACGCACTGTAGGCTGAAGCTATTAGTGTAACAGTGCACAATAAGCCAACTTCACTTGGCAGGATCCTAGATCATCTATTCAGTCTGGTAAAATAGGACAGAGATACTGCCATTTTTCATTAAAGAAATGCCAGCTCAACTCAGTAAGTTTGCGACTCACCGGTGTACAGCAAGAGCTCTTTAGCGGTTCCTTCATAATATGGAGGTAGCTGCATGGCTCAACAGCATTTAAGACATAGATTCTGTAACAGCATTCATAGACCAGGCATCAAAGTTTATGACCTTCTTGGAGAGAAAATGCCGACAAAAAAAACCTCTAGAGCTGTATCCAGACACCACAGACCCTAAGTGTGGCAAAACCAAGTTGCCTCGGGTTTAATCACGACAGTATTTTTGCAATAACTAAGCGGATCTACCATGTGGTAACTGCACCCCAACTCCCAAGCAAAGTAGAAGTGTTGGCATGGATAATTGTGACATGAGAAATCACCCTAGGACCTTAGTACAATCTGCATTGGTGTGAATTCACTTCTATTCAAATAAAATAGAACATATTTTAAAACATCTATCAGAATCTGGAAGGGAAAAAAAGTTAAATATCCACTTCATGAGCACACAATATGTTGGGATGAATAGCGCTTTCCATGGTACTTACTGGTCTCAATTGTCATATTTGTTTAAATAATGAATGTACCAATTAATTGGTATTTTTTAGTTGCTTTATTATCTGATCCAGAAAAGCACAAGACATTAAACCATTAACCAGCTTTTCAGCAACCCAAGAACTCACAACAATGGGTGTTTTCAGACAAGCACCTCCCCACATATTACCCACTGGATACACATAGCAACCAGTGGGCAGTGGGGGGGGGGGGGCTTTCACAACCTCTATCATTGGCTGTTTTCAGACAAGCACCTCGCCACCCAATTACCATTTTCTTTGGCAGACCAAGTTTTGTACTAATGTGAGAAAAGTTTTACTTTCACAGATTACACTAGTTAGAGATTACTAAATTTTACTGCACTACTGAAACAGTAAACAGCATACACATTGCACACCGAAACAACAGTCCCCAGCATTACATTTTCTCCCATTTTAGCTGTTGGTGCCTGTTTCTTGGATGTTTCTGTAAATACCTTAAAAAAAAGAAAACAACTTTGAGACTTAATTTACATAATTTCTTGACCATCTGTTTCTCCACTTTCTAGGTGGCATCAGATGCTGCATGCATAAAGTAGATAAAATTGGTATCTTGAAGAGTATATGAAGCCAAGAGATTTTAATACAAAATACTGTAATTACAATTCTGAAGCATTTCTCTAAACAGCTAAAAAAAAGTTAACCTGCATTCTCACATACCATGGCAAAGTTTTATGTTACAGTGTGTCCCAAATGCTAGTGAGTTTAACTACTAGCACGGATTTCTAGAAAAGATAGCACAAAGCAATAAACATTACAGTATTTTTTAAATGGACACTTAAGAAACCAATCCTCGGAGTGCCCCACCAGCACAAGCCCCATCATGCCAACAGAGCTCTTTGAGGATTACGTGTAAATAGCTAAAGGGAGCAGAGCATGCAAATGTGAGGGGGGAAAACTGTCTGAGTCCAAGCTTTACAACCTTGACAATGTCCTTCAAAAAGATTATAAACGAGACCATTCACCACGACAGCAGAAGGTGCATGTATAGAGCAATAAAATTTCAGTCATTTCCATTCCATTACTTTACAAACCACTTTGTAGTCATTTATTCTGTAACATAATTGAAAGCATGGAATGATGGTCTCATTTTATTTGCCAAAGCCCAATAGAATTCTTTGTATTTCTTTTAAGTCATCCTACTAAGAGAGTTTGTATATTTTTTAAAAATAATGCTTTTTAAAGAGAGGTTTAAAAGGAAATTATATACACAAAGAAATAACATTTATGCCTGAGAAGAGCTCACTAGCTATTATTAAAACCAACACACAATCACTGTAATAGACGGAAGGATTTTTAAAATCAAAATTTATATTTTACATTTGCTAATGCTTTGTGTGCAGCAAGTTGACTATTCCCCTGGAGGAAGAGTTTTTTGAGATACATAAAGTTAGTGAACGTTTTAGAAAATTTAGATGCAAGAATGAGTTTTCATCTCATTTATAGAGGAGGAAATCACAAAACAAAAGACCTTGATTCTACTAACTGCAATTTCTCATGCGGGAGTTAACAGAAATCAAGAGGGCTGCATGTTTGCATAGAATTAGTTGTTCATTTTGTAAGCCCCTTAGGGAAGGGGCCAGTCTAATTATTGATTGTACAGTGCCAGGTACACTGCTTACACTTTATAAATAAAATAATAAATAATAACCACCACCACCTAAGGGCCAAGTCCACCTCCCATTGAATACAACACGCAAATGAGAACATCATACTTCTCCCCAGATCTTTGGATGCTACCTTCAGAAATATTCTGGACATAGTATGATGTGGTTATCTTTTCAGACATGGAATCAAGGCCAAGGAGTAAGAACATTTTCTTCTGTAAGGATCCTTGCAGCTATCCAGTGATTTTTCATCTTGCTGCAATGTAGATTCCTCTTGTTCTTATTCAGCCCATCTCTGTTTGCTTCACTTGCAGCTGCTACTATGGTCCTTGCAAATTAAAGTCAGTCTGGAGAAACATATACAGGCAGAAGCCCTTCAATAAATACAAATTAAGATTTTTCATTTTGTGCTGCAAAGATTCCAATGTTTTGGGATACAACCCTAAATGGGGATCATGACATCTGTGGATGGGGGTCGCAATTTTGTATATTTTGAATGTCTTCACTGCTGCCAAGGATTGTAGAATTCTATGTGTCTCAAACTGAGGTCATACAGACAAAGAGTTTGGAAAACCACTGCGCTATATCAAAGACAATGTTGTTGGCAGAAAAGACTACAACTTTAAAGAAACAAGAAAACAAAAAACAAAAATCAGTTGCAAGTCTTTGTCCGCTGCTCTATGGTTAAATCTTTATCATTTGAATGTCTGTGATAACACACTGCTTTTGAATTAGCTAATACAGAAAAGCTTCTAAATCAAACAGACATGACGCTAGCCACCCTTGGTGGTCATTTATGCATGTTGCAGGGCTGCATAGGGCACCAATACAGCCCTGCAACATGCATAAATAACCGCCAAGGGTGGTTAAAAGGTGGTTAGCTAGCGTCATGTCTGTTTTTACCCTTGATTATCACTTCAACTACATTTCAGTAATGAAAGCGACACTTAGCCAGTTTTACATAGAACGAGAATCTGTTACCAGATTAGCCTTCCCGAAGTGTCTATATTTTAGAATACCTTCCTTGACAGTTCAAAACTAGGCCTTGTTCAATGTCAAATTGTTATTTATTTCACCAATACTCCTGGCTTCTATTATTATTTATACAGCACCAGTAACGTACATGGCACTGATCACTAATTACAGACGAGTGCCTGTCCACCAGGCTTACAATCCAGGATGGACAAAGGAAAAGAGAACATAGGAAGAGACAGGGATACATTCATGAAGTTGCAGATGCGCGTGCTTAACTTAGTTACAGGGAAGAAGGGGACTTTGGCAGGGAGTAAAAGGCAACGAACAATCTGTGGGAATGAGCAACTAGGGAAGTCTCACAAAAGAACACTGAAAGTTTGTAAAAGTATGTAGAATTCTCACTATAATATCAAACACACTAACCAACAATACTGTAGGGAACAAATGGGAAAAGAAAGTGCATTTCAACACTTACTACCTTCCACTTCCAACACTAATCTACATCCAGATTAGATTGTATTATTCATACCCATTGAAAATACTGGATTCCTAAAAACATGGCACTACAGAACGTATGGCAAGCTTTTTGAAAGTAATTGTGCCTAAATGTTTGGAAATGCCAATGTTTAGTATGCCAGAATTGTCCTCATTTGTGCAACCTTAAGACATTTAAGTTTCCCCAAGGTTAACCACAAAACTTCCATCAAGTTCTACTGTGCCCACACTTTATGCAACTCAAGACGATAGCAAAATATTAGGTGGTGCTTCACTGTTGGTTCTCTTCTTCAGTTGAAGAATGAATCAAGGTTACTTCCAGTCAAGAGGTTGCAGGTGCACATGCTTAGCTTAGTTACACAGAGACAGGGACCTTGCATAAATCTGGAAGGGGACTAAGGGACTGAGGAGCTAGAAAAAGCCTGGCAGAAGAGGTACGTTTTCAGGATGGATTTCAAGGTTGGGAAGGAGAGAACGTATTCAGGGAGGGAGTACCAGGCATTGGGGGGAGGGGCAGCAAGGGAGAAGGGGCAAATATTTTTCAAGGAGCAGGGAAGTCATGAGTAGGCAAGGGTGGTGGCAGAGAAGGAGCAGAGTTCCCGCACAGGAGTGTAGCAGGAAGCAAGTGCATGGAGATTGGAGGAGGCAAGGCCATGAAGAGCGCTTTAAGACAAGGATTTTCTGCCAAGTGTGTTCAGGTACAGGGAGCCAGCAAAGAGAGGGGAGGAAAGCTGCAGTACATGATCAAAGCTGTGGACGAGATGGATGACCTTGGCAGCAGGGTTTTGACCAGAAGTGAGGGGGGCAAGTTGAGGGGGCGAGGGAAGGCCAGTAAGGAGGTTGCAGTCAGGGCTCCATGCAAGATGTGGTACCACAATTTGCAGATTCTACAGATTCCAGCCGAAACATGAAAATTCCCTGTAGAATTTCTCTTGTCCAGTGACATTAGTGCATATAAGTCAACTGATTGGCTCCCATGCTGTGATGTCACCCATCACTGCAGACTCCTCCGGTTGGCTTGTGTGCAGTGATTGACAGGTAACATCACAGCGCAAGAGCCAATCAGTTGGCTTGCACATGATGTTGTCACTGTCACCCATCTGGCCCTGGTGCACTGCCCCTCCCAGCCCAGTGGTGGCAGCAGGAGGAACTCACCAGGTGTGTGGTAGAAACCCACTCTTCCTGAAGACCCAGAGTCCTGGAATGCCTTCTACTGCTGGACACCGGGGCTCCTAAGCAGCTGTGGCAGGAACCTCGGAGTTAGCTGCCAAAGCCGGTGACCTTAAGACTTGGAGTTTGGGTGCATGTACACCCTCTTTTCTGCCTGGAGGCATGCCAAACTACAATTCCCAGCATGCCTCCAGGGAAAAAAGAGGGCACGCATGCACCAGAACTCCATGCTTTAAGGTCACGGACTGTGAGAGCTAACTCAGATTCCTGATGCAGCTGCTTAGGGGCCTTGATGTCTGGAGGCAGCAGCAGCGAGTGCTTCAGTCTTAGTCTTATTTGTCTCTGTTACTTCTTTGTAATTTGTTTAAGTACTTTCTCTTGGTGTTTTAATACAAGTTAAGTAACTTTAAGCTAAGAGTGAGTGTCTTTTAACATAGGACGAATTTTTATTTAAATCATTGGGTCTCACAGGCCGTTTTTAGACGAGGCGTTGAAAAGCACCTCCTGAGCCGCATGTTAAGGGAGAAGCAGCACCGCGCTGCCGGAAGTGACGTTCTCCCCATTGCCGGCAACGGAAGCAGCTGGAGACACAGAGCTTTGCAGAGGTGCGCCGCGTCTCCGGCCGCCGCCATTGCTAGCAACAAGGAGAACATCACTTCCAGCAGCGCGGCACTGCTTCTCCCTTAATGCGCGGCTCAGGAGGCGCTTTTCAGCGGCCTCATCTAAAAATGGCCACACAATAGCCATTGGCCACACCCTCCGCTCCTTCAAATCCCTCCTCAAGACCCACCTTTTCCATGCTGCCTTTCCCAATGCCCTCTAGTCTTTCCCCTTGCTCTTACTGTCAGCCCTCCTCTGCTGACTGCTGCTACCGACCACCTTGTAACCAAGCCAAGTACACGCACCTGAGACTTCGCATCCGCCTGAATGTTTGTTTGTCTTCTCCCATGTCTCGCCCGCTGTCCCCTCTCCCTGTCTCCCCCTCCTTGTCTTTTAGATTGTAAGCCACAGGCAGGGACCGCATCTGATTGTATGTTCTGTACAGCGCCAGGTTGCAACTGGCGCTTTATAAATGTTTAATAATAATAATAATAATAATAGCTAATAGATCCTGCTTAACTAGGTGATTTACCCCAACCTAGGCTATAGTTGCGATGGGCATGGGAAGGGCCCCCAAGCCAAATGAGAGCTCGCGATTCGTGAATTTTCCACAGAATCCCCTTCCCCCTACAGAATCTCCAGCCCTGCTTTTCCCAGTGTGGAATTTCCAGCCTGCACAGGGGAGGCAGGAGATTCCATGGCGGGAGGGGGATGAATAAACCCTTGGGGCTTCCCCTCCCCCTAGCCTGCACAGGGTGGGTGGGTCACTTGATCGGCAGTTCTTTCTGGTCTCCCCCCCCCCCCCCCCGTGCCTGGCAAATAAACACACCTAGATGCAGTGGCGGCAGCAGCTTCATTCAGCACTCTTCAGCCACTTCCTGGTCCCTCCCAAAGCAGTACATCCAGATGACATCATCCAGCTGTGTCACTTTGGATGGCCCTGCTGGGAGGTGGACAGAAGAAGCGGCTGAAGAGCACTGAATGAAGCTGCCGCCGCCGCTACTATTATAGGTTTGTTTATTTACAGGGGGAGGGAGGGGGAGAGTCCTGGCAGCCCCACATCCCACCCAGTGCAGCCTGGGGTGAGAGGGGAACTGGGCCCTGTGCTGCATCTGGGAGGATGGGGAGCCCAGTGCGATGAAATGCAGAATTGGGTCCCAAGCTTCCCAGACTCGTGTGGAATTTAAAAAAAAAAAAAATCTGCAGGAGAATTAGGGTCCTGGGCATAGGGAGGAAGAGATATTATCAGGGACATCAGGAGAGGCACATCGTGTTTGTTCCCATGTCCTGTTCCCCTCCTGTCTTGGGATATTTGGAGATTGAGGCCAGTGGGACCCCTGATCTAAAGCTGATGCTGCTTAATGAGAGGTCAGTGGCAAATAAATCATCATAAAAGACATAAGAAGTGCCATACTGGGTCAGACCAGTATTCCAAGTAGCCCAGCATCATCACAGTGGCTTGGGAAAAGCACCCAACAGGTCACAATGGGGGATCCATTCCCTGTTGTTTCCCCCCAGCTCTCATCATGTTCCCTGATCCTGTCTGGCTAATAGCTGCTAATGGACCTATGTTCCAGAAACTTGTCCAAGCCTCTTTTAAACTCACCTATAGTACTGGCCCTTACCACAGTCTCTGGCAGTAGATTCCACAACCCAATTATACACTGAGTGAAAAAATATTTTCTTTTATTTGTTTTAAACTTCCCACCCATGAGTTTCATGGAGTGTCCCCTAGTTCTAGTACTAGCTCAGAGGGTAAATAACTGATCCTTGTTTATTAGTCCCACACCACTTGTGATTTTATAGACCTCTATCATATTTCCTCTCAGTCACTCTTCTCCAAGCTGAAGAGTCCCAAACTATCAAGCCTCTCTTCATACGGGAGCCCTTCCATGCCCTTGATCATTTTTGTTGCCCTTCACTGCACCTTTTCTAGTTCAGTTGTGTCTTTTTCGAGATGGGGAGATCAGAACCACTCACAATATTAGAGGTGCAGTCGCACCGTTGATTTATATAGAGGCATTATGACTTCCTCCGTTTTATTCTCTATCCCCTTCCGAATAATTCCTAACATGGTTTTCTTTTTTGACTGCTGCCGCACACTGTGCTATGGATTTCATTGTATTGGCTACAACCACTCCCAGATCCTTTTCCTGAGTGGTAACTCCTAGCTTAGTACCCAGCATTGTGTACACATAATTTGGATTATTTTTCTCTATGTACCTCACTTTGCACTTGTCCACATTAAATCTCATTTGCCATTTAGATACCCAGGTATCCAGTGTCGTAAGATCCTGTTGCAGTTCCTCACAGTCTGCTCGTGTTTTAACTACCTTGAATAACTTGGTGTCATCTGCAAATTTGATCACCTCACTCTTAACACCCTTTTCCAAGTCAATAATAAATAAATTAAACAGCACTGGTCCCAATACAGATCCCTGAGGCACACCACTTTTTACATCTCTCCATTGTGAAAACTGACCGTTTAGTCCTACCCAACCTAATCAACCACCTTTGATCTTATTCAGGATGAAGCCACTGACCTCATATGCATTAGGATCAGGAGTCGGGGGTGGGGTGGGGCGGGGCAGTGAACTGCAAGGACACAATGGTCCTTCAATGGTATCCGATGCCTGACTTGCCAATTTTGAGCGTGTCCACCTTGTGTTGGAATTGGCCAGGGATAGACTGGGGATTCTGCTGGTGTACCGACCACCCTGCTGCGTAGCAGACTTCCTGCCTGAGCTGGTCTCAGAGGTTGTCTTGGGGTTACCCAGACCTATATAGTCTTGTGTGACTTCAACATACATGCTGGGACCAACATACATGCTGGGGCCAGAGCAGAACTTCACAACCATGGGGCTATTCCCAAGTCATATCTGACCTAACATATGAGGAAGGACACACGTTGGATTTGATGTTCTCCACCAGCTTGGAGACAGAGGTTCCAGTTATTGGGGGTGTTATAACACCACTGTCATGGTTGGACTATTACCTTTTGATGACCTGGATCCCCATCCTTCTACGCCCCCATCGGCGTGGTGGACCAGTTAAGTTGGTCCATCCCCAGAGACTTATGGACCTGATTGGTTTCCAAAACTACCCACTGACCTTGACAGCTACTCTGAAGATGACCTGGTTGTTCTATGGAACGACATCCTGACCAGGGCCATTGACACAGTTTCACCCAGGCATCCGCTCCCACTACTGCGACAATATAGGTCCCCCAGTATACAGAGGACCTGAGGCAGTTGAAGCGGGTGGGTAGGGGTTAGAGTGCAGGCAACGCTCGACTCGCACTGAAGCCAACCAGTTGCGGCTTAGCTTTTAAAGGATTATGCTGTGGCTGTGATGGTGGTGATGAAAACTTTCTTCTCCACTATCATAACATGTGCAAAGTCTAGTCCTGCGGAGCTTTTTCAGCTGGTGAACAGCCTGGTTAAGCCAGTTTGTCTCCGGCATGACCCTAAGTCATTACTGCTCACGGTGAGGTTTTTATTAACTACTCTGCATATAAAACCGCTCGTATTCACCATGACTTGGGTGCTGCTACTTTGACTGCTGAGTCAATATTTGAGGCTGTGGAAGCTCAGCCATGTCCCATTGATTGATCAGTTTCAAGTACTGCCACCCACCGATGCAGAGGATGTACTTGGAGCAGTGCGGGCAGCCATCTGGGAATTAGATCCTTGCCCATCCTGGCTGGTGAAAGCCAGCTGGGAGACATCGGGGCCTTTCCTGGCTGAAGTACACTCCGGGAGCGTAGGTTGTCGGATGCCCTTAAAATTGCAGTGGTCCAGCTCCTGCTTAAGCAGCCATCTTTGAATGCTGACTCCCCTGTCAGCTATTGCTCTGTCTCTAACCTTCCCTTTTTAGGGAAGGTTATTGAACGGGTGGCTGCTTGGCAGCTTCTGGCTCATCTTGCTTCTTTCAGATTCCTGGACCCATTTCAGTCACATTTTCATCCGGGGTATGGCCAGGTCTCCAAGCCAAATGCAGGTTTGCAATTTGCGGATTTCCAGCAGAATCCCCCTCCCCGCTTCTCCCAGTGCAGAATTTCTAGCCTGCGCTGGGGAGACAGGGGCAGGAGATTCCACCGGGGAAGGGGGGGGAAGGCGGAATGAATAAACCCTTGGGGCTTTGACTTCCCCTCCCCCTGCCAGACTGTGTCAGGTGGAGGGGCTGTCAGGGCTCCAGAGCCTGGCAAATGGACTTACATAATAGCAGTGGGCGGCAGCAGCTTCTCTGAATGCTTCAGTCGCCCTTTTGGCCACTTCCTGGCCCCTCCCAACAGGGCCTCCCAGAGCAGTGCAGCCAGATGACATCATCCGGGTGCGTCACTGTAGAAGGCCCTGTTGGTAGGGGTCAGAAAGTGGCCAAAAGGAGGGGCTGAAGAGCGCTATAAGAGTGCTCAAAGAAGCTGCTGCCGATGCCGCTAGGTGCACTGATTTGCCAGGCTCTGGAGGGTGGGGCGGGGGAGGCGAGCCCTAGCAGCCCCCNACCTCTATCATATTTCCTCTCAGTCACTCTTCTCCAAGCTGAAGAGTCCCAAACTATCAAGCCTCTCTTCATACGGGAGCCCTTCCATGCCCTTGATCATTTTTGTTGCCCTTCACTGCACCTTTTCTAGTTCAGTTGTGTCTTTTTCGAGATGGGGAGATCAGAACCACTCACAATATTAGAGGTGCAGTCGCACCGTTGATTTATATAGAGGCATTATGACTTCCTCCGTTTTATTCTCTATCCCCTTCCGAATAATTCCTAACATGGTTTTCTTTTTTGACTGCTGCCGCACACTGTGCTATGGATTTCATTGTATTGGCTACAACCACTCCCAGATCCTTTTCCTGAGTGGTAACTCCTAGCTTAGTACCCAGCATTGTGTACACATAATTTGGATTATTTTTCTCTATGTACCTCACTTTGCACTTGTCCACATTAAATCTCATTTGCCATTTAGATACCCAGGTACCCAGTGTCGTAAGATCCTGTTGCAGTTCCTCACAGTCTGCTCGTGTTTTAACTACCTTGAATAACTTGGTGTCATCTGCAAATTTGATCACCTCACTCTTAACACCCTTTTCCAAGTCAATAATAAATAAATTAAACAGCACTGGTCCCAATACAGATCCCTGAGGCACACCACTTTTTACATCTCTCCATTGTGAAAACTGACCGTTTAGTCCTACCCAACCTAATCAACCACCTTTGATCTTATTCAGGATGAAGCCACTGACCTCATATGCATTAGGATCAGGAGTCGGGGGTGGGGTGGGGCGGGGCAGTGAACTGCAAGGACACAATGGTCCTTCAATGGTATCCGATGCCTGACTTGCCAATTTTGAGCGTGTCCACCTTGTGTTGGAATTGGCCAGGGATAGACTGGGGATTCTGCTGGTGTACCGACCACCCTGCTGCGTAGCAGACTTCCTGCCTGAGCTGGTCTCAGAGGTTGTCTTGGGGTTACCCAGACCTATATAGTCTTGTGTGACTTCAACATACATGCTGGGACCAACATACATGCTGGGGCCAGAGCAGAACTTCACAACCATGGGGCTATTCCCAAGTCATATCTGACCTAACATATGAGGAAGGACACACGTTGGATTTGATGTTCTCCACCAGCTTGGAGACAGAGGTTCCAGTTATTGGGGGTGTTATAACACCACTGTCATGGTTGGACTATTACCTTTTGATGACCTGGATCCCCATCCTTCTACGCCCCCATCGGCGTGGTGGACCAGTTAAGTTGGTCCATCCCCAGAGACTTATGGACCTGATTGGTTTCCAAAACTACCCACTGACCTTGACAGCTACTCTGAAGATGACCTGGTTGTTCTATGGAACGACATCCTGACCAGGGCCATTGACACAGTTTCACCCAGGCATCCGCTCCCACTACTGCGACAATATAGGTCCCCCAGTATACAGAGGACCTGAGGCAGTTGAAGCGGGTGGGTAGGGGTTAGAGTGCAGGCAACGCTCGACTCGCACTGAAGCCAACCAGTTGCGGCTTAGCTTTTAAAGGATTATGCTGTGGCTGTGATGGTGGTGATGAAAACTTTCTTCTCCACTATCATAACATGTGCAAAGTCTAGTCCTGCGGAGCTTTTTCAGCTGGTGAACAGCCTGGTTAAGCCAGTTTGTCTCCGGCATGACCCTAAGTCATTACTGCTCACGGTGAGGTTTTTATTAACTACTCTGCATATAAAACCGCTCGTATTCACCATGACTTGGGTGCTGCTACTTTGACTGCTGAGTCAATATTTGAGGCTGTGGAAGCTCAGCCATGTCCCATTGATTGATCAGTTTCAAGTACTGCCACCCACCGATGCAGAGGATGTACTTGGAGCAGTGCGGGCAGCCATCTGGGAATTAGATCCTTGCCCATCCTGGCTGGTGAAAGCCAGCTGGGAGACATCGGGGCCTTTCCTGGCTGAAGTACACTCCGGGAGCGTAGGTTGTCGGATGCCCTTAAAATTGCAGTGGTCCAGCTCCTGCTTAAGCAGCCATCTTTGAATGCTGACTCCCCTGTCAGCTATTGCTCTGTCTCTAACCTTCCCTTTTTAGGGAAGGTTATTGAACGGGTGGCTGCTTGGCAGCTTCTGGCTCATCTTGCTTCTTTCAGATTCCTGGACCCATTTCAGTCACATTTTCATCCGGGGTATGGCCAGGTCTCCAAGCCAAATGCAGGTTTGCAATTTGCGGATTTCCAGCAGAATCCCCCTCCCCGCTTCTCCCAGTGCAGAATTTCTAGCCTGCGCTGGGGAGACAGGGGCAGGAGATTCCACCGGGGAAGGGGGGGGAAGGCGGAATGAATAAACCCTTGGGGCTTTGACTTCCCCTCCCCCTGCCAGACTGTGTCAGGTGGAGGGGCTGTCAGGGCTCCAGAGCCTGGCAAATGGACTTACATAATAGCAGTGGGCGGCAGCAGCTTCTCTGAATGCTTCAGTCGCCCTTTTGGCCACTTCCTGGCCCCTCCCAACAGGGCCTCCCAGAGCAGTGCAGCCAGATGACATCATCCGGGTGCGTCACTGTAGAAGGCCCTGTTGGTAGGGGTCAGAAAGTGGCCAAAAGGAGGGGCTGAAGAGCGCTATAAGAGTGCTCAAAGAAGCTGCTGCCGATGCCGCTAGGTGCACTGATTTGCCAGGCTCTGGAGGGTGGGGCGGGGGAGGCGAGCCCTAGCAGCCCCCTCCACCTGAGGCAGCCTGGGGGGGGGGGGGGATGGCAGGAGGGAGGGGAAGCTGGCCCTGCATTTCATCTGGGAGGCTGGGGAGTCCAGCGCGCTGAGGCGCAGAATTGGGCCCCAAGCCTCCCAGACTCCCACAGAATTATTTTTTTTAAAAATTCCACAGGTGAATCGGGGCCCTGGGTATAGCATGAAGACATACCCATGGCCTTGGCCGATGACATATGCCTGGAGACTGACAGAATTGTGCCCTGTTGATCATGTTAGATCTTCCATCGGATTTTGCTACGTTTGATTGCGAGGTGTTGCCGACACATCTGCAGGATCTGGCAGGGGTGCATGGGTCTGCTCAAGTGGCTCCGTTCGTTCCTGTCGCGGAGGACACAGCGGGTGGTGATGGAGGATTGTCCATCTTCCCTTCAGGATCTCCCTTGTGGTGTCCTACAGCGTTCCATCTCATCTCCCCTCTTGTTCTATATCTATCTGAAGCTGCTGGGAGAAATAATCTGGAGGTTTGGAGTGAGGTGCCATCAGTATGCTGATGACACCCAGCTCTACCTCTCTCTCTCATCCAACCCAGGTCCTGCAGTCTCAGTGTTTTCCTGGTGCCTGGCCGCTGTTGGGGACTGGGTGGGGGGTGAGCTGATTGAAGCTGAATCCAGACTCGACTGAAGTGATGACAGATGGCTGATCTTACAACCTGGAGGGGATTGGAATGCCAGTTATTGAGGGAGTCCATCCCCCTCTAGTTACTCAGGTTCGCAGTTGTGCTTCTGGACCCTCTGCTGTGCCTGGATTGTCAGGTTACAGTGGTGGCCAGGAGCATGTTTCATCAACTCCATCTGGTGAGATGGCTTTCTGAGTGACTTGGATCTGGCCACTATCATCTATGCTTTCATTACCTCAAGGCTAGACAACTGCAAAGTACTCTATGTGGGGCTGCCCTTGATGACTGTTCAGAAGCTGCAGCTGGTGCAGAATGCGGCACCCTGGCTCCATTCTGCGGTGGGTCACTGTGAGCACATTACACCAGTGCTCTATAATCTGCACTGCCTTCCTATACCTTTCTAGGTGCAATTCAAGGTTCTGGTTTTGACCTTTAAAGTCCTAAATTGCTGGGCCCCACATATCTCAAAGACCACCTTTTCTTCCATGCTTCACTGTGGACCCTGTGATCAGCTGAATGAACTCTTGCAGGTACCACCAGTTAATTTTGTCTGCACAATAAGGACCCACAAAGTCAGTCTCACTTGCCGCCCCCATACCTTGGAACTGCCTTCCCCCGGAGGTCTGCCAGAGCATATTTCAGAGGCGGCGTAAAACTTTATTTGGTAGACCTTTTGGCAAGCGGGAATAGGAGATAGAGGTTAGGTGGGTGGGTTTTCTGCGGTGAGGGTAGGAATATTCAGATATTTTTTTTAATGATATTTTATATTTTTACTGTTTTGCGTTTTTGCCATTGTAAACTGCTCTGAGCCTTCAGGGACAGGCAGGATATAAATTTTAATAAATAAATAAAAGGAGAAGGACTCAAATATGAACTCCAGGCTACATGCCTAAGGGACATGTTGGATGGTGATCCCATCACTGGAAACTGAGATGGGAGAGAGAGTGGAGGGGTTTTTTGAAGGGTGGGGGATACGAGGACTTCAGTTTTGGTCATATTAAGTCTGAGTTGGCAGCAAGACATCTAAGCAGAAACGTCAGAAAGGCAGTTTGTGATGCAAGATTGGATCAAGGGAGAGAGGAGTGGAAAGAGCTGTGTGCCATCTGCATACAGGCGATATTGGAAGCTGCGAGATTCAATGTGTTTGCCCAGGGACAGAGTGTAGAGAGAGGAGAAGCTGGCTGAGAACTGAGCCTTGGAGAACTCTAACCAAGAGGGGAAGTGACATGGAGGAGGTACCAACAAGAGATACACTGAATGCATGGTTAGAGAGGTAGGAGGAAAACCAAACAGGACAATGGATGAGGCTACTGGATTTGGCTAAAAGAATGTCAATGGTGAACCTATGACCTGGATCTTTGGTTACGATCTGGACCTTCCTTTTCTTAAGCACACCCCTGTATTGCTTTTCAAAGCAGTCCCGAGAGGAAAATGTTCTCCACCTTTGAGCTAGACGTTAGAGGTTGTCTCGTTGGGCCTCTAGGGACATTACAATCACCACATAGTAAGCATTAATCTTTTTGAATTCCATTAAGGCCCTACTGTCAATGATATCCTGGAAGGTCAGCTTTGCAACTTGAGCGGATCGGGACCCTCCCCCTCCTGAGGAAGCCAGGCAAAGGTGACACCTTGACTTGGTTGAGTTTTCCAAAGTGGGCCGAACATTCCTGAGCAGCGCAGTTTCACACTTCTCGGGCTAGGGGAACTCGGGTTTTGTTCCCAGTTTTAAGGTTTTGCCCAGCTTGTGGCACAGTGAAGAGCCAGAGAAAAGGAGCAGCGGAGCGCCCCTCCAGTGTGAGGCTGTTTTGTGAACAGACCTTGTCTGGACTAGGATCCCATAAGGTAGTACTCAGAATACTTCATAGAGAAGTAAAGAGGAGGCAGCCCAGGCCTGCAAACACAGGGAAGCAGCCCCAGGTGTCGTATACATCCCTCCTCAGACCGTGCAGGTACCTTCAGATCATGTGAACCCTGATTTATTACAGGTGGCCAGGGATCTTCAGGCACGGGTGGCTGCACTTCAACCACGGTGGCCAGGGCCGGACCAAGCTTCAATGCAGAATGCAGAGCCTGGTGCTCCTAGGGTGTCAGGGGTTGCCGAGTGTGGGGGGGGCAGATGTTATTTCTATTCTCAGAGACTTGAGAAGCAATGACTCAGTAACTCTTTTGAGGGATCTTACCAATCAGGTTGATGAACTGGAGAAGGAACAAGAGGCAAACAGAGTGAGGGAGAATTTGGGGGAGAATGATTTGCCTCTTACTGCAGGTTGAGACTTAATCTCAACGGTAGTGGCTGATTTTTGGGAGGTTAAAATCAACTGGCTCCAGGTGAGAGTCTGTTATGGGTAAATACATTGCCCAGATGTTGCTGGGCAAATGCCCAGTATTCAAACAGAGTTGCCAGAGCTTGCAAGAAGGTGAATGCCTCTATGGGAAGGTGGTTTAGAGTTATGGGAGGTGAGGTTATTGCTCACCCTGGAATTGTGTTTTGTTGATGTCACTATACCGCTGGGATGGTGTGCATTTTTCCAAAAAAGGGAATGACGTATTTATACGGTTTGGTTGCGCGACTGGTAGCCTGGTTTGGTAGCCAGTCTTTTTTTTTTTTTTTTTGGGGGGGGGGGGGGGGTATGCAGCTTAGCCGATGTTTTCTGTGGCAGTGTGGAACAGTACTCAATTGTTAATATGCCAGCTCAAGACACGAGTTAGTTTACATATCACCACTTTTTGGTGTGGTTGGGATGGCTTATGAGGTTTGAGTGGCCCAGGGTAATATGCACACAGAAGTGGGAGTGCATGTGGGCTCCACATCTAGGCGGGGCACCTGGTAGGCATGACATATGTTCTCCTATTCCCTCTCCCTACCTGTTGAGTGGGAGGGTGTTCATCATTGATTTGTGTGCCCAATTTCAAGTTGGTCTGGGCTCGGGGGTGGGGGAGGAGGAAACATACATCCCCTGAGGAGTTTACTTAGGAGTTCCACTCTGTTAGCACTGTACCTTGTCACTTCTATATTTGCTTGGATACCTGTTGTCACAAGGAGATACTGGGCTACATGTAGACTACAGGTCTAACAAATATGTAACAGTAAAGGTTAAATATGTATGTAATGTGAAAGCGGAGAACTGGAAACTCGCTTCATGCAATGGAGAAATGCAAAGTCATGCCGAATGTGTATTCGGAAAAAGCCCAAACATCTCTGCAGACACTAGCCCTAAGACCATTGAGTTGCAAATGGATTTCTTCCTGTGGACATGACTGAAAGCACACAATCACAGGGAGGGAAAAATCAAACAAAGAGAGTTGCTTGAGACCAGCTTGTGGAGCTTGAGCTGTATGGATCATACAGCTCAAGCTAGGATCTAGCTTACCAGCGAGAGAGTAGGGCTGCACCAACGGAACTATGAAGTAAGGCTTTTTGGAAACTCTAAAGACTGATACCCGGCCAAGCTTTCCATCGCTGGCTGTGACATGAACCTGAAATACCATTGGACCTGGATTAGGGTAAGCCTAAATCAGGAGAATCCAAGTACAGATAGGAATGCATTATTGGTTATGTTATTTTCATTTCTGCACTCTCGAGTATATTCTTGTACTGCATGCTTAGTCATGATTTATTTATTAAACTACTTTTTATTGAACTTCGTATGGTCCAGTGGAATTGTTAATCCTAACATTGGTGGGACGCAGTTTGGGGTTAATTTTGTGTTTACAAACACAGACTACCCTAGAGAGAAAGTCTGTGCTGGGAAACTCTGTGGATGAAAAGGTGACAAGAAGGTTCACCCGTTGCAGACTCAATCAGTTCTAGACAGAGAACTGATCCAGTGAGAGCTGCAAGCCAGGGAAACAGTCACAACAGCCTAGAGTGGGATACTGAGCGCCGAATTCCATGAAATCTGCTTACATCAATAAAGGGTTGGTGCTATGTTTATCCCAAAATCTGCGCTTTGTCTCCTTTGATCATGCTGGGGTGGGGAGGGGCGCAGGAGTTCCACAGGCAAATCATCATCCCCTTTTACAAATATTGCAGGTTGTTCTTTCTCAGTCTCACTTAATGTAATTTTGGTCTTGTAACGAAGTAGGGGAACAGAAATGTCTCATTTGTACCTTTTCAGGGCCTTTCAATATTCTGTATTTTTATATTTTTTTCTCTCTCAAATAAATAGTCCCTTTCTTTCCAAACCCAAATCTGTTATTTTCAGTATTATAGTCCCTTCCAGACTGCTGGCATAAGAAATTATGGGCACAAGATTTCTACAATAATGGGAATCCAACACTTAAGAGATTCCCATTCCCTGATGATCCTGTGTGTTTTCAGTACTAAATGAGCTAGCCTAGATTAGGAGGATGAGGGGGCGATGTAGCCATTATTATTATTATAAGCATTTATATAGTGCCAGCGATGTACCTGGCACTTTACAAAAAAACAAGAGATAGACACGGTCCCTGCCCGAGAGCTTACAATGTCTCTTTTTAGACGAGGTCTCATCAAGATTGCGCACCCCTGTCGAGACCATACCAAGACCTCAATAAGGATTCTTGATTCTCATGATTTAGGGATTCATGGTCTGTCAGGAGGTATCCAGTGCAGTCTATTTTGGGTATCGAGGGTCTCCACCTTGCGACTGATTTGGCAGGAGACAGACTGGGAGTGCTGCGGGTATACCATGCACCCACTAGTACAGTAGCATTCCTATACACTCTAGTAGAGCTCATGCCGGAGGTGGTTTTGCAGTTCCCAAAGATGATAGTCCTGGGGGACTTCGACATCCACACCAACGCCTGTCTTGGAGGGGCGGAGCATGAGTTCATGGCTGCCATGGGCACCTGTCTCAGATTTTCATAGCCCAACACATGGTGATGGACACATTTATTTATTTATTACGGCACTGGTTCATGCCTTGGCCCAACACAACACCAAAACATACAACCACAAGGATACAACAACAAAGACATCACATAACATACAAAGCATAATGATACCAAGACGATGCCTGTATAAAACTATATAAAACTCAGAATACAAAATTCAAAATCCAGCTGCCATTATAAATAGTAATAATAATAATAATAGATAATATATAATAAAACCCTGATTGCCTACCCCGTTCCTATCAACTGTCCTGATACAAACCCTCCCTAATTTAGGCAACATCCCTAATGTAGGGATATAGCTAGCCACAAGCACTTAATCTTCCACTGGGGTTAGACCAATTGAACTAACCCCTACTATCAGGGTTGTTATTGTTTTATTATTTCGAGTGCGGCATTTATATCCACACCGCCAACGAGTCTTTAATACATCCAATTAATCCGCAGTATATATAACATGTCATATTACTTCTACAAATAACTAACCATCTTAACTTAATTGTAGTTGCAACATTCTCCGCATATAGCCTAATACCTCCCTCCCTATGTTTAACAGAAAAATAGTTGTATTTTACAATATACAATTATAACTTATAATCAAGATTCGAGGAGAATAGCATATAGTTGGGTCTTTGGTTGGCAACCCAATTAATCTTGGTTGGGAAGAGCATGGTATAACCCTCCTCATAGGGCACAGCAGAATCTTCTTGAGGGGATCACTTATATTCAAGGTTTATATCCTCCAACTCGCATCATCATCCATCTCCTAGGTGCAGGGTAGGATTGACCATGTACCTGCACCTTAGCCCTATATAATGTAGTCCACCTACATTCCCGCAGCCCCCAAGCTGCCCTGTCCCTTGCGGTAAGTACCTGGTATTAGTAACAGAAACTTTAGGAACTTGCAGGGACCTCGGAATTAACTTCTCGATAGGACCAGCTATCGTATCTGGGCCCCGTTGCTTATACCCTAGTAAGGTCATGCTGAATTACAAGGGTCTGAGTATAACTGTTTCCTCCTCTTAGATGCCAACCATACAAAGGTTGCCAAGCCCTTTCTGTTCTCCCAATTTGATTTCAGCAGGAGCCGCTTATAGCCCTGCCCTGGTTCAAAGCTTTCCAGCCTTCCTACTAGCGGATTTAACCAAACTGATCTAAGCGTGGCATAATGGGGACAAACCAGCACAAAATGCTCTACATCCTCTACTTCCCCTAAGGAGCATGAGCATATACCCTGTGCGTATCTGATCCCCTTGTATCTCCCCTCCACCACAGCCGTCCGCATCTGCTGAAAACGGAGAAGCGTGTAACTTCTCCGAAGATTTCAATTTTCAAGATCATCCAGGTATACTTCTAAGCCCCATGTCAACTTTGTTTCATGCAACCACAGGGCTACCCTCCAAGCCCCCAAAGCCGCCAGGTCCTCCTGGTGGTTAATATCATCTAGGCGTGTCTGAATTTCTCTTTTAATCTCCCCCCGAGTCTTACCGGTAAAATAACCAAAAGAGAAACCAGATTCCTGGCATAGGGTTCCCAAATACCTAAGCCACCCATATCCCCCAGGGCCTGCATATAACAACTCCTCCTGGAGACATAAGCGGGGAAGGAACTCCTCCTGTGCAGCTAGTAGTTTCAACCAATACCAAAAGAAGGCAATTTTGGCACTCGTTTGAACAGATTGCATGCCAGTCTCTGCCCTCAGCACCGTACCTGGGACATCATTTCCAACCTGGAGCATTCGGTGTAGAAACTTGTTCTGCGCCCTCTCCAAAGGTTCGAACATCAGGAGGGGAATGATGTCAAGTCCAAAGATCGCCGAAGACAGGGCCTTAGACCGATATACTGCCAAAAATGTAGCAAGGGGAACCCCCTTAGATCTTCTAGCTGCCCTACCTATGAGTACTGCCATTTGGGATGCTCTCGCTGCCCACCCCTGGATATGTTTTACCCAAGAACCATTTGCTGAAAAAGTCATACCTAGGTAAGTGAACCTCTGGACTACTTGGAGTGGGTGCTGACCCACCCTCCATTTGAACGGTGCCTTACGAGTACCCAGCATCATAACCTTCGACTTCTGGGGATTAACCTCCAGCTTGTTTAACTCACAATATTCTCCTAGTTTGTGGATCAAGCACCTCAATCCAATTGCAGTCTGCGATATCAAAACTATGTCGTCCGCAAACTCGAGTATATTTATAGAATAATCCCCAATCTTAGAGGCATGAGTATTTTCTGCTCTCAGGTAATTTACAAGGTCTGCCAAATAGATGTTGAACAGAAGGGGGGCCAACACACACCCCTGTCTGACCCCTCTTTCGATGTTTATAAATATAATACCACTTAGTTGGCTTCTTGTGCCTATTTTTACTTTTGCCTGAGTGTTAGAGTACAATTGGATTATTAATGACAAAAGATTGTCATCTATTCCAAATCGCTGTGGTGATGGACACACCCTCGACTTGATTTTTTGCACTGGTCTTGAGGTGGGGGATCCATTAGTGGGGGCGGTATCAACTGCGCCCTTGTAGACGGATCATTACCTCCTACGAACATGTCTTCCAGCGCATGTCTGTAACTCGGCTGGGTGCAGAACCAGTTAGGTTGGTTCACCCCCAGAGACTAATGGAACCAGAGAGGTTCCAGAATGCTCTGGGGGAATTACCCTCTGATCTTTCTGACTGTTCACTCAATAACCTCGTGGTTTTCTGGAACACCTTGTTAGCCCAGGCCATCGACAGGATAGCTCTTAGGTATACGCTCCCTCTGCGTCAGCACTACAGACCACCTTGGTATACTAAGAATCTGCAGTTGCTGAAATGCAAAGGGCAGTGGTTGGAGTGATGGTGGCACTGCTCGTGCTTACAGATTTGCAGCATAGAGCAAGTTTACGAGCCTATGCTGTGGCTGCGCAGGTAGCAAAGAAGGGGTTCTTTGCAACTTTCATTGTGTCTGCAAAGTCCCATCCAGCAGAGCTTTTCCAGGTGGTGAGGGGGCTGGTCATTCCAACCTCCCTCCACCTGGAACCGGAATTGTCCGGGGTCTGCTGTGGCATGTTTGTGGACTATTTTGTGGATATAAATTGCTTGGATTCACCACAATTTTGATGCTGCACTTATTACAATGGGAGAACCAGAGGTTATGGAAGCCCCACCTTGCCCAATTTCGTGGGATCAGTTTCAGTGGGTATCTCCCACCAATGCAGGAGATGTCCTTGGGGCTGTTAGGGCCACCTTTTGTGAACTAGACCCATGCCCATCCTGGCTAGTTAAGGCTACCCAGGAGATGTTGGGGCCAGGTGTTGGCAGAGGTGATCAATGCGTCCCTTCAGGAGGGCAGGGTGCCGAGCCATCTCAAAGAAGGGTGGTGCGGTCCCTGCTCAAGAAGCCATCTCTTCACATTTACTCCCACGCCAGCTACCGACCAGTCTCTAAGCTTCCCTTTTTGAGCAGGTTGCGGCTCAGCAGCTACAGGGGCATCTGGACTGTGTCAGTTTCCTTGACCCCTCACAGACCGGCTTTCAGCTGGGTTATGGCACTGAGACTAAGCCTGTGGCATTTGTTGACGACCTTCATCGCGAATTGGATCCGGGTGTTCGACCCTACTGATTCTATTAGATCTGTCGGCCACTTTTGATAGCATTGTCCATGAGAGGTTGGTGACTCATCTGTGGGACAGAGCTGGAGTGGGCGGAATTGTTGTTGAATGGTTCTGCTCCTTCCTGGCTGGGAGAACCCAGCAAGTGGTGCTCGGTGATCATTTTTCATCTTCCAGAGACCTCTTGCGTGGAGTCTCACAGGGTTCCATTCTGTCCCCTGTCCTGTTCAATATGTACATGCAGCTGCATGGCAAGGTCATGAGATGGTTTGTTGTTTAGTGTCATCGGTAGGACAACACCCAACTCTACTTCTCCTTTTCATCTGATCCATGCCCTGCAGTCTCAGTGCTTACCCAGTGTCTGGCAGCTGTGGGGGACTGGATGAGGGCAAGCTGACTGAAACTGAATCCTGACAAGACGTAGATGATGTTAGTGGGTAAGGTGGTGGGTGTGGTGTCCCCCATTGTTGATGGGGTTTGTCCTCCACTGGTTCCCCAGGTTTGTAGCCTGGCAGCACTCCTTAATTCACAGCTCCGCCTGGATGCTCAGGTTGGGCCTGTGGCGAGGTGCACTTTCCACCAGTTACATCTGGTGTGGCGACTTCAGCCATATGTCTCAAGCTGCTGACCTGGCCACTCTCATCCATGTTTTCATCACCTCAAAACTGGACTACTGTAACGTGTTCTCCGTGGGGCTACCCACAGTCACAGCTCAGAGGCTGCAGCTGGTGCAGAGTGCGGTGGCCCGTCTTCTTATGGGGATGGGTCACCGGGAGCACATTACACCAGTGCTCTGCTCTTTGCACTGGCTACCTACTGTCTTCTGGGCCCGATTCAAGGTGTTGGTGTTTACCTATAAAGCCCTAAACGGCCTGGGCCACGCATACCTGCAGTACCAGATTGGCCCCTGTAGTCCTCCGGGAGTGCCCTGCTCAAGGTCCCCCGTGTGTATCGGGGGGCCACAATAGAGAGGGTTCCTGGGTGGCCTCACTGCCACTATAAAATGCTCTCCCAGCTGAGGCCCAGACGGCCCCGATCCTCTCCTCTTTCAGGAGGCAGTGTAAGACCTGGCTATTCCAACAGGCTTTTGGCAAGGCAGACGGGTGAAGGGGGGGTGGGGTTTGGATGACTCCTTTGTGGATGATGGTTTTTAATCGGTTTTATATTGTTGTTGTTGTTTATATCATTTGCATTTTTGATGGTTTTTATGCTTATTATGTTTGTATGTTATTGTGTTGTTAGCCGCCCCGAGCTGCGTGCCAGGAGGGGTGGGGTATTAAATTAAATTAAATACTGCTCAGGCATTCTTTTCATGTAACTGGATTACATTTTTTTTTCCTATGCCACCCACTTAATTACAACTTAAGCCTTGCCTCTCCTCTGAAGTGCTCCGAAAACCCTGACCCATCCTATCAGACATACAAGCTCAAAGAAGAAACTGAAATCCCTCTAGCTGTTGCATATGTTGATTGGATTTAGGATAGGAACTTTACAATTTCTGTGTATGCACTGTGCACATATCTAACAATACAGAAATAACTAAAATAAGAAATAGGCAACCGACTTCTAATAGATGAAGACAAAGTTGCCTAATTAGGTTGTTCACTTTCATTAGATTTCTCATTGGATAACATATGAGCTGTACAGAGTCAGACCTCTGATCCATTCAGACCAGCAACCTGCCTCTGACAGTAGCCATCTTTGGGTGGCTTCAGAGAACTATACTACAGGTTATAAAGAAGTGATCCATTCCCTGTTATATACTTTCAGCTCCCAAACATCATTCCTTGACCACCTTGACTAACAGATATTTATGGACCTATCCTCCGAGAACTTATCCAATCCTTTTTAAGACTTGGTTATGCTATTGGCCTTCACAGCATCCTCAGACAAGTTCTACAAGTTAATATAGGTTGAGTGAAAAAGTACTTCCTTTTGTTTTAAATCTGCTGCCAGTCAGTTTCATAAGAAAATCCCTAGTCCTACTATTACTAAAGAGTAAATATCAGATCGCTATTTACTTGTTCCACACCACTCATGATTTTGTAAACTTCTATCCTGCCCCCTCTGTCATTTCTTCAAGATGAACACCTCTAACCTATTGAACTTCTTCATGTATAGAAGCCATTCCATACCTTAGATCATTTTTGTTGCCTTTCTACTATTTATTTATATGGGGCAATCAGAACTGCACACATTATTCAAGGTGTGGCGGCACCATCAAGTCTTATGAACGCATTGTGGTATTTTCTGTTTTATTCTCTGTTTTATTCTCTATTCCTTTATGAATAATTCCTAAAATTCCTGTTTATCTTTTTGAACACTGCTGCACATTGAGCTGATATTTCCAAGTCAACTGTCCACAGTGACTGCAAGATCCTTTTCCTAAGCAGCAACACCTAATATAGAGCCCAGGACTGTGAATGTATAATTAAGATTTTTCCCCATTTGTAGAGCTGAAGACAGGTACTAAGTTTAGTGCTCACAAGTAATACCTGGATTTTTAGGTAGTATGGTTACCCAACGGGTTACCTGGGTACCAATCAGGTACCCCAAAACCCTAAACATTGAGTACTTCTAGTTCAATTTACTGATTCCCAGTTGGTATATCAGTAGACCAATTGGTACTTTGGGTCAGAAAACCAAAACAAATTGGCACGATTTAAATTTTTTAAGTGACTGGAAGTAGTTTTCTGGAACTGGAAGTTGCTGAAAAATTGATGGATGTTGATGGAAAATTGATGTTGGGAGTCAGTATATCAATGAAAAGGAAAGAAAAAAAAAATCAGAACTGGAAGTCAATATTTCAGGACATCGTATACCCAAATTTGGCCACAATCGTTACCAGGTCAGTTCAGGTACCAAAAATTCCGTTTCAGCTGTACCTATGTGCATCACTTTGCACTTGTCAACACTCCCACAACCCCCGTTCTTGGCTCTCCCCTAGTATCCGCCACCTCCGTTCTTGCACTCGTGCTGCTGAATGACTCTGGCGCAAATCCCATTCTCACGCTGACTTCATTCACTTCAAATTCTATCTCTCCACCCTTACTTCTGCTATCTCCCTTGCTAGACAACACTACTATGCCTCCCGCATTGAGTCCTGTTCTCGGGACCCTCGCCGCCTGTTCTCTACCTTTGACTCCCTCCTCAAGCCTCCCTGTCCTCCCCCTCCTTCTTCCCTTTCTGCTCAGGATCTTGCCTCCTTCTTCACCTCCAAGATAGACAAGATCCGCCTCGACATCGCTTCCCACTCCTCTCTTCCCACTCCCACCCCTCTCCCTCCTCCCCCTCCTTCTCTCATGTCCTCCTTCTCCCCTGCCTCCCTTAAGGAAATCTCCTCTCTGCTCTCCTCCTCCAACCCTTCCACTTGCCCCCTTGATCCCATTCCTTCCCGCCTCCTCACCTCCATTACTCCCACTGTCGCCCCTTCCTTCCTGCACATCATCAACCTCTCCCTCTCTACTGGCTCTTTCCCTTCTGCCTTCAAACATGCCACAGTCTCTCCTATTCTCAAAAAGTCCACTCTTGACCCCTCTGACCCTTCTAGCTATCGTCCTGTCTCACTCCTTCCTTTTGCTTCCAAGCTGCTTGAACGTGTTGTCTACTCCCGCTGCCTTGACTTCCTATCCTCCAACTCCTCCCTTGACCCCCTCCAATCTGGCTTCCGCCCCCTTCATTCTACTGAAACTGCTCTCGCTAAGATCACCAACGATCTTCTGGTGGCTAAATCTAAACGTCTCTATTCCATTCTTGTCCTCCTTGATCTCTCTGCTGCCTTCGATACTGTTGACCACTCACTCTTGCTGGATTCCCTTCACTCCCTTGGCTTTTGTGGCTCTGTCCATAACTGGTTCTCCTCCTACCTCTCTGACCGCTCCTTTAATGTGTCTCTCTCCAACTCCGCCTCCTCCTCCTTCCCCCTCTCAGTTGGTGTTCCTCAAGGCTCTGTTCTTGGCCCTCTCCTCTTCTCGATCTATACCTCATCCTTAGGCAAACTCATTGCCTCCCATGGCTTCCAATACCACCTCTATGCTGATGACACTCAACTCTATCTCTCTACTCCCTCTCTCTCTCCCTCTGTTCAAGCTCGTCTCATCAACTGTCTCTCTGACATCTCTACCTGGATGTCTCAACGTCAACTCAAACTCAACATGGCTAAAACTGAACTCCTTATCTTCCCCCCTCATCCTTCCTCTCCTTCCTCACTGTCAATAACTATTGATGGAGTCACCATCCTGCCTGTCCCCCAAGCCCGTAGCCTAGGCTTCATCTTTGACTCAGCCCTTTCTTTTAAACCCTACATTGACTCTGTTGCTAAATCCTGTCGCTTCTCCCTCCATAACATTGCTAAGATTCGCCCTTTTCTCTCTGTCTCGTCTGCCAAAACTCTT
This sequence comes from Sphenodon punctatus, assembly GCA_003113815.1. NCBI lineage: Eukaryota > Metazoa > Chordata > Lepidosauria > Sphenodontia > Sphenodontidae > Sphenodon > Sphenodon punctatus. Next base: position 1,600,723 of record QEPC01008797.1, read on the forward strand.
GTTCATGCTCTGGTCATCTCTCGCCTCGATTACTGTAACCTCCTTCTCACTGGCCTTCCCCGGTCTCACCTTTCTCCCCTCATCTCTGTCCAAAACTCTGCTGCCAGGGTCATCTACCTCGCCAGTCGCTTCGACCATGTGCAGCCCCTCCTCTCTTCGCTTCACTGGCTTCCCCTTCCTGAACGAATCCTGCACAAGCTCCTAGTCTTCACCTATAAAGCTCTTCACAACCTTGCTCCCCCCTACCTCTCTGCACTTATCGCCCTCCATACTCCAGCCCGTGCACTTCGCTCCTCCTCTGTCCCTTCTCTCACCCTTCCACGCCTTCCCTGCTCCCCTAAGCGCCTTCGTCCCTTCTCACTTGCTGCCCCCCATGCCTGGAACTCCCTCCCTGTCCACATCCGCCTTGCCCCCTCCCTTCATACCTTCAAATCTCTCCTTAAAACTCACCTCTTTCGCTCTGCTCTGTCTGACTCTTTATCCTGCTGAGCCACTATTCCTATACCTACGATCGGTTTACCCTTATCCTTGCAACATGGACCTGCCTGCTGTCATTCTCATCGTAACCAAGCCAAGTACGTGCACTTGAGACCTCGCATCTTCATGAATGTTAGACCCCTTGTCTCTCCCTCTGTTCCCCTTCCTAAGTCTCTCCCCCAGCTCCTGTCTCTCAGATTGTAAGCCCTAGGGGCAGGGACCGTGTCTGTTTTATTACTTTGTAAAGTGCCAGGTACACTGCTGGCGCTATATAAATGTTTGTTAATAATAATAATAATAATAATAATAATAATACTGAATTTCATCAGCCATTTTATTGTCATGCAAGATCTTCCCGTAAATCCTCACAATCTTCTTTGATCTTAATTATCTTGAATAAAATTTTAGAGAGAGATTTACCAATTAGGAATTGGTAAATTGAAAAAATTGTAATCTCGCTCTTTATCCCCTTTTTCAAATCATCAAGGAATATATTACATGACATCAGTCCCAGCACAGACCCCTGGAACAACCCACTGTTTACTTCCCTCCATTGTAAAAACTGACCGCTTAGTCCTATCTTTTAACCAGTTACCAATACACAACAGGACTCTTCCTCTTATCCCTTGGCTGCTTAGCTTTCTCAAGAGTGTTATGAGAGATCCTGCCAAACGCTTTCAGAAAATTTAGATTTCCTATATTGAGGACTTGCAGAAAATAAACTGCCCTGCCCTAGACTGGCTTCTCTGTAGATGAACCATGTTTGCACCTAGCCCAGCTGTTTTCATCATACTGGTGCATAAAATAAAGTTTTTTAAACACTACTTTGGGAGATTTCATTAAGTCACAAAAGCAAAGAATTACACCAAAAATTCAATTGGGAGAAAATCATAAATCAAGAGCTTTTCCTGTGAAAATATTTCCTTCAAAATACCTATGCATATGGTAAACAATCCCACATAAGCCCTTGGGTAGGGACCGGGTCTAGTCAATTACTTTGTAAAGCGCCAGGTACATTGCTGGCACTATATAAATGCTTGCTAATAATAATAATATCCAAATACTCAAGAGTTACTAGTCCTTCGTTATCTTAAAACCATAACTGCAACATATGATTCAAGTTCAGAAACCAAAATACAAATTTAAAAAGTCATTTAAAAAAGCCACCACCACCAAAATATTTGGGATGCCTTACATGATGTGTTAACATTTGGGAATGGCAAACTGTTTTAAGTCTTTATGAGAAAGAAAACACAGTTTTCCAGGTTATGACTAAACAGATCACTGAGAGGAAGTCTCTCTCTTGAAAAGGTCTTCTTGCATCCACCACCAGCCACAACTTTCAAACCTCTTGCTCCAGAACAGACCTAGTGATTTCAGCGGAACTACTCAGGGGCTAGTGGCTTGAGGACTGCAGTCTATCTGGGTAAACTTGAAAGAATGCCACTTCCTTAGTATTGGGTGTTAACAAATGAGACATTGCCCCACATTTGCCCACATTAACCCCAGATGCACCTGCTCGTCTACTTGGTTCCCACCAGATGTTCACCCGGGGCCGCCCCAGGGTTGCTCCACATGGTATCAAGCCAGGAAATATTGAGCACATATTCCAGGTTCAGGCACACCCAGGTAAACCCAGGGCAATGGGCACCCACGGGGCCGGGTCTCGCTTGTTAGGTTCCCCTGCAGCCCCCAGGTCCGCCAGCACCATTGAAGCGCAGCTAGCATACCCCTCTCAACTGACAGCCAGCTGGGAGACGAGGGGAGAGCAAAAGTCTCCAGTTTCTCAGGGACACAATGCCTGAGAAGAAGCAGTCTTTGCTAGCCGTGACCCCCCACCCCATTTTTCCATCAGAGCCAGCGCTAGTGTGCCCCTCTCAGCTGACAACCAGTGGGGGGAGGGAGAGGAGTGCAAGCAATCACACGGAATTGCCAGAACCCCACCCCCACAGCTGTCAGATGGCCCTCAAAAGGGGAGCATACTAGTGCCATCTGTTGCGGTTGGCACAAGCCCGTGAACTGCAGGCAGGGGGATGCCCACTTGAAGGGCTCCCAATGCTGCCCGTGGGGGTGGGTGGCAGCGGCATGGGGACTCCATGGATTGAACACGGATTCAGGCTGCTTTCCTTCCCATGCATTAGTACCCAGCTCATATTTCACACCTGTTCTTGCTCGACTAAGAAATATGCCTCAACTGGGAGTGGTTTCCAAATTAGTCTTCTTACATGTGACCCAAGATGGCTCTAACTGCTTGAACGGAACAGCAATTGTGCACCCAGGGAAATACATCAGTTACCATGCAGCTTTCCGTTGGCGCTCCATTTATTACAACCCATGTTGCTCAAGCTAGGGACTGTCAGCATTTCCATTAGAGAGTCTTATTTTCAGAGGTTTATAGTCAACTGTAATTCACTAAAGGCAAAAGCTCGGTACGTAAGATTTCAGCCCAGAAGCAATTTTTAATTAGTTATTTGAGTCAATTTAGTGCTTTTGAAAAAGGCTAGTTTGATAGCACTACCATCCTATATTTATATCTCAACAGCTATAGCATCCACACACAATGGCAGTACAAGCAGCTTCACACCCCCTCAGTGTACCTTAACCTTCATCCTGAGCAACCACTTTTGTGTAGCAGACTGAATTACCCTGTCAGTGCCAAACTTACCAACCATAATTTAAACTAGCAACTCATGGGCATTTTAAAAAAGGATATTTCACTGATTTGAAACTGAAATGCCACAGGCATAATAAGACTACATCTTCATATATAGGGAAATACACACACACACACCCAAAGATTCCAAATGATTTTAAATGACCTTACTGCTCAGGAACAAAACATGCAGCTTCAAGGATAGATAAGGAATTGAAAACTTCACCACATAGTACACCGGGGTTAGCAAGGTTCTCTACCCCAAGAGTTGCATACCAAAATCGTCATATGGCCAAGAGCCACAAGGCACATGCCCCTTTGAAGCATCTCCCCACCCAAGGCTCTCTTGTTTTATGCTTAGCTGGCAAAGCCAGCGTTCTGTGGTTCTGGCTGCTAATATTCTGAGAAGCAGATTTGATTCAACTTCTGAGACTCGTGTATGTAGTAAGACACAGGACCAACAAGGCAGTGTGGGTCCTGGGACTGACCTTTAGCCAAGAGCTGTATGTGACTGCCACAACACACCCTTGCCCATCTCTGCAAACCAAGGTACCATTGCCAGAGAATCTATTAAGAGTTTGTGGTCTCTACTATACCACTACCTGCCAATATTCAACACGACAATGGTTTCAGAAGAACCACACCTCTTGAAGGAGTCCACAGCAATTACCAATTTTGGGACGTCACGAATCCTATCAACTAACTTTTCTTTAAAGACTGTTCAAAATACTCAACTATAAAAGATTACATATAGAATGAGTAAATGCTAGAATTTCATCTCAGATTTTTAATGTTTAATTATGAAGGTTTCTTTGTTTGCTTTTGTAGCTTACAATGAAATTCCCAAGATGATTTAAAAAACTTAGCTTTCTGAAACTTGGCCTGACAACAGCAGCTCCTGCAGCAGCTGTTCTAAATGAGAAAGTGCTTCATCTCCAACAGATATATGCCAGTCTAGGGCAGGTCAGTTTATTCTCAACTGTAGAGATTCTCTATAAAGGGCATGAAGTTGATGACCCTTCAAGCATTTTTACAAGATACTAGTAGTACATATTTAAGAGCAAGTTCTACAACCAGAGTACTCAATAGACCTAAATGTCCCAAACCATCCAGTTGTCCAACAGTGCCATTCATGGCTCTAGGAGGCTTGTTCTGTACCCTTTCTACTGTACTTCCCTTGTATTATTCCATGTACTCCAGGTTCGCTTCTTTCTCCTTCATCACAACCCCTCCTCTGTCCATAATGAGCCAAGAGCAGAACACACAGCTGACGTCTGAGCTGTTTGGGAGGAGAGAGCTCCCACCTCACAAACCGCAAAATGCAACACACAAGGTAAAGAAAACAGCAAAACAGAGGGTTTACACTCATCTCAATGGTGTTTCTTTTTGATTTTTTAATGCGAGACTGTTTGAAAACCACTTCCAATTTCAAAATTAAGAAAATGTTCTAGCATCAATGTTCATAACCTTGTTGATTTGGATGGGAAAAGGAAAATCATAAAAAGCTTTACCCAACACTTCATATATGCGCCCAGTTCTCCTTAAGCCCCTGCCCTTGTTACAGCCGACAGAACTGTGGGACACAAATGAATCATGGTGAGAGGGAAATGATGTAGACACTGGCCTGTGTCCTGACCGGGCTGGATCAGTTATGCTTTCTGTTCAAAACTATCAAGCTTGGACCACGTTGGGTTTCCCATCCAGGGAGGCCCACCCCTGACTGAGAATTGTGGCATATGGCATTTGATAGGGGGTGGTGCCATCCCTGCCTAGAGCAGGGGTGAGTGAGCTCAAACAAGAACTTCAGACTTAGCAAGACCGCGAATTAGGCAAAAGGACATGTAGCAGCTGAGAGTGGCCAACAGCATTGGCAGTTGATGGTGGGGCTGCAGCTGAGACTGATTAAACTGGGGTTAAGACAATATATAAAAGAAACTTGCTATAGAAGCCAATTTCTTTTACTTTTGACTCACGCTCCTATTAATCATAAGTCTCATGCTTGGAATATGTATGCAAATGGTGCGAGACAACTTCCGGAACAGTGGTTCCCAAATTCTTTTGCCTGCATGACCCCATTTAGAGACTTAAATATAATTCTGTGACCCCAACAACAGCAAGGACATGCAGAGTATAACAGATATCAATAAGCCTATGTCTCCATCCGTAGATAGAATGACTTCACTCTATGACTCACAAGCCAGTTTGGGAATTTTTGCTCTTGTGTATTAGTTTTCAACGTAGTACAACTTCAGAATACTGAATCTCATTGTGACTAAAGGGAAAAACAGTCAAAATCACCACATATTCAATATGCCAAAAATTGTATTTTGCAATGGTGGGGTTCTCCTGTTCTTTACTGAGCAGAGGGGCTGGAGTGCCCTCACTCCCACACATTATTAGAGCGCGGGAGCACTCTAATAGTTAAGGTGCGTTGCACACTACATTATAAAGCCCCAACCTTTTATTTGTTCTACAGTCAGCATGATCAATGTTAGAACTGTGAACGTTGTTGTGGAGTATCACTGGGGTAAACTGTTCACGCTGTGGAAATTTCAGCTGAATCCGTTGGATAGAAGTGGAGATATTGCAGTTTGAAAACTGCACTTTCAAGCCTGATTTTTCATTTAGTCAGACAATCTTGATCTGGGCAGGGTAGAGGGGTTGAGTGTGGTGGGGAGGAGGAATTTGCCTTTTAGAAAATGAAAGGAGGCTGCCAGGGGGTGCCTTTGAGGTTTTATTTGTAAATCTGATTAGTAGTTTTAAAGTTATGGGGTTGTGAAAAACACCATGTCAGCCTATGGAGAGGGGCGGGACTGCTTTGAAGAGGAGTACAGCTCACTGCCTCTTCTCCGGTCTTTCCCTTCCCTGGGGTAATTGTGCCTAAGGGTTTCGGGGTGCCAGGGAGTGAGGGCGGGGAGGGGGGGAAGGGAGCGAGAGCAGGGGGAAGCAAGGGAGTGAGGGCAGGGGGTGCTGTGTGCGTGAGAAGCAAGGGAGCAGACAGGGAGGACACTATGTGGGGGGACAAGGGAGAAAGGGCAGGGGGCACTTTGGGTCCGGGGGGCAGGGAAGCGACGGGACGTTTTCGGTGTAGGGGGACAAGGGAGCGAGGACAGGGG
>QEPC01008797.1:1607169-1618988 GCA_003113815.1 Sphenodon punctatus
AAGGGAGTGAGGGTGGGGGGTACTTTGAGTGTGAGGGAAGAAAGGGAAGGGGGTGCTTTGGATGTGGGGGGCAAGGGAGCAGACGAGACCGCTTTATGTGGGGGGGGGACAAGGGAGTAAGGGGCAGGGGCACTTTGAGTGTGGGGGGTAAGGGAGCTGGGGCGGGGGACGCTTTGGGTGTGGGGGGCACAGGAACGAAGGCAGGGGGATGCTTTGGGTGTGGGAGAGGCACGGGAGTGAGGGCAGGGGGGAACTGGGTGTGGGGGAGGCAAAGGAACGAGGGCAGGGGGCGCTTTGGGTGTTGGGGGGGGGGGAAGGAAGCAAAAAAGCACTAAAAAGAATGGAAATTGCAAGTTAAGGCTCCCGCCTTAACGTCCGTGCTACGTTAGCAGTAAGACATTGCACAGTCTCGCATATTGTGCTCACTTACAACTTAGGCTCCATGCACCCACACTTTGCCTTCGTATTTCATCCCCAATCCTCTTCCTCTGCAAGTTGGGGGCAACACTGAAGCTGGGGACAGGAGGGCATGAGCTAGCCCCTCACCCGTGTGGTGTTTTAAACGCCATTAGCCCATTTCTGCTGCGATTTCTATCACGGATGACAGGGCTCAAAATCCAGCCCTGTCATCTCTGAGTGAAATCATGGCAGAACTAAGCTAATGACGTTTAAAACCCCAGTACTCTACACACACAAGCGGAACTTCACGCAATTTTACCTGCCACGATTTCAGCTTATGGCAGATTCCCCCACCTCCCATACTTGAGCGGCCTCAGTTGAAGGTGAGCAAGTACAACCAGCCATGCTTAAAGGAATGAAGTCCTAGCACTTCAAGTCTCTCCTCGTAAAATATTCAACATTTCTGATCCTTTTTATTGGTCTTCTTTGTACCTTTTCCAAGTCTATTATATCCTTTCTAAAGTGAGGTCAACCAGAACTGGAGAAAGTACTCAAGGCATGGATTATACATTGACATTATAATTTTTTTGTTTTAATTTCTAACTTTTTGCCAGTTTTTCCTAACATTGTTTGACTTTTTTTGAACACTGCTGTACATTGAGCCGATGCTTTCTGAAACTACCTACAATGACTCTAAGAGCTATTCTCTGAGTAGCTAAAGCTAATTTAGAACCCAACTTTTACACACGTAATCAAGATTAGGTTTTGATACGTGAAAAGTAGTGGGTGCTGAAAATTTAATCTCCTCTGTCATTTATTATCCCTCACTCTGATTTACAAGAGCCTTTTGTAAATCTTCAGCATCTGTTTTGGACTGGACTAAGTTGATAATTTTGTTTACTTTGCAAATATCACCGCCTCTCTGTGCAACCTTTTTCTGGACCAATAATGTAAATGTTAAAACTGCACCAAAGTGCAAATCCTTCAGGCAGCCTGCTGTTTACCACTCTCCACTGAGAAAAGCTGAACATTTCTTATCTTTTAACAATTAACTGATCTTAAATACTATCCCTCTTATTTCATGACTACTAAGTTTTCTTAAAAGCCATTGGTGAAGAGCTTTGTCCAAGGCTCTCTGAAAATCCAAGCACACTGTATTGATTGGATCCCCCTTCCTCACATTCTTACTGGCATCCACAAAAAAATTCAAACAGACCTGTAGTTTCCAATATTGCTTATGGAGTCTTTTAGAAACAAAACAAAAACAAACAAACAAATCCACACTACATTAGTGGTCTTTCACTCCTTAGGTTGAAAGACTGATTTTAGTAATAGGTTATATACTGAGGTAGCCAGAGTTCCCAACCCTATAAAATCTTCATATGTCTAAGAGCGTACTACAGACACACTGCATTTACACACACACCTCTCCCTGATCCCCTTCTGTTCAGGGTTGGTACTACCAAGGCCATTTTTAAATGAGCAGGTGTGGGTCTGTGTGCATCGGATCAGGTGACGCTGCGTGGGCTGCACGTGGGGGGAGGATGTAGATGGGCACACACCCATCTACACCCACCTCCATGCACAGAGCAACCCGTCTTTTCGTCGGTTGCGCTATGCATGGGGGACGGGTGGAGGTGGGTGTAAACGGGTGGAGGAGCATGGGTCGCAGAAGTACACGCTCACGCACCTCCACGTTCAAAACGAGACATGCCCACATGTGGGCACTGGCTGCCCATGCATGGGAACATCTCATTTTAAAAACAACCTAAAAAAACCCAACAGTGAACGTGGGAGAACCTCACATCTGCACCTGCTCCAGGGACTCGCTTCTTTCGGCCATGCTGTTCCCAAGAGCTGTACTTTAACTGTCCATGAGCCACATGTGGCTCTCAAATCACGTTTTGGCCACCCCGGTTATACACCATAGTTAGCGCTGCAATTTTTCAGAACACTCTGATGAATACTATCTGGCCTTGGGGAGTATTGCTGGCATCCACCAAAAAAAAAATAAAAAAAATCAAGCATATGATACATGAATTCCTTTTAGAAAAGGAATATTTTCTAAATGTTTACTCTAAAACATCCTATACCTATACCTCAGTTTGTAACAGTTCTTCAGATTTATCATCTCAAGTGAAAAGCTTGGGTGTGGGAATCTCCCTCGTATCCTCTGTAATAAAGACCAATGCAGACAATTTATTTAGCTTCTTTGCAATGCCCCTAGCTTCTCTGATTGCTCCTTTTATGCTCTGATGGTCTAATGGCGCCACCAACTCTCTACTGGGGCCCCTGCTTCTGATGCACTTAAAGACTACTATTATGTTTTTATGTCCTCAACTAGTAACTTTTAGAATTCCCTTTTGGCCTGCCTTATTAATAGCTTTACATTTAAGACTGGCAAAGTTTATGCTCCTTTCTAGTTTGACTTCCATTTTTAAGTTACATCTTTTTTTAAAAAAAGTTTGAATAACCACCGTTTAGCCATGCCAATTCTCTCTCCCATCTTTCCTAACATAGGGCACATCCAGATAAATCCTCCTCCTAAAGACTGCCGCATCACCGGATATCTCAGGGAGAAACAATATCTGCATAAGCTGAAATAATATCTGCCAGGACATGTTTTTTAAAAATAAATAAAAGAATAGTCAGAAAATAGAATGTCCAGGCATAAAGAATAATGAAGGTAATTGTAATGTCAATTGAAAATAATGGGGCTGAGACAGAATGACAATAGACTTCAGTGGTCCTTTGGAGAACTGCATATGAACAGCACAGAAGCCACAGGGAAACAGGAAGTGAGTCTAAAAGAACTCAGTAGAACTCACGCCAATGTAAAATAATGCAGATAGGACTGCAACAGGTAGAACAACAAATAAGGAGTAATGGGAAGGGGGAAGCATGAGAAACAGGGCATTTTAGGAAGCAGATGGAGGCACATATATAAGGAAAAGTGTGATGGCAAACAGGACAAAGAAGGTACAGTGGGGAGCAAATTAAGGGACAATAAGGTGAACTGTGGAACAGAGTGAGAAATAGGGTGTTAAATGACTACTGTGAAGAGCAGATGAAAAGACAAACAGGCTTCTATAGGGAACAGCCAGAATGACAATACAAAATAAAAAGCTATGGGCCAGAGAGAATGACATAGCATAGTTGGGGTAGCCAGATATGCAAATTTTAGAGGATACTTAAGAGAAATACAGGTTGCAGGACTGAATTGGCTCCAATGCAGCCCTGCAAGCTGTATTTCTCATAAGTGTCCTCTATAATTTGCGGATCTGGCCATTCTAAGTGTAGTACTTACTTTTTAAAAAGGACATATATTTGCATTCAATAGCTACTTTTACAGGGCTGTTTAGCCATGCTGACTCAGGTCCTCACTGGAAAGACAGAAAGGCAAATAGAGGACATAGTAGGGAGCAAACTGAATCCCTATTGTTCCATAATGACATTCTTACTTGGCTCCATTTAGCCCGATTGAGTCTTTCTGAATTGGATCCCTATTGGCATTCCCTTGGGGGCGCTTTGTTGAAGCCCCAATGCATTTCCTTTCATAGGCATTTTTCCACAGAGCCCCTGAGGTCTGTTGTCATTCTGTCTCCCCGTTATTCTCCAAGGGCATGCCAGTTGCTCCATTATTTATGGGCACACCTTTTCAATCGCTGGTTGTAGTAGGTCCCCCCCGCCTTTACAGGGCGGGGGGCCCGCTGCAGAAGTTGGCTTGTGCTCTGACCAGAACCAGCTCTCCCCGGGGGGAAGAGAACTATACTGGCCCAAGCCAGGTCCCTCCCAGGTAAGTGCAGTTTCCAGGCGAGATACCTCCGAAGCCCAGGACTCAGACCCAGCCCAGTAGCTGCCACAGGTTCAGGCGGGCCCAGGACAATATGAGCTCAGACCCGGGAGCAGGTCGCTCAGCGCCCGGTCGGGCAGGTCCCCAGGGCAGCGCAGTCTCCCCCTCCCCAAACCCACTGGGGACGAGGAAGCTGCTCCCGCCCAGCCCAGCCCCCCTCTCCCTACACGGGAGGGCGACGCTGAGGAGGGAGGGGCTCAGGCCGGCTGCAGCAGCCTCTGCCCGGGGCCGATGTTCCGCTCTCCTCTCGGGCCTGCATACGCCACAGGCCGCAGCCTGGGCCGCCACCCGGCCCAGGGGGAAGGGGAGCGGACGGCCCGGCAGGGGGCGGTGGGACGGTAGCGGCAGGTCTGTCGGAGACTCGTTCCCCCTCCCTCCCGGAGACGCCGCCACTCACCCGCATCCCGCCCAGCGGGCTCGGCTCCTCGGCACGGGGGGAGAGCGAGGACCAGAGCAGCAGCAGCCCCAGGAAGCTGCACAGCAGCAGCCCCGCACGCAGAAGGAAGCCCAGCTTCAGCCGCATCCTTAGCCGCCAGCCCCGCCGGGCTCCTTGTCCCTCCGGCTACTGCCCCCGCCTCGCCTGGCTCCCTCCCTACCCCGGGCTCGGCTCCCCTCACTGCTGCCGCCTTTGTCTCGCCCAGCCAGGAGGCTGGCACCGAGCCCTGCGCTCACTCTCCTCCCCGCTACTTCTCCAGCCCTTATCTTGCCTCTGCTTTTCTCCAGCTCCCTCTATCTCCAGTCAAGCTCCCTTCCCCTCCTCCTACCGCTCCTCCTGCTGCCCCCTGCTCACTCAGGCACTGTGCTGCATGCACAAACTTTTTCCACCACCCCCTTCAAGCGCTTGCTTTTCGCTGCTTTTCGCCTTCTCTTCCCCTGCTGCAACCTAGCAGCTCGGATAAGATGAAGCAGGAAAGCGCTGTAGCAGCGATGGCTCCACGTGGCTGATTTATAGCCCAGAGGATTTTTTTCTCTTCATGTTGACTATTGGTTGCTTTTTCACACGTTCCTTAAGGAGGTGGATTTGCAAGAGTAAAGCTCAGATGAGTTGTACAAACACCCGGTGCTGCTCCTGGCTAGGTGAGATGGAAAGGATCAGTTCCAGGTTGCCGGGCTTACGCCTCTACCTTGGCTTGGAGAGTCAGGGAAGCTAAGTCCAGGATTGCAGTATTTCTTCAGTTACATCATACCAGTGAGTGTCAGAATCCGATTCTGTATGTCTAGAAAAGCTCATTGTGTTGCAGTTTAGCAACAGGTGGGACAGACAGAACCTCTGTTGTCAAAAGATCCAATTTTTACTTTCATTTTTTGTTTGGCAAACTGGATTTTTACACCTTCACCTGCCCCCTCTACCAAGTGAAAACTGTAAAAGGAGTAACCAGATTTACAAGCCTTATTACTATTTAGGGGTGGGAGTCTGGACAAAGTTTCCTTTTCCTTCTGTCTCGGATCTCCTGTCGGTTTTGGATCTTTCTGTGTTGGTTCTTTTTCCCATTGAAGTCAATGGGAAAATGAACTGTCCTGAGACACAAGGAGCCACCACCAGAAAAAAAACCTGGGCATCCCCACTCCCAGCCTTGGAGGGTGAGGATCCATTACCCCTAACACTCCCACCTGCCGGGGCCCAGCTTTACCCTCAGCCCCACGGCTCCTGTATGTTACTCTTACCTTTGTAGGTCTGGGTCCTGAGGGTGGGAGACATGCCTGCTGGTTGGGCTGTCAGGCATTCTCTGCTGCGGGGCAGTGGAGAAGGCCCGGTGGCTGCAGCCGGGCCTTCTCTTCCTCTTCTTTCTTTTTCTACAGGTCCCAGCTCTGGAGCTTCTTGAAAACACTGCTGGACCAGCAGCGGTGCAGCACCCATGCACAAAATAGCCACCAAGGCCATTCTGTAGCCCTAATCCAAAATGGCGCCGGCAGCCTTGTTCTGACACGGTGATTTCTAGCGACATGCAAATTGTGAGTTTTTAATTCTAAGAGAACCAGAAAGTATTGTGCAGCAAGAGTTTATGGACTCTTGTGGGGTTGGAATATATACCTCAAGCATGATGGTACTAGGTTGGAAGTCTATACCATGTAGTCCAGGGGTGCTCAACTTGATTCATGCCGAGGGCTGGAAAACTTGGTTTTGACCCAGCCCTGGGCTACAAGTGGCCCTGCCCTCAATTTGCATGAACCCACCCTCAATGTGCATAGTTTGTGTGAATGTTAAAAACTAACGTTAATTTGCACCAATTTCAAGCCCGCATACTAAGAACCAACACATCAAATTACTCTGGGAAGGGGCATCCCTCCAAGGCTGTACAAATAAATGTTCAGTAACACTAAAATGCAGTTCAGTTTCTTTATTTAAATAAAAATTAAGTTTATTTTAACATACAAGTCCTGTGCTCCAAAGTTCTTTTTCCAGTTTCAAGTCTTCATACAAAGCCTGCATACACATCAGATTACCCTGGGAAGGGGCATCACGGCTGCTCCAAGGTTGTAGAAATAAATGTTCAGTAATAAAATGCCATTCAATTTCTAATTAAGTTTAGTTAGCACAACCTGAAGGGACAGGGTGCGCGAGCAGGTCCAAATACAAAAGTATGCAGAGGACACAGGCACAACCAGTACCTCCAGACCACATGGCAAGACACCCCCCCCCCCAAAGCATAAGCAGAGGGCATAGGGGCAACCAGTACCCCCATGCCAAGCCCCCCTCAAACTATGTGCTGGGGCAACCAGTACCCCCATACTCCCCATGCCAAGCCCCCCCCCAAACATATGCAGAGTGCGCAGGGACAGCAGTACACACACCCCACACCCCCGCATGCCAAGGCTCCCCCGCCAAACATAATATGCAGGGGCAAACCCACCATTCTTCCCCCCCGACTTACCTTGGGGCAAGACAAGCAGCGGTGAGAAGTTGCCACGTCCAGGAGAAAGCAGCAGTGGCAGCAATGAGGAGCCCAGATTCCGGACGGTGGGAACAGCAGCAGCAACGGGGGCAATGAGAAGGAGCCATGTCAATGCGGACTGGAGGCAGCGGTGGTGGCAAGGAGACCAAGGTCCAGGAAGCTACAGTGGCAGAAGCAGCAGGAAGGAACCCCGGATCCAGGCAGCAGTGGAAACAGCAGCAACCGGTGAGGAGGAGCTGGGTCCACGTGGAAGCAGTGGCAAGGATACCGCCGGCGGCAATAGGAAAGAGCGCAGGGTCCAGGCTGCAGCAGAAGAAGCTGGATAGTCCAGGCTGGAAGGACCTGAACAGCAACACCACCAAGGGGGAAATAGCAGGGAACCATGTCTCCTTATGGCAACAGGCCGCCAGGAGCATATTACACCGGTGCTCCATTCTCTGCACTGGCTGCCTATAGTCTTCCGGGCCCGATTCAAGGTGCTGGTTCTTACCTATCAAAGCCCTATGTGGCTTGGGTCCCATATATCTGCAGGACTGCCTCACCCTGTGCTCTGGATCGGCCCTTGTGGTCGACCAGGAGCGCCCTTCTCAAAGCCCCCTGGGTATTCCACGGGATGACCATGGAGAGGGTATTATCGGAGGCTGCACAGAGGCTGTGGAACTCCCTCCTGGTAGAGTCCCAGGTGGCCCCGGACCTCTCCTCTTTTCAACATCAATGCAAGATCTGGCTGTTTGGCGAGGGAGATGGGTGAGGGTGCGGTTTTATTTTTATGGGGGGGGTGTTAACGGTGGGGTATTTTTTACTTCCCCCTTTTTAGATGTTTTATGTTTGTTGTTTGTGTATTTTTATATATGTATTTTTATATAATGTAAGCTGCCCCGAGCTGCCTTTGGCAACGGGCGGGATATCAAATGTTTAAATAAATAAATAAATACCCCAGAAAAACCACCCCAAAATCACATGGAAGACGAGGTGCCGTAGATCATATAAACAATCATATATAATGTAAATTAACATCAAAATAACAACAATGAAGATAATTACACATCAAAGCTAAAAAACAGTCCACATGTGAAGAAATATTTTGATAAACTCTGTATTCAGCAATGAAAATATGGATCCAGATCAAAAGTGTCTTCCTTAAGATCTTGGTTCAACATGTTTCAACCTTTTTAGGTCTTCCTCAGGGAATAATTAACAATGATTCTAAAAATATATAAAAAGAGAATCACTGTGCCCACTGGGGCACTTGGAGTATTGTTGATTCTCTTTTTTATATATTTTTAGAATAATTTTTAATTATTTCCTGAGGAAGATCTAAAAAGGTTGAAACATGTTGGACCAAGACTTTAATGAAGACATTTTGTATGAGGCCTTTGCAGCCTGCTTACCCTTATGAGCAGAGAGAGTCCCATTAAAGTCAAGTACTTGTGCAGTCCTTATGATTGTAGTAACTCAGTATACTGTACTCAAAATATTGTGCACAAGTGTGGGACAAATTCTGCTGTTGAATTTACTTCAGAATTGCTACTGAAATCACAGGAATACTCAGAATTTCAGCTGATATAGGTCAGAGGAAAATTAAGCTTTCTCCTTTAATTGTTCTCTTGCACTATTCTGCTAAAAATTAATATTGCTGAAAACTAGGCACCCCTTTTAATAAATATGTAATACTCTGAACGCAACCTGCTTTCAAGAAAGTCATTATGGCCCTTTTTACACGGACAGTGGTGGTTGGGGGGATGGGTATGTGTCCCTTTACACAGACACACCCACCTCTACCCATGGGGCCTCCTCCGGTTTTCCGGAGGGCTCTGTGGCTGGAGGTAGGTGTTGTGCGGAAGCGCGCACACACCCTCACCCATCTCACTTGGTGTTCACACAGATGAACACTCATCCACCCACTCACCGCTGTCCGTTTACATGGACCCCCCGCACACCCACCCGAACACTGAGCATGGTGAAAAACGGCCAAAGTAACAATGGCAAGTTCCTATTCAACAGTTCTGCTTCCTCTGTGTATTCAGATTTGTGTGTTCTGCTTTATACACCTATGTGCACTGCAGGGTTGTATTAGATTCAAGGGTACTCTAAAGGGAGAATAAAAAACTGTTTAAAATATTGTGTTCCTTAGAAGAACTTCCTGAAGGTGAATCTTGTATCTGTGAAAAGGCTCAGATTGACACAGTTTTTAATCCACAAAACGAGCAGAGCTTTGTTAGAAACAGTGGTGGCACAATCTCCATCTATTGAAGTCAATATCTCTGCTTCCACTGACCTGGAGAAATTGCACTCTGGCATCTTCCATCTTTGTCAACATGGTAAATGCAACACTCTTCCTATTTCTCCTGCCCCCCCCCCACCCCGGTTAGGATTCTGTTTATCAGGGATGATATAAATAGTCCTGGTTAAGGGTAGGGGGAGAAATTAGGTGATTTCAGCCCTAAAGGTCTATGGCTTGAATACTCAGGTCAGACAGTTAAAGGATCCCAGTTCTGAATCTGCTATCTTTACATGTGTTTTTAAATGAATAAGGTATCCTCCACAGTTTGCAATATTTACCAGGTTTGTACTACCTAGAGTTGGATAAAAATGCCAAGTGTGGTGATTTCTGTGCAAATCCAGGACTAACACTCCGTCTCAGTTGTTGGAAAGAGAGAGGGTTCCTAGTGTTTCCCATAGGTTGCTGTTCCTAGCTAGGTGAGATGGAAAGGATCAGTTCCAGGTTGCCGGGTTCACGACCCTATCTTGGCTTGGAGAGTCATGGAGCCTAAGCCCAGGATTACAGTATTTCTTCAGTTACATCATACCAGTAAGTGTCAGAATCTGATTCTGTATGTCTTGCTTGTGGGGCTTCACATTTCATATTAGCGTCTGTGTAATGTGCATGTTATAAAATAATGAGAAAAAAGAACATCACTAAATGTTAGGTAAGGCTGATATAATTTTTCAAATTAACCTACCTCATTGGGTGGTTGTGAGGCTTAAGAGTTGAGTTAAGTAGTTAGTTAATATTACAGTTAATAAGTTAAAGAATTGTAAGCCATCCTGAGCCTAAGGGATAGGGTGGAATAAAAAAAATCTAAATAAATAAAACGAACAATAAAAGAAATGAGCAGCTATTATTGTTGGCATATTCTAACATGCCCTGACATGTACAAAGTAGCCTTCATCTCCATAATGGCACGCGCAAAAAGGCCTTGTAAAGACAAATGGCCAGTGTCCTTGCACGAGCCTGAATGGGTGTCTCCCTAATCAACTCTATTGGCCATGGGCACCTCCCTGGCTTGAGCACCCACTGTTTAATGTTTCTGCAGCTGCAGGTCTAGTCACATTCCCAAGGAGCTAGGATTTAAATAACTTCTTGACTCACCTTCTTTCTCAAGCTATCCTGTGCTGTATAAAAGACTCTTAGTTTGTATAGTGCCTTAGGACCACCTTGGCTAGCTAAAAGGGTCTGCATTGCTGGTTCTGGACAGGGACAGATCTGGATCCACTGTCTCTGTTCCAGTCCCTAAGCAATAAAGCCTAATGATCTGATCTTGAGAGTGCGGTGTCTGCCTTGTTCGCATATTGCAGCATCCCTAAGCACCACAATGCTAGAGACTACAAAGCAGTGATGAATTTTCCAGAAACTTTTCTGATGCCCTAAATCACTTGGGATCTGATTTAGCATATTTATTTGATTTATATTAAACAAAATTGAAGAAGTACACCATGTTAATTTTATGTGCTGGATAAATCTCTCAAAGGTTTTTCCAATAGCCAAAAGTAGTTGAACTGAAATATTTAATTGGGGGGAGGGGAAGAAATCAATAAAGCACACTTAATGTAGTTTAAAATAAATGTTATATTCAAACAAATTCAAAGTTTTACTTGGAAATTATTTGTATTGGAATTACTTGTAAATATTTTAAGACATGACAATGGGTAATTTCAGACAATATGCACTCCTGGGTCACCGCAGTGGATTCCCAACCGTGGCGAGCCGGCCAACCCCCTCCCGTGGTCCAGGACAAACCTGAACAGACATGACGGGAGCAGGACCACGGCAAGGAAACAGATGGCCAGACCATGGCCCGGGGCAGCGCAACAGACGTTACGCCGATTCTGGACCATGGTCAGAAGACACCGGGGCAGGGTGGGAGGCAGACATGGCCAACTGAGGGCAAAGGAAGCCAAAAGCGCCAAAAGGCAATGCCCACACAAGGGAAACGGGAAGGGAGGAGGAGGGAAAAGAGCGGCTGAGGCTGCACATACAACAGGCACAGAGAAGCCGTGGACAAGGCAGAACACAAAACACACACCCAAACGGCAAAAGAAGGAAGTGGGGAGCACACCGGGAAGGTCAACACACACAGCACCATGGACACTGGGGGTGGGGGGGAAACCCCAGGTCAAGGAAGTGATGGGGACTGGGCCGGGAACAGACCAGGACACAGTGACAGGCACCCAGAACCCCGCCGACAGCACAGGACACCCCAAGTCACAGGGGCCCCCACAGGGACGGAGCACAGTCACAGGGGGAGGGCAACCAAGCCGGGGAAGGCACCGGAGCGCTCCGAGGCAGGTCCAGACGGCAGAGATCCCTCGCGCTGATACAAAGGCATGGCCAGGGACGGAGGTGAGCTGGAACTGGCGTGCAGCAGAAGCAGCCCCCCCCCCCCCCCCCC